>VZTY01023879.1:55058-80443 GCA_013400935.1 Turnix velox | reverse complement strand
GTGATGACTTGGACCATTAAATGTACTGGTCCATGATGGCCACACTGGTTCCAACGCCCCTTCCATGGGCAGGGACACCTCCCACTACACCAGGTTGCTCAATGCCTCATCCAGCCTGGCCTTAAACATCTCCAGGGACTGAGGGGGCATCCACAACATCTCTGGGCAACCTCTTCCAGTGTCTCACCACCCTCACAATAAGGAATTTCTTTCTTATATCCAGCCTGAATCTCCCCTCTTCAAATTTACATCCATTATTCCTAGTCCTGCCATCCTGTATCCTGTTAAAAAGTCCTACCCCAGCCTTTCTGTAGCCCCCTTCAGTTATTGAGAATCTACTGTGAGGTCCCCTCTGAGTCTTCTCTTATCCAGGGTGAACAACCCCAACTCCTTCAGCTTGTCCTCAGAAGGGAGTTGCTCTTTGATCTTGTTTGTGGCCCTCCTCTGGACCTGCTCCAACAGCTCAATGTCCTTCTTATGCTGAGGGTTCCAGAACTGGACACAGTAACTCCAGGTGGGGCCTCACCAGAGCCAAGTAGAGGGGCAAAATCACCTCCCTTGACTTGCTGGTCACACTTCTCTTGATGGAAGTATGTGAATCTCAGTGATCAGAAGGACCATGTGTTGGTGAGGTCCATGAGCCACCTCCCTGCTCCTGTGTCCCCCATAATTCCCAAGGAGCTCTGAGTTCTCCTGCCTCATATTTTTGTGCCATGCACAAGGGGAAGCTCAAAGCCAGTCTTGCTGTTGACTTACTGATATCTCCCACAACTTATTTACTTTGTGTAAAGTCTTCCCTTGTCTTTCAAATGACAGTGAAGAGCAGAATCTCTGCCCAGTGGCAATATTATTATAGCAATTGTCTGGCACAGCAAACTCTCATCCTCTAATCAATGCCCTAATTTATCAGTCTTCACAAAAGCTGAGTTTAGCCAACATTAAATACATTTTTCAACTTAGGAATTAAGAGGCTATGACTTAGAAATGCAATCATTAAGTTATCTCCCATCATGACTTACAGCAGCAGCATCTCGGCAGTTTAATTCTTGGAGCAGAATTGAGAGGTCTCTTTCTAATCTGAGCAGATATTTCTAAATAAATACATCTCTCATTCATTCAGGTACATTTTGAAAACTCCAAGGATGTTTCCAGAGACAGGCTTTTTTTTTTTTCCCTTTTTTTTCTTTTTTTCTTTTTTTAATTTTTTTTTAAGGTGTTGCCATATGGTTTTAATTTCTCAGAAATATATAGACTGGCTTGTTCCCTGCAAGCTCCATGCCAAGTGTGGCATGTCAAGATAGCTGCTAATGTAATTTAACATCTCGTCTTTTCCTAGAGTGACTCTTTGCTAAGACAGTGCTCCTGCTTCCAACTGGAGTATAAAATGAGCAGTTAAAGGATGAAATCTGAGATATTTCTTATTTACTGGACATGGAAAAGTAAATATTTTTTTATTTCCTGTGCTCATTACACTCAGCTGATATAACATTGAGAACTCTTTTGAAAATGGTGAATAGGAGTTGCTGCTGCAGTTAGAAATTCAGCATTTTGGCAAATAAAACTTGGAGATTTAAGATTTAAAGGCATTAAAAAGAGAAAAGATTTAAAAAAATCTCCAAACTACTGCACTGGTGATAAAAAACTACATCCAACCTTAGTTAAATTAATAAAATACAAAATTTGGGTTTTCCAGTCAGTGATTTCATGACCACTGAAGTTCAGATTTTTCTCTTCATCTATTATCAATTTATTTATTGTCTTTTTCACTCTAATATGAATGCCCTAGGTAATTAAAAGGGAATCTTGCATTAGGGACCACCCCTTCAGCAAAACATCTTGTGTGTAACTGTAAACTAAAAAGTCTGTCAGTATATTTGCCATCCCTGTGGTTGGTCCATTTTCACACTATTATTATTTTGTCTCAGAACTCCTGTGTTTATAAAACAGGGACAGAAACACAGACTAAATATAAATCCAATCGTCTTTGCACCAGAGAAGGTAAAAAAAAAAAAGCAAAAATAGAAGCTTGAATTCTGAATATTCCCAAATATCCTGTAAGGTGCCTACTAAAGGCTTCTCAGACATAAACTTGAAATGGTTTTTGTCCTCAGAAAATTCTGTGTGATAAAATTATGTATGGATTAGTCTGGAGGTGGGAAATCTGTTTATCCCTGTGGGATTCTTTGAAGGAAGGATCATTAAGATTCCTTCCAATCCAAACCATGCTAGGATTTTATTTGGGACATATAGAGCTCATGGACCTCACCAACACATGATCCTTCTGACCACTGACCATCATATTCCTTATTAAGTTCATCAAGGACTGTTGATTATTAATACTTAGAGTCAGTAATTTCTGGAAAAGGAATTGGGTCACAGTGATGCCTTCTCCTCACAAACCTGAGCTGGAAAAAAGTGCCTCTTTTCTTGAATGATCCGGTGACATTACAAGCTTTGACAAGAAGAGAAATCTCCTCCTGCTCCTGCCCAGCCCAATATGTGGTCAAATAAATGAGTGGGGCGGAAAGCATTTGATGAGCTGACTGCAGGTATAGAAAACCCATTCAATTTGGCAGAGATATTTTCGATATGGGAAACATATTTTCCAATTCTGTGTTCTCTGTCAGCGAGGAAGCATGTTAAAAAAAAAAAAAAAACAAAACTTTTTCAGCAACATAATACCCTAAAAAACTCCAGCCTTCAATTTTCCCCTGCCTCCCTTCCTACGTGCTCCTTGTATATTTGCACATTTGGGTATGATGACAATTAGTTCTGTGCTGCGGGACTGGATTGATTTCGTTTGCTGGGTCTGGTCCAGCTAAAACCTTACAGGTTCAAATACAGAAGCCTCTGGTTAATGAACTCCAGAAAGTGTAAAATACTGAGGCCCCACAGTTACACGATCACCCTTCCGAACAGAAGCACTAATATCTAACAAGGCCAGCTACTGTTCTACCCCTTTAGAAGAAGCTCATAAAAAAGTAAGTTTAATTTGTCTGGGAAAAAAATAGACTTTTTTTCTTTTTTTTTTTTTTAAAAGTGGTCTAAGTTCCCTGGTGGAAAAACACACTTCTATTATGAAGCCTTCCCACCAAAAAAAAAATGTCTTGGAAATTAGGCAAAGTTAACATGTCCACTTGGAGCTGGGCCAGGAAATGAACAGTGGATGTTCTCTTGTAAAAATCCTGCAAGCTGCAAGTAAGCCCATAAACAGTTTGCAGAGTGAGTCAAAATGGACCATTTTATGCTCCCTGATGGAAATACAGCTTATTTGTACATGGATCCAACGTGACAATGTGATGTCATCAAATGATTTAAGGTCAGGAGCACGGCAAGAGTCAATATACAGCAGTGGATGGAAACATCCTATTCTTCCTGTAGGATTTTGGAGGAACCCACCAGCACCAGGGTTTGTCTTGGCCCTTTGGAGCTGGTACAGGAAAACCTCAGCAGCTCTATTCCTGGAATTGCAAGGTGGGAAGTTTACTGTTACCATCAGTCTAAGGAGGGCTTTCAGGAATATTAGCAAAGTTTGCATTTGGTTCAGAAAACAGAGACATTTCCTAAAGAGAAGCCCACCTTTGACTGGCCAAAGAAATGATGTGTGTTCAGTATTATCTCCAAAATTAACACTGAGGTTTGCAGATTAAATTCAGGTATTCCAGTGCTCATGTTTGCTGCAGAAAAGGTGCACACCTGAAGCAGTGTCCCTCCAGGACCAGGCTTCCTCCAAAGTAAAGAGAGTTGGGATGTTCCTCCACCTTTGACTTCCAGCCAGAGGCCCTTTCCTTGCATCCTGAAATGTGAGATTTCATCCCCTTCTTTCACAATATGATTTTAATTTGTCAAGTGGTTTTTGGAGACTGTGGCAATGAAAACAGAAGGCCAAAGTGTTATCCAGCACTGATAGACAGTTTTTTTCCAAAGCTTTGGAACCAGATGGGCTAGGAACAGTTCTTCCATTTTTTACAGCAAGTGGAAGGTTCAAATGAGGTGCTTCCAAAAAGGTAAAGGAGAAATTTTTTACCCAGATAACAGAACTGTTTATTAAGATAGAACAGAACTGATTATTAAGAGATGCAAAAGCTTGTTCTCCAGCAGATGTCTGTAAACAGGCTGAACAATTCTTAAAGTTCACTAAATGATACTTTTAAATTATTTTTTATCCCTTATTGATCCTAATGAAAGAATGCTTCCTCCTTAGTTTCTTGAGGTAAAGATGGACAGTGACTCTCAAGCCATCTCTATTTATCTCACATGATTTTCTTCATTACTGTCCTACTTATTAACAAGATAAGAAAACACAGACATCCCTTTGATGGGTGAAGTCAGTTCTAAGCATTACCATTCATTTATAAACTTCCAATTCATTGGTCTCCTCTGATTATCTGGACTAGATGGTCTGATTTCTGTAAGAAAACTTCAGAAACATGAAATTACTCTCTGAAAAACACGAACTTTGGTGAGACTCCAACTGGAGTTACTGTGTTCAGTTGTGGAACCCTCAACATAAGAAGGACATTGAGCTGTAGGAGTGGGTCCAGAGGAGGCCATGAAGATGATGAGAGGGTTGGAGCACCTCTGAAGGAGTTGGGGTTGTTCAGCCTGGAGAAGAGAAAGCTCAGGAGGGACCTCACAGTAGCTTCTCAATGCCTGAAGAGGGCTACAGAAAGGCTGGAGTAGAACTTTTTAATAGGGTCCAGGATGGCAGGACTAGGAGTAATGGATGCAAATTGGAAGAGGGGAGATTTACGCTGGAGAGAAGAAGTTCTTTATTGTGAGGGTAGTGAGACACTGGAAGAGGTTGTCCAGAGAGGTTGTGGATTCCCCCTTAATCCCTGGAGGTGTTTAAGGCCAGGCTGGATGAGGCACTGAGCAACCTGGTCTAGTGAGAGGTTGGAACTAGATGATCTTACAGGTCCCTTCCAACCCAAACCATTCTATTATCCTATGAAGTCTTCAGCTGTTTACCAAGAAGTTGTCAGGAAACTTCAATAATGATAATTTCATGTTAAAAATGAAACCTACAATTTTCAGAGGTTTATTCAATCGGAAGGAAACTTCTAAAATCAGTTCTACTAATTGATATTTGCAAGCTCTCCCTTGCCTCCAGCTCCTGCAGAAGGTGAACTGCAGATTCAGTGGAACAAGTTGCCATTTAATCACCTTTTGGCATTTCATGGCAGCTGCCAATTAGAAGGTGGGAGAGAGGCAAGAGAGGGCTAGAACCATCTGGTGCACTCTGAAAGTAGATAATTTAGGAATGACATTTGTTTGTATAAAAAATAGTGCCTTCTCTTACCTACCTGTTAGGCATGGCCCTAACATGAATCTTGCCCACAGTTGCAAGAAAAGCAAATTGGAATAAAACAAGATGCCAAGAACAGCACTTGCTGGTTGGGAACATTACTGTTTTATTATAGGAAAATACCTGTATCACACTCATAAAGAAACTATTAAAAATGTAGGTAGGCCACCCTTTCTACCTCCTTCCACATACCCACACCTACACACAAAACCTCCCTTTCTTCTGAGCCCCAATTTCAGCCAATTTCTTTCTGAGGGTTGCATCTAACCCTCAGAAAGGAAAGGCACAGACAAAGAAGGGTATGAGTGGGAGGAATCTTTCAGTTTCCATTCTGGTCCCATAAAATTCCAGCCCAAAAGGTGTAGCTTGGGATGTAGTGAGGTATTTGCACACACAAAGTCAATGCAGGAGATGGAGATCCTACAAAAAACCCCCAAACACGGGTAGAGTTGGACCTTTTGGACTTGTCCTGCAACAAGTAGATGAGATTCCAAAAGATTTAATGAGCTCAAATATTGCTGAGATTGAGAAATTCAAGAGGAGAAGGAACAAACTGCCTTCCTCTTCAGCCTGTCTGTGGAGCTTTGGGCAGCTCAGCAGAAGCCACTAAAAGAAAGCAAGGAATTTAAAAACTGTTTTCTTGCAAGCTGACTGAAACCAAATATACTTGATAACAGGGCTAAGGTCCTTGTGGGAGCTGAGCTGAGCCTTTCACACATTTCCTCAGGTGGGAAACCACTGAGCAACATTTCAAAGCAATGTCCCTCCCGTTTCTCTCAAAAGAGCTCTTCAGTGACTCCCCAGGTTGTGGTTTCAGCATCCCACAGGGTGGACACACTGCTGGTCCTTCGCATGAGATGGTGTGTAGGAGTCTCTCACAAGGTTTTTTCCCTCCTCTACCCCCACCCTGTGGCACGACTTGGCCTTAAAGCCAACAGCAGAGAGAGTTCCCAGCCTTGCTCTAGGGACACCCTCTTTGGGACACCCTCTTCTGGCCTCCAGGTTTGGAAAAGGAGCAGGATGGAGAGGAACTACATGGAGGAAAGGAGATGCTATTCAGAAGTGCTCTAGAGCAACCCTAAATTGAACAAAACCTAAGTTTGAGTCTTCGCCATGCACAGTAAAAACTGAAATTCACTCTACCCCGTGAAATCCTCTGAATTTCCAGCAGAAGGGACACAGAAGGAGTCCCTCACAAGGATTTTTCCCTCTTCTACAGATTCAAACCCCTCACCCTGTGGCACAATCTGTTTGTAAAGCCAACAGCACAGAGAGTTCCCAGCCTTGCTCTAGGGACACCCTCTTTGGGACACCCTCTTCTGGCTTCCAGGTTTGGAAAAGGAGCAGCATGGAAAGGAACTACATGGAGGAAAGGAGATGTAATTCAGAAGTGCTCTAGAGCAACTCTAAGTTGAATAAAACCTGTGTCTGAGTCTTCTCCATGCACAGTAAAAACTGAAATTCACTCTACCCAGTAAAATCCTCTGAATTTCCAGCAGAAGGGACACAGAAGGAGTCCCTCACAAGGTTTTTTCCCTCCTTTACAGATTCATACCCCCACCCTGTGGCACGACCAGGCTGTAAAGCCAACAGCAGAGAGAGTTCCCAGCCTTGCTCTAGGGACACCCTGTTTGGGACACTCTCTTCTGGTCTCCTCCAGGTTTGGAAAAGGAGCAGGATGGAGAGGAATTACTTGGAGCATTTCAAAAGTGCTCTTGAGTGACCCTAAATTGAACAAAACCTAAGTCTGAATCTTCTCCATGCACAGTAAAAACTGAAATGAAATTCTGCTTAGGAAAATCCTCTGAATTTCCAGCAGAAGCAATAGAGGAATTTAATGTCTGAAATTCAGCCAAAGGCTAAAAGATCTTCTGATTTTCATGTCAGCACTAGACTGTGTCATTTCACTGTGACATTTTCATTTCCACATGTGCCCTCAAACTGTTGTCTGTGTAACTTTGCTACAGGAGCCTCTCACAGAGGGTGAGCAGAGCAGTTTTTGAGATCATTTATATCTTCAGTCAATTGCTTCTCCACATCCAGACTCCCAATTTCTCTCATGCCACTGTAAATCTAGAGAAACTCCAGTGATTTCACTGAACTCAGACAACTGGAAAGCCAAAGTAAATACAATAAGTTGTCAAAGGGGTTACAGCACATGAGCAGCAGTGTAACTGAAAGCATAATTTGCACTATTTTTCAATAATATGGTGTCTTAGATTGTTAGGAGTGAAGTCCTGCAAGCACATATGTGAGTAACTTTCTTCATGGGAGTTTCTCCTGAGCTCTCTTTTTACCTGAATAATGCCAGTGTGCCAGATGTTCAGGCATCAGCAGGAACCACCTTGATTTACACCAGCTAAAGCTCTGGTTTACCATTCCCATAGAGAAAAATATGGTAATTCTGATAACATTCCCAGGAGCTGATAAGAATAACAGCCAAGGAGCCTTGAAAACAAGTTTTTTTTTGTTGAAAATCTTGGAATTTAGAGGTGGTAGGTCTTGCAAAAGATTTAAATCAGACTGATTTGGAGATGAAACTTCTGGCTTCTCTGTATTATTTGGCAGTAAATTCATTAAAGTTAGGAAGGAAGTCTCAATTCTGAAAGAAATCCCTCATGTTCAGGTAATCTCTGTGGTAACAGAATCTCATCCCTCCATCCTCCTTGGGAACCACCCTTAAGGACCCCTCCTGTCACAGCCCCTGGGAAGGGATGAATAAAAAGGGGGATAACCCAAAGAAGGGCTCCTGGTCCCATTGAATTCAGTGGCAGCACCCACATTGACTTCTAAATTGTTATAGATTTCCTTCAGATTAGATTCTTGAGACACATTTTATTCATGGTGGCATGTGATGGTTGCAAGTAAGCATTGCATCCAGCTCATGTGTTGAAAAGTAAAAGTATTGCTGGGTATGAGGAATGAAGAACAGGGTTTGCTGGGGGGTTTGTTTTCAATGCAAAGGTATTCCCATATACATTTAAAATACACTTTCCAGAGAAAACATAAGGAAATTAAGTGTGAGGATGGCTGCAGAGCCATTTCCCCCCCTCCCCTACTCAGATGCACTGAGAGACATAAACCAACACCTTGATATTTCATTCTGAAGGGACCTTTCTGCAGCCTTTCAGAAACAAATTTTGCCTTGCCTGTAAATAAAAAAAGCAACAAAATCGATTCATCACAGACTTTTATGGAGTGAAGATTAAGTCAACACACACCCCATTGGTTATAAATTGATTTTTTTGGGGGGGAAAGAAGGACCAATAAAGTGGAATTTCTTCTTTGTCCCCATTGACTTGGGCGGTGTTTGCTCCAGGTCAGGAGGCACACGAGCTGGGGTCAACCCCCAGGGTGTATAATTTGCAACACAGTGCCTTCATTGCAGAGCTTCCCTGCCACAAGGAGCAAATATGTTTTCCTTGGCCAGAGAAACTGTATGAAATAAATTATTCTACAGCCAGTCTGACAGAGCTGGGCATGGGGTACAGAGAACTGGACAATTTCCCTGTGGCCTCTTGCCTAGAATTTGTTCTGGACGCACGAAGCTGAGTGGGATTTGCAGGAGACAGATGTGGATGGAGTGAATTAATTGACAATTCAAGTTTCTCATCTCTTCACGTCACCGAAGGACAAATCTCACTTAAGAGGAACTTAATGTGACTCCTATCAGGGCTGGAAAACTTGAGTATATCCATCTGAGCAGAGTTTAAGTTGGTTGCTCTCAAACCTTGTCTCTTATCACATTCATTGCTGGTGGAACTCCATCAGTGCCGAGTGTGTGGGACTTCTAAAAATTAAGTGACAGTTTGAACAGTGATATCTTTATCTGATAAAGGGTTGGGAAAAAATACACAATGTTTTCTTTGCTAGCAAATATGTGTTTTCATTTTGAACAGAAAAAAAACCCCAACCCCCAAAACTTTTGCTTTTAGACATAATGATGAGATTTTAAAAAGTATTTTGGCTTCTAATACCTATTGAATTCAAGGGTAATCAATGAGGAAAAGAAATCAAAATAGTGTGGAGGCTTTCAAAAACATGGTTGTGTATTAATATCATGGGTTTTTTTCTGTCCTATTTAACTCTAGTCCTGTATCTGTCCTGCTCACATTAAAAAAACATCTGATTTTTTATTCTCATACCTATGTGCCTCCAAAACATTTATCATATATTAGGTATATAAAATACATGCACACATTTAATGAAGGCAGGAAGAGAGGGCATGAGCTTTATATTTCTCCCTGTCCTGCAAACATATTAATGTGATATTACTGAATCCCTGAGCAGCTTTTGAACTGGCTAAATCAAGAAAACCTCAAGAGTTACCTGAACTCCTGTAGAATCTGTTAAGACAGACATTCAGATTTTTGCAGTGAGAATGCAGCTGGGGATCTCTCTCTGAGTTATTCTGCACATTTACTGAAAAGGAAAATGCTATCATATGGGAAAAATCACTTCCAGAAGTGGTTTCTTCACTAGGTCATACAGTAGCTGCTTGGAAGGACAAATCCCAGTCTGAGGCAAGAGGAGGTGGTGGTTTCATGGACTGAAATTTTGACTGCAGCACTTATTAAGGTTTTTTCTCCTGCCTGAAAAGCATTTTTAACTGAGTCCTGCATTTTATAGAGGAAAGCAGGAAAGGCACTCCTTTCAATCTTTAAACCTGCAAATCTGAGAACTAACACATTGATCAAGTGTGATAAGGTAAAAACTTACATTATTAAAAGTGAGAGGAAGGGAATTCCTTTATGGCACTGGTGAATATTTGAGTGGGGTTTTTTTTGGTTTTTTTTTTCAGAATGTCTGACTGTGATTTCATCTTGAACTTCCATTCCAAATAATTGGGAAGTCAAAGCACAGCAAGTATCTCCTGCCATTTGTTGGACTTACCCTCTCCCTTACTGGATAGTTAAGTGGATAATGGGGTGAAATAAGCCTATAAAAACCAACACACTTCATAGTTAATATTTTTTCAGAGTATGGTTAAGCTACTATGACACATCTGTCATAACTCTTATGGGGAGCTTCATAATGTGCCTGATCTCATTCAGTGAGAGCTGTAATGTATCTCCTGAACTGCAGCAGACCTAGGGAAACCCTATAGCCACAGGTCAATGGCAATATACTTTCTAGTGTCAATAGAGTGTATGGTTACAATGGGAGCATGTAATAATGCCAAGGTCTCATCTTGTTCTAAAGGATCTTCTTTTCCACCTGTGTGTTGGCTTAGAAAACTCTGTAATTTCTGGAGGAGACCAATTGTTCCTGGAGGATACCCACAGTGAGGTGGGATTCTGGCATCCTGCTGGGTGCTACCACAGCACAGTGATCTCAGCTTGATAAAAGTCCTGATTCCTGCATGCATCAACCCTAAAACAGCCCCTAAAAAAAGATCTAAACAAGGCAAAGGACACCACTGCAGAGTCATGATGAATGCTTTCACATACTGGGCTGGACTCAGAGGTGAAAAGCATTTGAGAAAAACCTCCTGCTCCTCACATGGACACTGATTTTATAGAATCACAGAATGGTTTGGGTTAGAAGGGACTTTAAAGATCCAACCCCCTGCCATGGGGAGTGACACTTCCCACTGCTGGCTTCCTCCAGACCATCATTCCTCAATCCCTTGCCTTGTATTCACACAGCACCTCTGCTGCAGCTGAGAAGTTGAGGCAGTGGAGAGATGATGCTAACTTCTACTGTGTTACAAAGAATGTCTTTCCTCTGCATCACCCATCAGTGGCTTTTTCTAGAGTTCCTCTTAAAACACTAATCCCAATCCAACTTTGGAAGGTAGATTTTTTTGTCCCCAGATGCTTCCCATGCTCAGAGACTCAGAGAAGCAGAGAGGCAAAGCAGGCAGCGTGTGAGAGATGAGGAGGTCTGGTACATCTGGGCCTCAGACACCTAAAAATAGGGGATTCCCGTTCAATACAGCACAAAGTGTGAAATTTGGACGTCTTGATTCTCAGAGGCAAAGTGTGGGTCTGGGCTGGCTTTGCTTTTTTTTTTTTCATCCACATAAAAGGAGAAGAATCTGAGGTAGCAGCCAGCTACTGAAATTATTGCTGTGTTACAAGCAGTGGAGG
Organism: Turnix velox; assembly: GCA_013400935.1. Classification (NCBI taxonomy): domain Eukaryota; kingdom Metazoa; phylum Chordata; class Aves; order Charadriiformes; family Turnicidae; genus Turnix; species Turnix velox. The sequence goes on along the minus strand of VZTY01023879.1, from coordinate 69,043 downwards.
CTGAGCCTTCAAACGTGTTGGATTCCTGCACATTTCAAGAACAAGTGGTACTTTATAGGTACCTGTGATTAATTCCTGTAGTTTTTAAGGCAAGTTGTCTCCCAGACACTAAGCCCTGCTTCGTGTTAAGTGCTGACTTCCAGGAGTTTGGCTGAGCTCAGCAAGGAGATGGGAGTCATTTCAAGGAACAGATGGAGCTCTAGATTCTGCTTTGAAAGAAATTCGAGGGTGTTCAGGCTCAGAATAATTCTTCCAACCTGAACCATTCTCCCTGGCCTGGATAAAAAGAGAAAACACAATTCCAGTTGGCTCCAACAGTTTGCAAGACAGAGGGAAAGCAGATTAATTGAATTCTGAGTCAGGGATGGTTTTCAGCTTTGAAACATCCCCCAGTTTTTCCTTTTAAGTGACCAGAAGGTCAAGAGAGGTGATTTTGCCCCAACACTCAGCTCTGGTGAGGCCCCACCTGGAGTTACTGTGTCCACTTCTGGAGCCCTCAACATAAGAAGGACATTGAGCTGTTGGAGCAAATCCAAAGGAGGGCCATGAAGATGTTGAGAGGGCTGGAGGAGAGGAGAGGATGAAGGGTTTGGGGTTGTTCATCCTGGAGAAGAGAAGGCTCAGGGGGACTTCATAGTGACTTCTCAATGCCTGAAGGGGGTACAGAAAGGCTGGGGTAGGACTTTTNNNNTGGGAGGTGTCCTTGCCCATGGCAGGGGGGTTGGAACTAGATGATCTTGAAGGTCCCTTCCAACCCAAACCATTCTGTGATTCTCTGCTGAACACTGTTTGAGCAAGGTCCTTAGGACATGGAGCAGACACCTCAGCAGACTGCTACAGGGGTATTTTTTCATCTCTGACACTCAGTATCTTCCTCTACACAAGAAGAGGTAAATCAGGATCCTCCTCCTCTAATACATTTGGTCTAAACTTTACACACACAGCACAAAGTTTACAGCTAAAAGGGTTAACTGCAGGGCGGGTTTCCACCCAGAGGTTCTTTTTTAAACCCCGAAATAAAAGCAAATGGAATGAAATAAAATGAAATCCAATCAGATGTGACAGTCTATCCTTCTGATAGAGGGGTGCTAAAAGGTTAACTTAGAGAATGCAATTGCTCTCGGGCCGATCCTGTGGTGGCTCTGTGGTTTCCGCCTATATAAATTTGATAATATTTTACAAATGCAGTGTATGAAATATATTCTTAACATGTGTTTAATACATTTACAATCTATTAAAATGAAAAACAGAATACCCTTCAAATACTACCGGGGTATTTGCTTAATGCACTATGTCTGGAACATGTTAAACATTATTTTAGAGGTAATTGAAACATTTCACACACATTTCGCCTCGTGTACTGTATGTGTGTACTGTGGGCACTCAGGGAACAAACCTTGCCCCAAGCACACACCCTAAATATCCTAAAGATTGAGAAGTTCTGCCAACTGGGCTTTTCCCTCTGGTCCCCAAGATGCTACAGTCCTCAGGGATGCTCTGGTCCATGGGGCCCTCCCAAGGAATTGGAATCCCTCCTTCCCCCCCTTTTCCACCCCATGGAACATCACCTGAGGCTCCTCACAGCATTGGTCTCTCTGCATTTCCCAGCTTCATTTTTTGCTAAATAAATTGGAGCCAAATTTACCCCGGGTAAGGCCGTTACCAAGTTACAGGGTATTATTTCAGCTCACTTCAGCACATAAGCCTGTCAAAGCGGCCATTAAATCCTTCTCAAATGAATATTTATGTAAATACACAGGCTAGGGGAATATTCCTGTGTAAGTATTTGCTTAGTTTCACAACATGTTCCTCTGCCTCATGCCAATGTTCCCCAAAAAGTGCACAAGGTGTATAGAATAGTGATGGAGAGAATTCTTCGTCCTTACCCAAATAAATGCCCACAAAGACTTGATTATAGGATTTTCTTCATTATCTCTGTGTAACTCTTTTGTGTCCCAGAAGGAGATGGGATGATTAATAAATTACCCACTCAAATTTAAGGGGACAGAGTGGCTGCCACAGCTCCAGAGAAGAATTTTAATGGAGAAGATTGAAAAATGTGTTTATTTTCAACTTGGAATCAATACAGTGATTCCAATCTGTCTTCTCTATGCTATCCTCTTCTCATTATTGGGCTGCACACAGGGCACACTTTTCAGACACTTGCCATAAAGTTTTATATTTCCCTACTCTTTAACTATAAATCAAGAAATTAAGTAATAAATACAGAGGGAGATAGTAGGTCTACTTCTAGCTAGCTGCCAGAAAAGCTGTACACGGTGATGAGAGATTTGCTACTTGGAAAAAGGTGGTTTGTGTACCATAGAAACTCCCCAAGCTAAAAAGACAGGGGGTTCTTTGCTTGTGTGAGGATGTTTTGCTTAGAACTTGGGATCCAAGCTCTTTGGAGCTAGGATTTGTGAAAAAAACATGTGAGATGAAAAGGGAGAAGACCTCAATGCTTCTGAAAATGAGCCTTTCTGTCTCACTCTCAGTTGGAAGCCTCATACAAGATGGACCTTGATATTTCAACTTCTTTTTCCCAGTGGAGCCTTTATTCCATCTGCTGCCTCCTGACAATGTTTTTTATCTCTCTAAAATCCTTTCCCTTTGCCAAGTAATGTGGGCAGCTATAAATTTGTCCTGGTGGTGGCAGACTATGAGCTAGACACTTTCTCTGAGAGGCAAAAATGGGCAAAATCTGCCTAATTTAATTTGCTTCTGATATGAAAATACTCATTATTTACACCACTGTGAAATGGAGGCACGACCAGCAGGGAACTTTAGTTTATGTACCTTACATTTTTGGCAAGTCAGGTTTTATTCCTTGCCTCCTCCCTTGCCTTTCATCTCCTCCTCTTCTCCTTTGACCCACTCCATCCAAACCCAACGTTGCCCTTTCCAGCCCAGGAGCCTAAAGGAAAGTTGGGAGATTACTAATTCCAATAAACTTCATTTCAACAGAAAACAAGCAAGAAAATGACCACATTGGTGTCAAGTTCACGATAAATATGAGACCTGACGTAGGTTGGGGTTTTTCCTTGGACTTCTTCTGCTTGCTGTTTGCGTTCCAGGAATCCATTTTTATAGAAGGTCATTTTCTTTTTTTCCTTTTTTTAATGAGTTGAAAAATTTATGTCATTTTCCTGAGTTCATTGTACTCAATGCTACAAGACATGGTCAGAAGAAGAAACCTTTCTGGTCTCCTTGAAGCCATGTCTTGAACATTAAAGATGTTCAAGATCTTTGAACATNTTATTAAATTTTATTTTATTTCCATTATATTTTTATATCTTCAACATTTTGCCCCACAGAGTTCTCAAAAAGCAGACTCTGTGTCTGTAGCACGAATCTACTTTGCAAAGCAATGAAGAAATTTCCACATGAAAAGCAACACAAGCTGCCAGTGCAGGAATTATGTAGCTCAAGCAGAACTTATTAACCACAAGGACATTTCTGAAATATCAACCAGGTTCCTTGCCCCATCCCCTGTTTCGTGGATGAACCAGCTCGAGCCATTCTTAAAACAAAGATGGGCCAAAAAAGGGACAAGTGTGAGGAGTCAGTGGAAAGAAACAGGCAAAGATGGATTTCTTACAGGGTACAGAAAGGACAACAAAGTAAGAGACTCAGAGAAAATGATAGTTTTTTAAAAAAAAGAAGTGAGATTCTGACAAGCTGCACTTTCCAGGTCTAAGAAGCCTCAAGTTTGGTTTTGTTTTGTTTTGTTTTTTTTTCAGAGCAATGTTTCAAATACAGGAGTGGCTGAACCACAGAGAAATCTGACTGCCCACATTTTCCAGTGAGTGTCTTTCTGAAAACAGGTGATTTTGCTGGTGTGGAATGAGAGGTTTGCAAAATCTCTTCAGTCGCTGAATCTAAAATAAAGCTTAATCAGGACACGTGAGTCCTGAAATACCTTCTCCTGCTCAAAGGCTCAGCTTCTGAAATCCTTACACAATACCATTAGTTTCAGCAGAAACTGGTAGGGTCAAATCCAACAAATTACAATTTCTCAGCCTAATCTTGTATATTTATCTGAAAACATTTGCTTGAGCCAGTTGTCTCATCTACCACCTCCTTTTCATCAGCCTGTTGTTCTTCTCAGACTTTCTAGCAACCAAAGCAGGGGCCATCTCTGGCTCCACAGTGTCCTCTCCAAGACATCCACATTTTGCTAAGTAGAAATAACACTGATGGTGTTTTGATACCACCCATATCTCATTTGTGAGTATTTCTGAAAATATTTCAGCAGTTGAAATCATAGCAACACCTGGTCATGGCAAGTTCTGAACTGATAAATCCCAGAAGACCACAGTCCTGTTGTCAAGAGCATTCATTCAATGTCTGTGGCCAGCAGAAATAAACATGCAATTATGAGATTTAAATACCCTTTAATCAATTGATCAAAAATAACATGTATTTATTTCAAACTTTCCTCCTTCCAATTATCCAGAATGATTTGCCTTAGGATTTATTTTTTTTTTCACTGCTCTTCCCTGCATTGCATTATCTTCAAGAAATCTGCAGCTGCTCCACCTAAGGCTGTGGTGGAAGATGGGCTGGGCATGTTTATTTGTACTTAGACTGGAAACCTCCAAAAATAAATTAAAGACCAGGTGTATCGAGAAGTGATGCTAAGTGAGTCAAGAGGTGGCATCCAGCCCACTGAGTCAATACTGCATTGATGATCTGGCACGGAGTGAGGACACAATGTCTTCTGGCTGCTGCCTTCTGCAGGGGAAAGGCAGGAAACTTCCAGAAGCTGGGACATAATACAGCAAGCATATTGTTTTCTTCAACTCTTCTCAGCTTTCCACTCTGTAAGCTTGCACTCTGTGTAAATTAATCTTGCTTTTATCAGGAAGGGAGGTGGACTGATAGAATAGAATCATAAAATCATGGAAGAAGAAAATACAAGTTGCCCTCAACCTTTAGCTATTCAATATTTTGTCAGAGAACCCTAGAAGATGGCAGTGATGGAACATCTCAACTTGGGTGTCAGCTCCTTAAATCTTGAGGACTAGAAATAATGGATATAAATTGGAAGGGTGTAGATTCAGGGTAGATATAAGAAAGAAATATTTTACAGTGAGGGTGGTGAGACACTGGAAGAGGTTGCCCAGAGAGGTTGTGGGTGCCCCCTCAATCCCTGGAGGTGTTTAAGGCCAGGGTGGACAAGATACTGAGCAGCCTGATCTAGTGGGAGGTATCCCTGCCTAGATGATCTTTAAGGTCCCTTCCAACCTGAACTATTCTATGATTCCAAGACTTTTAAGCCTGGAATCACTTTTCCCTGATGAAGAGCAGCAGCAAGGAAGAACTACTGCCCTTCTCAGTAGGATGCACGTCCCTCCCAGCATTCCAGCCCTTGCTGGTGGAGGCAAGAGGAATGGCATGTGTTCTGCAGCTCCCAAGATGAGTCAGGAGGACTGCAGATAGTGTTTGTAGTACAAATACTGCTCAGACAAAATAAACAGACTAATCACTGGCTGGCAGACTCCCTTCGCCACTGCAGAAATGGAAGTGTCATCTATTTTGGTGGTCACGGTGGTGATCTCAGCTTAGCCCTGGTTTGAGAGTGACACCACAGGCTGTGGCAGCCAGGAGCAGGCACATCAGGGGGCCAACCAACACCAGCTTTACATCCAAAATCTAAAGGAAAGCAGACTGTGATACATGCTGTAACTCCAGCACTGATGTTTCCTGAATGAACTGGCCCTTCATGGTGGTTCTCTTGCCCAAACTGATGCAGAAGGGACAGCACTGGCATGGCCCAAGGCAAACACCATCAGCAGTGAGAGAGATGCTCCATGGCAGCCCACCTACACAACTCTATGAACCTCTTGTTGTTGACTTGCCATTACCTAATTCCCACCAGCATAAATCAGTGTGTGTGTCCAAGGATCAAGTTTGGTTGGCAGGGTCTTGGTCCTTTCCAAATTCCATGCCTAGATAACTCCATAAAACTTCCCAAAATGCTCCTATCTTCACACTCCTAAAAAATATCCTCTGCTCCTCAAGAAGTTTCCAGTCTCATTCTAAATAACTCACTCCTTTTTATTCCTTTTTTCTTTTTTTTTTTCTTTTCTCTAAGAAAGTAAAATCTGTGTGCTTTCTTATTAAGCCACTTTATTCTTGGCAGGCTTTGAAAAAAAGCCCTACTTCAGCAATTTAAGCTTTTCTTCCTGGAGGCACAATACTCAGACACGAGGAAAAGTAAGTCAAGAAGACAAAATAAACATCTTTTTTCTTTTTTTTCTTTTTTTTTTCAGGAAGACTCTATAAGCCAACTGGAACTTTCAATGAATGATTTAGAAAGTAAATGCTTTTGATATGCACAAATACATCCCAGTGACACATACCCCATGCAGGCAGACACCACACTGCTGAATGCTGCAGAAATGGAGAGGCAGAGAAGGAAAACTATAATAGATATTGTAGTTTGTCCCCTATGATGGCTTTGAAATGCATATACACTCCAGTAAAGGCTGGGAAAGGAAGGGAAAGAAGCTCTGCTTTTCAGTTGTTCATAAAATATTCCAGAATAATTCCCTGAGATCTAGAGTGCTTTAAAAAAAAATCCACAAGTTTGCATTTACTTCCACTCTCCATTTATTTGCTTCAATGAAAAAGATGACTGGATTTAGACTGTAGTCTTATTGACATTAGATTTATTAACAATTAGGGCAGACTCATAGATACAAAGAACCATTCTCCAAGGTGTTGACTGCTGAACACCAACCAGGGCTGTGGCTCCTGATGAAAATCATGGCTTTATCTGTAAGATTCAAATCAGCAGTGTACTGCAGTCTCACACCTTCTTCACACTTTTATACAGCAAAGAAAATCTGAATGACTATTTGGAAGATGGTTTCTAAATGCTTCCTCCTAATTACTTCTTCTCTTGAAGGCAAAAATGGTGACATCTCACACATGTGGCTGGGAAAAAGTGCATTTAACCCATTATTAAATGTCCCTTATGAGGACAGGCTGAAGGAATTGAGGTTGTTCAGCCTGGAGAAGAGATGGCTCAGGATGGCATCTCATAGTAGCTCATCAATACATGAAGGGGGCTACAGGAAGGCTGGGGTAGGACTTTTGAATAGGGTACAAGATGGCAGGACTAGGATGAATGGATTGGAAGAGGGGAGATTTAGGCATGAGAGAAGAAAATTCATTCCTGAAAGGATGGTGAGACACTGGAAGAGGTTGCCCAGAGGGGTTGTGGATGCCCCCCTCATTCCCTGGAGGTGTTTAAGGCCAGGCTGGATGAGGCATTGAACAACTTGGTGTAGTGGGAACTGTTCCTGCCCATGGCAGGGGGGTTGGAACTCAATGATCTTTAAGGTCTCTTCCAACCTAAACCATTCTATGATTCTATTATTATTCTATTATGATGTCACCTGACTGGAGCAGATTTTGCATCAAGCACGTCTGGACTGTAGCCCCAAGGTGACCAAAGGGGATTGGGTGAGAGGAATTCTGGAATTCCTTCAGCCAGGTTGAGAGAGCAAACCATCAGATGGAATGGAAGCTTGTGCCATGAGTAAGAGTTAATTTGATTGCCAGTGTCACCTTCTGTGTGAATCCAGGTGAATCCAAGAAACTTACTCCATGATCAAGTGATCAATAGGAGAGAGAGAAACACAGTTCAAGCCCAGCTCAACAGGACCCATGAAACCTTCCTGACGAAGGAAGAGAGAAAAAGGAACATAGCTCTGCATCACTTCTGCTCCACTGTAACTGAAATTGAAGTTGAGGTTATGCAACAACATAGCATTGTCTCATTTTATTAAGGCCACCAGCTTCTGGAGGTCTTGGGCATGTTATTGCTCTCAATTAATACACTTCTCCTCTTTCTCTCTGGAATCCTTCCCGCTGGTTTGCATTGTAACAAAACCTCCAGCTCATAGCCTCCAAGATAGGTTTCAATTTGTGAGGCCACTTTCACTTCAAACCCCACTAAAGAACCCACTAAAGGTCTTCACTGCTTAGGAGGAAATTGCCAGAAACAAACAAACAAGCAACAACTTCTTCACTTTTTTTTTAATTCATGGCTTGCTTTTGTGCAGAAAAGAAATCTTTAAATTCAAAAAAAAGGGCAGCAAATGAAGCCAGACAGTAGCTGTGTCTTTTGGCAGTGGGAATAATCTAATAAAACATCACCTTTCAAAGACAAAATGGGGAAAGAAAGAAAAAATAGAGAAAAAAAAAAAAAAGAAGTTTCTCTGGACACTCAGTAACGTCACCTCGGCACGAAATATATTCCACTCTTGGTTTGTGTTTTTTGGACCAATGCAGCTTAGGATGGTTGTTATCCCAAGACCATGCCACCAGAGTTGGAATTAATAATATAAACGGTGAGCCCGAGCTCTGATTGACAGCTCTGATTCTGTTAATACCTTCTAGTTGGTCTTCTGCTACGGTCAGAAGTTAAAATTTATTTTGACAAGCTTTCTGCTGGTTATGGGGGGCTAGAAGCTTTATACTGGGGTATCCAGTGATTAAATATCTGGCATAGATTATCAAAAACTAGAGGGAAAGGCGAGGAAGGCCTCTTGATGACAAACCAGATCCTGCAGTGCGTAGAACTTGGTTTTAATTAAGTTATTACCTTGCTTAATAGGAAGTAGCTGTTCCTTTGTTCTTTTGCAAGTCAGCAGACAGTAACTGAGCGTGGAATGTAAGCAACTCAATTAAGGAAAGGCTGCCTTGATGGATGCTTGATGCAGAGGGAGGTCGCCCCACTAATGTACCTGCTGGTTTCTGTTTCACCCACTGGCGACTGCCTCTCCAGTGAAGGGCACGGGATTTGGGGGTGGGGGGTTGACGGTGTCATGGCTGAGGCACATAAACTCTGCCAGGGTCAAAAAGAGTAATTCAGGCTTAAGAGGCGAGCTCCTGGGCTTAATCAGTGGATTCAGAGTAATTAAAGGCAGAAAGCTCTCTTCTCTGAGTCAACCCTGTTTTATTTCCCAGGGCAGCAGGAGGATTGTCTCCCTGGTTCATTCTCTGTCATGCCCCAGTGTCCTGGATGATTCCTTCCAAAGATGTTTTGTAAAACAGAACTTGAATTATCTTTTTCACAGAATCACAGAATATCAGGGATTGGAAGGGACCTCAAGAGATCATCTAGTCCAATCCCCCTGCCCAGAGCAGGAACATCTAGACCAGGACACACAGGTCCGGGTGGGTTTTGAATGTTTTTTAACCACCTGTACCACCAACATTCAAAATCAGTAAAACAGAAGACAAGAAAACCTCTTTTTTTTTCATTCATTTCCACTTATGGAAATATCTCATAAAGAAAAAGCTACCTCAGCTCAAAATACCACTATCATTGAGACCAATTTGGATTTCAGGGGTAGTAATTTCAGTTCATAGAGTTCATCAGTAACATCAGCATTAGGAGCAAAATGAGCATAAAATGTGATATCAAACTCCGGTCATCCAGTTGCACCTCATGGAGTAATATTATTTGACTCAGAGTAAAATTATAAAAGCCCCATGGGATACTCTAAAAGAAAAAAAAATAGCTGTGTAGACTATTCTTGCACAAAATCAAACAGCAGCAACAACCATCCCAGCCCATCCCCTGCTGGTGATGGTTTGTATGGAAGTGCAGCCAAGCAGAGATGCTACATATGGTCACGAGAATTCCTCATATAGCAGGAGTAGCCACCCAAAACTAACTTCAGACTATACACTTTACAAAGAGGCAATCCCCGTGCAGAGTTTATTAGGAAAAAAAAAGAAAAAGGAAAAAAAAATAAAAAGAGAGAAAGAGGTTTTTTTTTAAAAAAGAAGGCTATTTTTAAAAGTTGAAACATTTTTGGTCAAAGGCTGGATGTGAAGCTCCCACTCTACTGAAGTGTTTATGCAATAGATATTTAATGCCTTTCAATAGAGAGAAGGGTAAAACTCACTTCAAAAGGAATAGTGAAGAAATAAATATTCCTTTCTGTGTTGTCTGATTATCCCACTCTACTCAAGGCTGCTCAGCATGACCTGCCCTGCACACACAGCTAATATGAGGGCAATTTTTGGGACCTCAACTGTTCAGTCCCAAGTATTTTCACTCTGGCATAAAGGCCACATTTTATTTAGGAGGAACAACTAATTCATCAGGAGGAGGAGTAACAGAAAATCAGATCAGGGGGGTATAATTTTGGGGAAGCCCCTGCAGGGCTGGGGTCCCCATGAAATAGCTCAGTCAATAAAAGAGCTGGAGCTTGCCTTGAGAAAGCATTTGGAGAGAGCAGTAAATGTACAACAGCTGCTCTGTGCTAAACATATTCCCAAACTGAGATATGGGAGAGATGATTGCATAAAACATGGGCTGCATGTAAATCAGGAATGAGATAAGCCTTGTGGTGAAATATCAAGTATCACTGATGGAAAAGCTAATGTCATTTTGGAGGATGCTCTTGTTCAAGAGTCTTCATCATCTTGGATAGCACCAGCTCAGACTCTGATTTAAAATATAAATGTTTGCTCCTTGAGATACAACTAACCTACTAGTGGTTTAGGATTGCTCCAAACTCCTTGTAGCAACAGGCACAAAATGTTTTATCAGTTTTTACTTGTGAATGGACACCATCAGATTAAACTGGCACATGGGGATCAAAAAAAATCCCACCTTGGTGACATATTATGGGTTATTTTGAGGCACTGAGCAACCTGGTCTAGCAGGAGGTGTCCCTGCCCATGGCAGGAGAGTTGGAACTAGATGATCTTTAAGGTTTCTTCCAAACCAAACCATTGTAGGATTTTATTTCTGCATTGTGCTTTTCTGTTTCATCAATGCACTGGAGCCACTTCAAAGGGGCAACAGCAGTTCATGTTTTCAGCATGGAGGACATGCTCTTCTAGGAAAATAATTTCCCCAAATTCTTGCATCTGGAGCCAGCCAAATGCATTTCATTTCCAATTAGTTCAGCGTGAAACTTCATCTATACACATGGTGCCTTCTGAGAGTTATTGTTCTAGAAGCATCAGTCCCCACCAGCTCTTTTTGATGTGCTCCCCAGCCATCCCCTCTAAGATACAACTGATGTGTGCAGATCACCATGGGAATTGGACAAGTCCAAGAACATCATGGGAGATGTTTGGGATAGGATGAGGATCCAGCAGGAACTTTCCCAGATGGACTTTCTTGCAGGATCATATTCATCAAATCATAGTTTTTTCTGTGTGCTGCTCTCTGCTTTCCCTTCAGATCCTGTAAATCTTTTGTCTTTTACAAACAATATCCATGGAGAGAAACTCATGGGTTTCTTGCTTCTTGCTGCATAGCTCTCATAACTCCCAGTGCAGCTAACTGGGATTCAGCAAAGTGATTCCTTTTTCTACTTTTCCAGGCACCACACTCACTATTTTACTTGGAGGTTAGTTAATATCCAGGCATCCTTTAGACAATTATGAAGCTTTTGTACAGAAAATGAGCACCTAATCCCCAGATCCCATGAGACTATGCACCCTCATCGGAGGAATATGGTTTTTAAGAAAATCCTTTGCCCTTTGCTTTAAGAAAATCCTTCGCCCTAAGTCTCATAAAACAAAGCAGCTTAGGGATCCTTGCAATAGCAGGGCTGGACTAAACACACTTAACAAAGTTTCCCTTTGTCAACAGCATTTTGGTGAGGTTCCCTCCTGCAGGATGAGTGTCAGGCTTCAGGCTAATCTCTGTAATTCTTTAACCAGAGATTTGCACATTATTAAGAGGTAGTTTTCTCAGTGGGTGGAAAGCTATCACGCAGTGGAACATTTCTCCTGATGGCAAGCTCAAATGCTCCATTCTTCACTTTAAAGGCCAGTGATGTGTGTCTCAGCTGAAGGACAAAAATAGTAAATGAAATCAGAACGAAACCCTTATTGAAATAGTTCTATTGGCCACATCTATCCTTAGGCTGTGGGCAAGCAGAGATTTCTTAAGTTAGCCCCAACCTCTTTGTTAATCATTAGCTTGTCTTTACAGGTAATTATAGATCTTGAAATGACCATGGTCAGCAATCAGTGCCTGGGCTACGTGGGACAAACCAGGAGCTAGTGTAACCCTGTGAAAAATGACTGTGTGACAAGGCCCCCAGTAGAAGAGAATCAAGATTCAGCTGAAAAAACAGCAAAAGAGGGTCTTTGTTGGGGATACTGGAGGTAGGCAGACTGAGGTTGCCAAAAAAATTCCCTCTTTTGCTTTCATTTCAGCTGAATCCTGATTCTCAAGGTTCTTCTGGGGGCCTTGTTACACAGCCTTTAAAATATAGTAAAATAAAAAATATAGTAAGCTTGTTACAGCAGTGATTTTTTAGGTTTTGGCTATTACTATCCTTTTATGGAGAGATAAATATATCCACTCCTCAAAATAAGGTAGTAAATGCATAAATGTGAGGTATCTTGGACCCTTTGGAATGACATAAAGTCCCTGTTTCTAACAAACCAGTTCCATGAGAACCTGGGAAAAGTTAGAAATGTGCAAGGAGCAGCACATTAAACTCTATGAGAATTCACAAGGTGGGAAATCAAAAGGAAATTCTCTGCCACTCACCGGAGAGTCATTTTGGAGAACAACCTACCCAGCCTTTGGCAAACCAGGGCCACTTTCCTGAAACAATCTATCCCATTGTATTTTATTTTTAAGATCCCTTCCACTGCCAGCTTTCACCTCTTTCCCTAAACACGAGGCCAAATTCCCCCGAGGTCATTGCAATGGCTTTGCTGTGTCCCTGGGCAGGCAAAACTCCTGTTGGCATCGAGAGAGATTTGATCCTGGAGCTTCATCTTGAATTCATTTGCGTGTGGCATTTGCATGCTGATTTCTTTGACGCCCTAATGGTTCGATTTCAAAGCACATCTCTCCCCTTTTATCTCGGGCTGAATGAGATGTCTCAATAAGAGCCAGATAAAGACGGAAGTCTTTTGTCTGAAATCACACAGGCAGGGCCAGCTGTGATGAAAACTGGCTGAAGTTTCACAGGCTGCTTGTCTGCCTCTAAACTGGAGCTCCACAGCTCCCTTCAGTCTGGAGGATGAGAGCAAGGGGAGAAAGCCCTTTCTTGCACACAGAGGATGCCAAAACAGCTGAGTATCTTCCACTGTTTATTTTTCCTTCCAGAAGCTATTTTTGATAAAGGGGCTCGTAGGGAGGAAAAGGGAAAAAGAGATCAAGAAGTAAGGATGAAAGAAAAAGAGGGCAGACACAATAACAGTTAAAAGTACAACTCTTATCTTATGGATTATTAGATGGTAGATCATCCTTACCCTAAGAAGAGACACTATTTTTTGCACTTGAACCTCAGAGTCAGCCATTATTCAACTCTAACAGTGGGGTGCAACTCTTATCTTATGGATTATTAGATGGTAGACCATCCTTACCCTAAGAAAAGACACAACCTTTTGCATCTGAGCCTCAGAATCAGCCATTATTCAACTTTCTAACAGTGGGATGCTCTCATGCTGTTTCTCTGATTTTAAAAAGGTTTGCTTTTGGGTTAGCTGACCTGTAGAATCCAGTTGGCACTGGAAAGTAAAAGCTGGTGTTTCAGCCAGTTACTAATGAGCAAAATTTTGTCTATATTTAAAAAATGCCAGTCTTTAATCATCAGCAGGCCTAAAGGATGGCATAATTAAGGAAGGGTTACAGTAAAAGCAAGGAGCACTTTCTGAATGATACACTTCAGGGCTTTAAGAGACCCTTCCAAAACATGAAATGGGCTGTCTTGTTTCTCCATCTGGATTTCTCCAAATTCAGTTTCTCCCAATTCAGCATCCTGCCACTGCATTTTATGTCACTTCCCCAGTGAAAACATTCACTAAAACACTCACCCCTTTCTTATTTTTATTGTTAAATCTTAACAGGTTCCTCTCAAGAAGAACATTGAGCTGCTGGAGCAGGTCCAGAGGAGGGTCACAAAGTTGCTGAGAGGGCTGGAGCAGCTCCTTTCTGAGGACAGGCTGAAGGAGTTGGGGTTGTTGAGCCTGGAGAA
>VZTY01023879.1:6714-39355 GCA_013400935.1 Turnix velox | reverse complement strand
CTCAACCATTCCTTGTAAGGGAGATGCTCAAATCCCTTCCTCATCTTCATGTCTCTGCACTGTACCCTCTCTAGCAGTTCCTTGTCCTTCCTGGACTGAGTGCCCCAGAAGTGGACACAATATTCCAGATGTGGTCTCACCAGAGTTATGCTGGAGGTAAAATGTTGGTCACCACGAGGACTAGAGGTAGAGCTGAGGAAGAAGAGGGATTTTGCCAGACCATGTTGAACAGTGCTCTATCAAAATCTGTTCTAGAAGACTCCTTTTAACCATGGGAAAGAAGCTTTTAGTAGCATGAGCTACAGTTTATCCATGAGTACAAACCAATTGTGAATCTATTTATTCACTCTTCATACTGCTTCTTCCCCTACCAGTGTATGAACATTGGTCTCCTGTCTTCTGTGCTCCAGACCCAGGGGACAACAGCCCTCAGCTAAAATGGATGGTGCAACAGTGACATGTCCTTTTAGATTATTGAGTGGCATTTTTCATTTTGAAGAAGGATCTGGGTACACCAGAGAGGCAAATGGACTAAACAGCTCCCTTTTCTTCTGAAAAAGCTTCATGGTAATCGCTGCTGACAGGGCTCTGCTGTAGCAGTGAGGTCTCAGGAAGAACTGGAAACCATCTTAGGGCTGATTAACATGAGGTGTTATCCCTGACCCCTGTCAGGAAGAGCATCAGTGATGGGGAAGTGGTGGATATTAGTTGATCTGGGATAGGATTGAGAGGAGGCAGATGAAAAGCAAATTGTTTGAAGTTAGTTCCAGAAATTACTTTAGATAACTTGTTTTAACTTTTTTTGGTATTGAGTATTTTGAGGCAACTGTTCTGAGAGTCATTCAGAACAGGGCTTGGGGTACAATATTTGTTAAAATTTATTCTATTTATAAGGATTTGTCAGTGGTGAAGGTGTGGGGCTGGCCACAGTGCTGGGACTCCAGATTAAAAACTGCTTTGGATACCCCTTCCTTCTCCTCACACAGGGAAATAAGTCTGACACAGGGATCATCCTGAATTAGAAGAGGGGTGATTTAGGGTGAATAGAAGAAAGAAGTTCTTTACTGTGAGGGTGGTGAGACACTGGAAGAGGTTGCCCAGAGAGGTGGATGCTCCTTCCCTGGAGATGTTTAAGACCAGGCTGGATGAGACACTGAGCAACCTGGTCTGGTGGGAGGTTTCCTTGCTCCTGGCAGGGAGGGTTGGAACTAGATGATCTTTAATGTCCCTTCAAACCTAAACCATTCTGTGATTCTATGAATAATCCCTTGAAATTGCCTTAATTATTAACATGAAGAAGAAGAAGAAAACAAAAATAATGCTGTACTACAGTGAGTTCTGCTTCACACTAACTTGTAGGTGCTGTTAACTGGGGTGGAACTGGAGTACTGTCTAGCAGCAGATGATGTGGTTTTTTAAAAAAGCCTTGCTGTTTTACACAATTTAGCAACTGTGGCATAGCCCACGCAGCTTTAAACAGATTTGATTTCATTTAAGTAAAGCGGGCAACTGTATAGCCCCAGGAGTCTCTTTAATGGGTCACTCATCCATCAGGTTAGTGGGCAGTGGGGCTGCTTGTCCTTTGTGGATTGTTTGGACTCCTACAGCACAGCATCCCTCCAGGTCTCCCTGGAGCTGCTTTGAAATGGCCAACATTTACCAAGGATATATTCAGATTTCACTTCAACCCGCCTGTCAAACTTTGTGTATTTTTCCAGTGTCAACCAGATTTTAAGATGGAGGGAGGAGATAAAGTGATGATAAAAAGACTTGACCAATTTGGAGGTAGCTTTTAAAATATTATATACAGGACAATTTACTCTCCCCCCCAAAATTTCAGCTGAGTGGTCATGGAATGAATACATATAGAGTGGTCCAGAAGCAGATTTTCTTAAAGAAAATATGTGTGTGCATGTTTTTGCTCCTGCCTCCATGTGCTCACGCATGCACACAATAGAAAATGTGCTGCTGGGTTGTTTTTTTCTGTCTCTGAGGCATATTTTCAACTTTCTTTTCTATCAGCTTGTAAAACATGATTTTTATTCTTCCTTTAATGGCCTGGGCTAATTACTCCCAATGACCTTTGGCCTTCAAGTGCCTTCATTTATGGTAGCACATTCCTTTCAACAGAAACATATTGGCTTGGTTTTACAGGGTGCTGATGCCTTGCCTGGCAATCCAAGCCTCACAGGTCCTGCCACCTTCTACAGCACAGCCTGGCTTTGGGAATCTATAGCATCATCCTTTCCTAGGCCAAGTTTCTGTGAAAGCTCCACTTGAGCAGAAGTAAATTTGCTTTTGGTATGAAGATTCTGAGATTTATCTCTGTTGATGTCTATAAACGTGGAAAAAATGGGAAGGAACTTGCAAATCCCTTAGCAAAATGAGGGAATGAAGCAAAGTCATCAGATATCACTGAAGAATTCTACGGAATTCTACAGAAAATTCTACAGAATGTACAGAATTTAAAGAAAATAAAATATTCAAGATTCTGGTGTATCTATTACCACCATCAGCAGGATCTCTGATGGGTGGGGAAGTGAGTTGGGTTTTTTAAGATGGGGGTTCCTGGTTAACCTCCCCCTTATTTTCCACAAGTTGCTGAAAATTAGAACCTGGAACTTGCTGAACCTTCTGGTCTAAGTTCAGAAAAATCCCAAAAGCCCCATATGAATATAAAATTTAAGAGCAAATCTGTACTGAAAGATCCAGAAGAACATGGCTGAATTCTTGAATTGGGAGCATGAGCTGGAATGGATTTTCTATCTCAGATTTTTGCATGTAAAAGAATTCATCNAGCTGAGTGGTCATGGAATGAATACATATAGAGTGGTCCAGAAGCAGATTTTCTTAAAGAAAATATGTGTGTGCATGTTTTTGCTCCTGCCTCCATGTGCTCACGCATGCACACAATAGAAAATGTGCTGCTGGGTTGTTTTTTTCTGTCTCTGAGGCATATTTTCAACTTTCTTTTCTATCAGCTTGTAAAACATGATTTTTATTCTTCCTTTAATGGCCTGGGCTAATTACTCCCAATGACCTTTGGCCTTCAAGTGCCTTCATTTATGGTAGCACATTCCTTTCAACAGAAACATATTGGCTTGGTTTTACAGGGTGCTGATGCCTTGCCTGGCAATCCAAGCCTCACAGGTCCTGCCACCTTCTACAGCACAGCCTGGCTTTGGGAATCTATAGCATCATCCTTTCCTAGGCCAAGTTTCTGTGAAAGCTCCACTTGAGCAGAAGTAAATTTGCTTTTGGTATGAAGATTCTGAGATTTATCTCTGTTGATGTCTATAAACGTGGAAAAAATGGGAAGGAACTTGCAAATCCCTTAGCAAAATGAGGGAATGAAGCAAAGTCATCAGATATCACTGAAGAATTCTACAGAATTCTACAGAAAATTCTACAGAATGTACAGAATTTAAAAATATTAAAGATTCTGGTATATCTTTCCAGGTTCAGGGTGAGATCTTTTTGGTATTTTACATGGTCTAGTGAGAGGTGTCCCTGCCCTTGGCAGGGGGGTTGGAACTAGATGATCTTGAAGGTCCCTTCCAACCCAAACCATTCTATGATTCTATGATCTATTACCAGCATCAGAAGGATCTCTGATGGTTGGAGAATTGAGTTGTGTTTTTAAAGATGGAACTTCCTTATTAACCTCCCCCTTATTTTTCACAAGTTGCTGAAAATTAGAACCTGGAACTTGCTGAACCTTCTGGTCTAAGTTCAGAAAAATCCCAAAAGCCCCATATGAATATAAAATTTAAGAGCAAATCTGTACTGAAAGATCCAGAAGAACATGGCTGAATTCTTGAATTGGGAGCATGAGCTGGAATGGATTTTCTATCTCAGATTTTTGCATGTAAAAGAATTCATCTCTCTTTTTTTTGAGGAGCAGTAGCATTAGATATATTAAAGCTATACAAATACTGTTGTAATGATAAGACTGCCTCGTTAAATACATTGTATGTGGAGATTTTACAGTGCCAAAAAAGAGAAATAATTCTTTGTCAATCACTTTCTACCTAAAAAAATGTATAAAATGTATTGAGTTAGATTGATAGAGAAAGAAAAGGAAGAGTCACACAGAAAATGAATGTCTTTGTAGGTGTTTTGCAGTAGTTACACGGTTCTCCTGATAAGCCTTTAAGCTTTTGGGTTATTTTTCTTGGTTCTTTTAGATTCTTTTTTTTTTTTTTTCCCTTCCTCAGCCTCCTCTGTGCTAATACAGACTCGCAGAGAAAGACCATTTACTTGCTCTGTTGTCAACGCATCTGGACGTCTTGTCAAAACAATATAATTTTACTTTGTAAGTTTTTGACACTGGTATTTATTGCACCTGTCTTTAGTCATGATTTATGACTTGTCTGGTGAGTATTACTCTACAGCTCCAAGTTTACAATACCAGATAAGTGAAGCATTTGAAGTCCCGAATGGGCTCCGGATTTATAGATGTGGATTTCTCTCCCCCTCCTCCAAAAAGGGAAATTAAGATGAGCGTTTTCTCTCATTTTTTCTGGGTGGTAGGAATCAAGATAATCAGAAGTTCTTTGGAAAGGAGTTAAAAAAGATAAGGAGAATAATGGAACAGTGCAGTTTGCCACTTACTATAAGGAGGAATAGTGTGAAATAGTGTTAGGGGAGCTCTTTGCAATCAGAGTAGCTTTTTGTTTTAATTAATTGGTAGCTGCCTGTTTGTACAGCATTTTAATACAGAGTATCAGGGATTGGAAGGGAGCTCAAAACATCATCTGGTCCAGTCCCCCTGCCAGAACAGGAACACCCAAATCAGGTCACACATGAAGGTGTCCAGGTGGGGTTTGAATGTCTCCAGAGAGGGAGACTCCACACCCTCTCTGGGCAACGTGTTCCAATGTTCTGTCACCCTCACTATGAAGAAGTTACTTCTTGCATTTCTGTGGAATCTCCTGTGTTCTGGCTTGCACATATTGCCTTTTTTCCTCCCATTGCTTGTCACTGAGAATCATAGAATAGTTTGTGTTGGAAGGGACCTTCAAGATCATCTAGTTCCAACCCTTCACACCTCCCACTAGACCAGGTTGGTCAATGCCTCATCCAGCCTGGCCTTAAACACCTCCAGGGATTGAGGGGGCATCCACAACCTCTCTGGGCAACCTTTTCCGGTGTTTCACCACCCTCACAGCAAAGAACTTCTTTCTTCTCTCCATCCTAAATCTCCCCTCTTCCAATTTGCACCCATTCCTCCTAGTCCTGCCATCCTGGACCCTATTAAAAAATCCTCTCCCAGCCTTTCTGTAAGTGACAGGGACTTTAGCATCATGCAGGACCATCAGTTAGACAGTGAATCCCTGCTTTTGAAACACACACTTTCCAGGATAACACTAGCTCCTGCCTAACAAGGAAACATGAAGGGCAAATATGTCAAATATAAACTTTACCTACCTGAGGAAGCTCACAGAACAAAATGGGTTTGTTCACCCACAGAATGTCTGTGAAAAGCTGTTGTAGAACTCGAGTCTAAATATTTCTTCAAAGTAACGATCTTACATTGTAAAAAACCCCATGATTTTTCTTCCCTTCTTTTGTTTCAGAAAGCCTAAATTTGGGGGCTGAATCAACATGACAGTATCCCTTAAATACATGGTATGCTTGAAAGGTATTTATTATTCTACTCCCGTTAAAGCGGGTCTTTCAAATTTGCCAGACTTTAAAACAAATCCGGGCTTCCTTCCTAGTCAGGGTTCTTTTCAAACCTGATCCATCCCTTGCAGATGTAACACAAGACTGTTGACATGGTTTTCTTGTTGGAATGGAAGTATCCTTCCAGGGTATCTCTCATCTCAGCCCAGGCAGCAGGGGAACGTGTGAATGTCAGATAAAATTGTTTTTGTAAACATCTGGCCGCTTGAATTTGTCAGAATTTCATTAAATTGTGAAGGTGCTTGACAGGGCTTTGCTGCTGGAGTTCCCTTGGGATATATTTTATCAGTGGGATTCCCTGTGCTGATCCTTTGATAGAAATTGGGTGGAAATCAGGGACTGGAAGCTTTGGGGAGCTCTAGAAGGAAAAACTGATACTTATTTCCCAAGTGTTTTTCAATCTTTGAGTTAAAAAAAAAAAAAAAGGAAAAAAAATCCTTCTTCATGAGAGATAACAAGTCTAAAGAGCTGCAAGAGGAGGTAAAGAAAACCCTCACCAGCCAAAGTGTTGCCTCAAACACAGCTCCAGTGGCTTCCAGTAACAAAGCAACCCAGGCCATGGTATCTGGAGGCAGCATGGGTTGCCTCTCCTGCCCCAAACTTTGCATGTTTGCAAGTGCTTTGATGGGCTGCCAATGAAAATATTGGGCAGGCATCAACTGTGCGGTTGCCACGGAGATCTAGAAAGCCAGGGCAGTGGGAGCAGAGATTTCCATCAACAGGACTTTAACAAAAGCCTTGATTCAGTGGCAAGCTCTCAGCTTCGATGCTTCTGGGCTTTAGCAGGGGAGGCAGAAAATGGGGAATTCACTCCTGAGTTGAGCTGCAAATCGTGGTTCCTTCAGGGAGTTAAAATACAGCCCTGCTTTTCTCTCTGCTTCACATTTAACCTTTTTTTTATTCTTCCTCACCCTTTAAAATGAGAAATAACGAGGTTGGTTCTCAGGCAGTCAAATGTAATTCATGGCTGTTTGAAGATATCTGTTTTAGAGGGTTTTAGGATCATGCCATCAGTTTTGTTGCACTTTCTCATCTCATGGAAATCACTGCTTTGGAAAGGCAGCAGCAATACCTCATGTGACAGTCCCAGAGGACCTAAAATCTCTCTGTCCCTAAGTGATTAAAATTATACTTGTCACTTTCTGATATTTTTACCATTACAGATATTGTTGGCAATTTGGGCTTGCAAGTGCTGAGATAAAGATATGGAAAGAGAGGATAGATAGCAGGCCAAAACAGCAAAGCTATTTCCAAAATCTCATTTCAGCTGTTGTAGATAGACTTGTGCATGGAATTCTATTAAAATTCTAATGCTAATGCATTCAAAGCAGCATTAAACCCACTGAATGTACTTTCTTATATTTTCTAGTAAGAAACTTCAAGTTTTAAGGACAATTTCTTGCACATAAGCTGAACCCTGCAAGCTGAATTTGTACTTGCTAGTGAAAAGTAGCTGCTTCTAGGATTAAAACCAGAACTTAGGAATTCCGTGTCTGGACATTTAGAAAGAAAAACTAACATTTTATTATCTCATGAAGCCCTAAAGGCAGCATGAAAATAATGTTAAAACAAGAAACTTGATTGTTTACAGATTTCCACCTAAGTAGAAATATATTTTCAGGCACTTAAAGCAATTAAATTATACATCGTGATAAACAAGCACAAATTAAGTGAAATTTTATACTGAGTTTAAATGAAATTCAGATTTTTTTCAAAGACCCTCGTAGGAGAATTTGTGAAACACCAAACACTAACCATCTCTTCTGCTCTGAAAAATGAAAGTGCTGGAGTTCCCTGCCAGAAGTCACAAAGAGATTGGTTTTCAGAGATGAGATGAAAATAAATCTCAATTCACTGTCGTTTGGGTGAGCAGGGTGAGGGTGTGGGAGACACCATCTCTGACACTGAGGGAGGAAGAACAAGGAGAGGAAACCCTCATTTCAAACACGTGTCCAAGTGGTGATAACAAATGGACAGCAACTTCGCGTTTCAGTCATTACAGGAGTCTCCAGCAGGGATCAGACTGTGACCTGCTGCATGGACAAGTTCTTCCACAGTTTTTCACCCTATGGAAGTCCCTAATCCTCCCTTGAAGCAGCTGCCAATGGATACTGTCAGTCAGAAACTCTGGCAGATGGGCTTTGACTCCAGCTTTCCATGTTCTTTCATGTTATCACTGAGATGGAGAAAGAATTTCAACCCAGAATGCTGATTGCATTTAAATTATAGGGAATTTTGCTGTTATCCTCAGCATGATTGGACTTCATCCAGGGAATGAAGCCTGATGGAGCATTCCTTGGAATTAAACCAGAGCATCCAAGACACTGTCTGGGATCAACAGTCACTTCTGGCTACCCTGTTAAAGACAACCTGAGAGCTCAGATCTGTAAGGAAGAACATCACACAAGTCCAAGACACATTGAAGTGCTGGTTTCTTGAGGCTGTAGACAAATTATGATCCCATTAATACAATCATCTCACCAGCAGGATGAATTATGTAAGCACAGGATCCTTCCATTTCTCCTCTAGATAATAAGCATGAGTGAATTCTTGGGAGGAAAATCACATTGCTACTCATGCTTAACCAGCTCAACCATTGAGTTGCCAAGCCCTTGACATCATCACTGGCAAAGTACAAGCTCCAGATTAGAAGTAGCCTGATGACATCACTCACCCACTTTGTATCTAACAGATGGTTTCTGTATATTGTGTAATTTTAGATCATTATTCATGGGTTTGGTCAGTCTAATTCAGGAAGTGAAAGGACTGCCAAGAAAAATTGACCTGGAACTAGTTCAAAGGGACTAAATTATTTTATTGATTAGACTCCTTGGCTTTCATTTTCCAGCAGAGCCATCATGAATCATCGATCCACAATAATATCTGAGTAATTTCGGAGCAAGCTGAATTAAGTGCTCCAGAACAAGGTGAGCTTTGAAGGATTAAGCCCTTCAAGCTGTTTGAAAACAAGATAGCTGAGAAGATTTGCTGGGCAGCCCAGAAAGGGGGAGGGGGCAGAAGCTATTTACTGAGGCAAGTGGTTTGTTTGAACTGGATTTTTATTTGTTTTCATATTCTACTTGTTGACTTCATATCCGCCTTCAGCTCGGGCTCAAAGGCTCAGGAGAGACTTGTTTTTCACCAGTGTGAACATGGGCCAGAAGGGAAGGACATTTTGAAGAGCCCTCAGCGGGCTGAGATAAAGCAACACAAGCCTGACAGAGGAAGGGAAAAAAATACAGAAGGAAAGAGCTAAGAAAGGCTGGGGAGACCTGGATCACAAGGGATTGCAGCCATGCAGAGGTCTTCATGGAGGAAACAGGCAGAGGGCAGAGATGAGTGGAATGCTGCATCATTTATCTGGTATAAATACATCTGGTTGTGTCACTGGAGATGCTGTGCCAGGTTTTCATCCTAAATGATCCATAACAAAGTCCAGGACCTGCCACCAGAGCAGCATGGCTTGTGCCAAATATCCTGGTGGCTGTAGAGATGCCAGCTGAGTCTTGTAGAGGAGGCAGAAATTTTTTGGATCTAAGAAAATCCCTGTTTTCAGGTATTATGGAAAGATGAATTATAAATGCAAGGGTGGTAAATTCTTCAGTCCATATCTATAGATGATGAAGGGATTGGAGCATCTCCCTTATGAGAAATGGCNTCTAAGTGATATCCAGTGATAGGACTTGGGGCAGTGGGTGCAAGCTGGAACACAGAGGGTTCCAAAGAAACAGAAGAAAAAACTTTTTCACAGGCAGGATGACAGAACAGTGGCACAAGGTGGAGTCTCCTTCTCTGGAGACATTCAGACCCTGTCTGGACACCTTCCTGTATGACCTGATCTGGATGTTCCTACTCTGACAGGGGAATGGGACTAGAAGATCTCTTGAGATCCCTTCCAATTCTGTGATTTCACATACTACAGCACGTGGTTACTTCCCTTTGATTTTTAGAATGAAGTTCTGTTAGATGCTGCTTTGATAAATAACCTCTTCCCAAAGTACCCTGGTTTGCCAAAGTCTAAATGTTTAGGGAGGACATTGCAGTTTAATTAAAATCTTTATGAGGAAAAAAATTCTGGCCTTCGGCTTTCCAGTCACTCAGAAATAAAATATGGCATTTAAAAACTGTCTCTTTCCCTCCCCAAACATATGGTTTGACACCCTTCTGTTTTGTGAGAATATTTCACAGGTTTGGGTTTTGTTCTCATGTAAAATTAAAACAAATTTTAAAGCCTCGAGGTTGGCTGCAGAGTAGGAAGCGTTGTTCAGCTGCCAAATTTCACACCTAGTTTTTGTTACTGGAGTTTCAGGTGCTGGGATTGCAGAAGCTTGGTTCGGAAACTCATTTTTTAAGGGATATTTTTGAAATTTGAGCCTCTCTGCTGTTATTAATGATGTTCTTGTATTTGGCACTCTGCAAAAAAACTTCTCACCCTTGAAGGGGAGCTCATAGTGACTTATCAATACCTGAAGGGGGCGACAGAAAGGCTGGGGGAGGACTTTTTAATAGGGTCCAGGATGGCAGGACTAGAAGTAATGGATGTAAATTGGAAGAGGGGAGATTTAGGATGGAGAGAAGAGATAAGTTCTTTGCTGTGAGGGTGGTGAGACACTGGAAGAGGTTGCCCAGAGAGGTTGTGGATGCCCCCTCAATTCCTGGAGGTGTTTAAGGCCAGGCTGGATGAGGCTTTGAGCAACCTGGTGTGGTGGGAGGTGTCCCTGCCCATGTCAGATGGGTTTGGAACTCGATGATCTTTAAGATCCCTTCCAACCCAAACCATTCTTTGTGTGCATCATTTGGGTCAACAATGAGAAAATTATTCAGAATGACCTGTCTTAAGCTGAGGGAAGGTTAAATTTTAAATTCAAACTTAATCTTTGGATGATTTTATTATCCGAATTTTCATGAGGACTTATCAGAATAGATATATATATGTTCTGAGATGATAAATCCTTTATATGTATATCAAATAGGAGAGATAAGGATTNCAACAATGAGAAAATTATTCAGAATGATCTGTCTTAAGCTGAGGGAAGGTTAAAGTGTAAAAGCTAACTTAATCTTAGGATGGCTTTATTATCTGAATTTTTGTGGGGACTTACCAGACTACTTCTAACTCCTCTATATGTATAACTCCTCTATATGTATATCAAATAGGAGAGATATTATAAGGATTTTCTCTGAAGTTATGTTTTTCATTAAGAGTTGGTACTTGTTAAACTTCTGGTTATTTGCAGGTTTTGTTTTCAAACTATTCCTAAATGAGAAAAAAAAAAAATCTCTGACCTCCTTCCTGATTTCAACATCCATTTGGAAATCAATGCAGTGATCAAGATATAATTCTGTTTTCTCTCAAAGCTCATGCATCAATTTCTTTTCCGAGAATTTCCAGACTAGAAAGCATCCCGTTCTGAACATCCCACTGCAGGAATGGGGAAAAAAAAACAAACAAACCCAAAACACTGACATTTTCCTTATCAGCTGTGTGAGGATCAGCTTAGGATTTTTGCAGTATTTAACACAGCACATGAAGGAGACAGCATGGATTTGGGGGAGGATGTCTACTGATAAGAAATTTCCCTTGACTGTGTTTGCCAAACCATGGACCACGCTGATGACTGTTTGCTTTATCCTTCTTTCAGTACGTTTTGTCTTCATTTTCATGCTCTTAAAGGAGAAAATTAGGCTTGAAAAAAACAGACAGGGAGAATTATATATGCTTCATATATCTACATATTTGTTGTTAACTCAAGTAATCTGGTGAAATATTGGCCAGCTGGAAAAGAGGGGAGGGGAGAGATGATGTTGCATAGTTTTCCAACACCCACCCTTGAGGACTGGAACAGAGATGTATTAGGTCTAGCCAGAAGGGAGCACTTTGTCTCCTAAATCCCTTGCACTAAGTTGGTTTTTCTTGCCAGTCTGCTATTGATTGAGTCATCACAGGTCAGTGATGACTGTGGATAAATATTTCCTTTGAAGACGTCAGGCTTTAAAAAACACTACAATAAATTCCCCCCACATTGGGCTGAGTCAAATTAGCAGGGCTTCAGCAGTCCCAGCTGGTGTGAAAGGAGTATTTGTAGGACCTAAAATGGGCACCACCATTTGGGACACACGCAAAGCATCCCACATTCAACTTGTTTTCAAATGTTCTTCTTCTCCTGAGGCATATAAAATTGTTTTGGGGTTGTTTTCCCTTGGGCTTTCCCTGTCCCCATGTGTCCTCTCCCAAGGAGTCAGAATCCATGCAGACAGTGGCTCAGTGTCTGAAATATTCAAGATTGAGCTTCATCTGTTGTTCAGGAGGGTCAAGGTGGACACCACCAACCTTCTAACTGGCTTAGGAGAGGTATACAGGGGAGAAAAAGACATATTTCACCCTCCCCCCAGATCTTCACCTTCAGTGATTTGGCTACAACCCATGAACTCAACATGGAGAGTATTTTCTGCAGCATTGCCAGTGAAAGCCTCCTGATTTCACTAAAAAATATTATAGTGACCAGTAAAATGCAGAATCAGTTGGTCTTGGCTGAAGGAATATATTCCTATGAAGGGAGTTGTCACTCATAACTGGGGAGGCAGAAGGTTTGGATGAAGATCCCCTCATTTAATTTCTCTAAATCAATCCCCAAAATTCAATATCGAGGCTAGTTATTGAGTAAGGAGAAAAAACCAACAAAATGATGTTTTTCTAGACCTATTTATTTTGCTTGTTAATGGATTAAAATAGTTCCCAGCTGTGCAAAGTTCTCATTATGTTCATTACTCATAATGCACCTCACAATGAGATGATTAATTCAGCACACTTGCAGGCCCTTCATTGAATGCTGTTGATGAAGCAATTACATTAATCCACTAGAGTTTGTTTTCTCACTGCTCTGATGATGGTTGGGACCAATTTCTCTGCTGAATTATTCCATGGATGTTCTAGAAGTCTTGCTAATATTTGCAAAGGCCACATCCACCATTCACAAACAATGTGAAGCTGAAAATTGCTGGCTGCTTGTCTCTGGTGTGTTTTGGGTGGCTAAGAAAAGCCATGGGTTTTTGTTTTGATTCCTCCTGGTTTGGGCCACTTCTTGAAGAGGAGCACCATGGATTTTGACACTGGGGTGGTAATTTCAGTTCAAGGAGAAATTAATCCTTTTATTTCAGTTGTGTTTTCTTACATTGTTGTGTTCAGTAGTTAATTTGATCTTTTATTTCCATAGGACTAGATATTCTAATGGAATAAAGAATAGTTTTTTTAAATGTTGAACAAATGGATGTGCAAGTAACATTTAGATTCAAAACCTTGATGTTGTGAGACACTGGAGGATGATCACAGGGGTGGTGGAGACCCCATCCCTGGAGACATCCAAGGCCAGGCTTGCTGTGGCTCTGAGCAACCTCTAGTGCAGGATTTGAGGCATTGAACAACCTGATCTCATGGGAGATGTCTCTGCCCATAGCAGTGGGGTTAGAACTGGATGATCTTTGGTGTCCCTTCCAACCCAAACTATTCTATGTTTGTAGGATGAATATGACAACCTCTTAGTGTCATGAAAATGGACAATTATTCCTGTTGGTTTAGATTTAATCTCTGATCTGATGGAAAGCAGCAGATGATTAGAAAAGGGCAGGACATTCTCCCATTTCTAGATGAAAGTATGTTTGTCAGTAACGAAAATGGAAAGGGAAATACCACGGTGGGGAGAAATATGTAATAAATTTTAACAGTCTTTGCTCAGCTTAGTTGGATGGGGCAGTGGTTCTTCCAGTATATTTGTCAGTTCCCCTACAAAGGCATGTGATGGAAATGTTTTCAAAGAGCCAGAAACATCCTGCTTCAATATACTCAGCTCTCTGGGTGTCTGAGGAACCACCAGTTTGTAATAGTGGACGTTTACTGTTCCGCCAGCTTAGCCGGCTGCTGTGGGCAGCTCCAGTGGAAAGGAAAGGAAGGATGGATCCATGTTGTACCTCAACAGACTAAACACTAACCCCTGAGCAGTGCCCAGCTCTGGGCTGGCTGATCTCATGAATAATAGACACATGAAAAATGCTAACAGACTTCCCACCCTTCTGAAGAGCCAAAACCAAGATGCAAAACATTAGCACTGGCCAAACCTACCCACAGCTGGCTATCCCCAAAGACCTCTGATAACTTTTGAGTCCTCAATCTGGAAAAAAAAAAATAAAAAAAAAAGATTACCCAGACCAAGAAGCAGCTCACAGATACAAAGCAGCAAGATTCAGTGATATCTTCACCCAAGACTTTCTGGTGTTGCCATTCTTTTCATAGAATCATAGAATGGTTTGGGTTGGAAGGGACCTGAAAGATCATGTAGTTCCAGCCCCCCTTCCATAGGCAGGGACACCTCCCATTACATCAGGTTGCCTTAGATTTTGTACTGAAGGATATGTTCTTAACAACTCTACCAAATTTTTTCAAACAATCATAGAATGGTTTGGGTTGGAAGGGAACTTAAAGATCATCTAGTTCCAACCCCCCTGCCATGGGCAGGGACACCTCCCACTACACCAGGTTGCTCAATGCCTCATCCAGCCTGGCCTTAAACACCTCCAGGGATTGAGGGGGCATCCACAACCTCTCTGAGAAACCTCTTCCAGTGTCTCACCACCCTCACAGCAAAGAATTTCTTTCTTCTCTCCAGCCTAAATCTCCCCTCTTCCAATTTGCATCCATTACTCCTAGTCTTGCCATCAGAAATCCCATTAAAAAATCCTACCTCCTCCTGAATATAGACCATCAATGACCACAGCTTTTATTTTGGGAGGTCCAATTCCATAGCAGCAGCTCATAAAAGATACTAAATAAAGCTTAGATCTCTGCAGCTCAGGTTGATGTATTATATATTGGTCAGTGCAGCGTGCTGACGGCTCTCCTGCAATGTGGCCTCTGTCTTTTTTATTATGTACATTCTTGGTGAGTGTTGGAGAGATTGATCCCATTCTGGTATCCAGATTTGAAACCAGATGTGTGTGGGGGGAAAAAGCTGCAGAGGCTGCAGGGGAGAGGTGCAAAAAAATTCCAGAGGCCCTGGGAAACTGCCTTGGAGAGAAACCTTTTCAGGTTTGCCAAAGAGGATTGAAGCAGCACCATAACTTTGTACAAGTGCATTCACAAAAGGAAAGTACCAATTGTTTAAAAAGGCCAAATCCAGCAGGAGAAGGATGTTCAGCAAAGGGATCTGGAAAGGAAACAACAGGTTCTCAAGATCTTCTTGTCTTCAGGTCAAGAGCAGGCACCTTCCTAGAGGTGATGTTCCATACAGACAGACAGATACTGGTCTGGTAGGAGGCCAGAGGGTGAAATTCAATCTTTTTGGTGTCAAACTCCATAACATCTATGTTTAAATTATAATTCTCTGTCAAAAGTGTGTCTCTGGGATTGGGGGGTTTAATTAAAAGCCAGCCTGCCTTCCATATAAATGTATCGAGAGGAAGCATTTCTTTTTCCATAAACATTCCTGTTGAGATTTAGAAAAAAAAAATCAAATAAAAATGCCTGAAGGACAGTTGGCAACCACAGGAAAACCTTGAATATTACTGGAATGAATGCTGTTCTTTGTCCTTCCCAATTCCTCCAGAAAACAGCATTATCTGGTCTTTTCTAGTAGCAACTAGGCAAAACATAGAACATCATCACATCTCTGGCATCCTGGACCTTCATTTCTTTCATCTTTCACCCCAACCATGAGATGAAGGTTCTGTAATTCTGGTTATGTTGTTTTTTTTCTGCAACAGGTTCAAGGAGCTGAAGGCACCTAGTCCTTTACAAGGCAGTTAAGTTCAGTGTGGAATTTGCTCTTAATATTCATCCACATGTTTTATGAATTTCCATATTTGAGTTCTAAGCCTGGATTTGCAAGCCAGACTTGTTTTAATTCATTTCGGTCTTAAACTCAATACTGTTTTCTATATTCTCCATTTTTTGGGGGGAAACATGAGTTGAGTGGCTTAGCAGAGGAGAAAAGTGGATCAGAATTCCCTCTTCTCCCTAAAAGTTGTGCTAAAATGGATCAGAATTCTCTTTCCTTCCTAGAATCTGGGATGAAATTGATAAGAATTTTCTTTTCTTGCTAAAAGCTGGGTTAAAATGGATCAGAATTCTCTTTTCTCCCTAAAATCTGGTCTAAAATGGATCAGAATTCTTTTCTCTCCCTGAAAGCTGGGCTAAAATGGAACAGAATTTTCTTTTCCACATAGAATCTGGGCTAAAATGGATCAGAATTCTCTTTTCTCCCTAAAATCTGGTCTAAAATGGATCAGAATTCTCTTTTCTCCCTGAAAGCTGGGCTAAAATGGAACAGAATTTTCTTTTCCTCATAGAATCTGNCATCTTTCACCCCAACCATGAGATGAAGGTTCTGTAATTCTGGTTATGTTGTTTTTTTTCTGCAACAGGTTCAAGGAGCTGAAGGCACCTAGTCCTTTACAAGGCAGTTAAGTTCAGTGTGGAATTTGCTCTTAATATTCATCCACATGTTTTATGAATTTCCATATTTGAGTTCTAAGCCTGGATTTGCAAGCCAGACTTGTTTTAATTCATTTCGGTCTTAAACTCAATACTGTTTTCTATATTCTCCATTTTTTGGGGGGAAACATGAGTTGAGTGGCTTAGCAGAGGAGAAAAGTGGATCAGAATTCCCTCTTCTCCCTAAAAGTTGTGCTAAAATGGATCAGAATTCTCTTTCCTTCCTAGAATCTGGGATGAAATTGATAAGAATTCTCTTTTCTCCCTAAAAGTTGTACTTAAATGGATCAGAATTCTCTTTTATCCCTAAAAGCTGGGCTAAAATGGATCATAATTCTCTTTTCTTCCTAAGAGTTGTGCTAGAATGGATTGGATTTATCTTTTCTTCCTAAAAGCTGGGCTAAAATGGATCAGAATTCTCTTTTCTTCCTAAGAGTTGTGCTAGAATGGATTGGATTTATCTTTTCTTCCTAAAAGCTGGGCTAAAATGGATCAGAATTCTCTTTTTCTCCTTGAAAACTGTGCTGAAAATCTGTAGCCAGCTGTTACACCTAGACCTAACTCTCATCAAGTCCAGCAGAAGAAGGAGCTTGCCATAAAGTAACATTAGAAATCATGAAAATCCCCAAGTGGCAGCAGAAGGTGTTGAAGGGGGGTCAAGGAGCACGATAGACATGAAAAGGGTTGGGGTTTTTTTTGCAGCTGGTTCCTTTCTCCTATCAACTGTACAAAGGCTGGTGAGGGAGAAAGGGAGGAGGGGGGGCAGCTGAGGAGAGAAGCTGGATTAGGAAAGGGACACACTTTCCATCCATGTTCAGGAAACTGGGGAGACAAAAGACACACAGCAGCAGCCACATGGCAAGGGGGCTTCAGAAAACAGCCCACTTCCTCTGTTGTTTCCTCAGAAGCCCGAGATCCATCGCTGAGTTTGTTTTTCCACGGAAATAATTAAAGATGTGGGTAAAAAAAAAAAAGAAAAAAAATTAACAAAAGACTGACCCTTCCTTTTTTTTTTAAGTCATTCTCCCCTCTACCCCTCCCCAAACTCTGTTCTTTTTTTTTTCTCTCTGCCCACTTGAAGGGAAATCATTTTCATCCCCCCCTTCCGCTCTCCCTGCACATTGACAGCCCCAATGCTGGGGCAGAGATTGGTTTACATCCCAGTAGAAGGGAATGCTTAAGGAAACCTTTGGCAGCATTATGGATTGAAGTGCAAGGAGATGGTTTTATCAGGAGGCTTCAAGGCTATTATTGTCCAAATAAACACTTGCTTTGCCAGACATGATCTACAGCTGCTGCGCAGAGACCCTTGAATTTCATCTGAATTTCAATCTCCCCAGTTTCCAGCTTCCCAGTTCTCAGACCTGAATAGCCTACTGTACTGCATTACTTCATTTTTTCCATCTTAATAGGCTTCACTGGGCTCTGACTCCTGACTTCCTGCCCACGACCCTCGTCCCCACTTCATCTAGATTTAGGAAGCTTTAACACTTTCCTTTTTTCCTCCCTCAGTTGCTGGGGGACAGGATGCTCCCCCAGACTTTGCTATCGGGATGCAGCGTTTCACCACTGAGCACAACAGTGTTGCTTGAGCCCCATGAAGTGCAGAGACTCACCTCCTCCTGGGCTACAGACAAGTTACTTGAATAAAGTAAGAAACAACTGAGCCAGACTTTCCAAAATCCTTATCATATTCCATTTTCCTCTATTTCTATTCTTCTCTAGTCTTACAAAGAGACCCACAAATGACAAGGCACAGGAGGCAAAGGTGTTTCTACAGCCTGGCCACAGCATCAGCTAAAAATCATGGGCTGAAACATGAACACTTTCACCTAAAGACAATTCCTGGGCTACAGACAAGTTACTTGAATAAAGTAAGAAACAACTGAGCCAGACTTTCCAAAATCCTTATCATATTCCATTTTCCTCTATTTCTATTCTTCTCTAGTCTTACAAAGAGACCCACAAATGACAAGGCACAGGAGGCAAAGGGGTTTCTACAGCCTGGCCACAGCATCAGCTGAAAATCATGGGCTGAAACATGAACACTTTCACCTAAAGACAATTTCTGAGCACTTCCAAGGGCAAAAAGCAGAAGAACAACAGCAGGAACAAGTGTTTCTAGCTAGATTTAGACTTTTCCCTGGAAATAATACCTCAGAAAGAAATCACACCAAAAAATTATCCAGGGATATAGAACTCTTCATATAATAAAATAACTCCTCTTTACTCGTTTTTATTGTTCTGTTTTTTGCATTTTTAGCAATTATCCCTTTTTCTGAGTTTTGTGAATACAGATTTTGCTTCCCCAGTCCATCTCTGGACCATCAGTGCTTTCTGTGGCTCCCCATTAGGATGCAAATGGAAGCTTTGAGAGGGGATACCTTGGGGGGGACAAGGACATCCTCAGCTGCTCAGCTCTAGTGTGACAGCGTGGCTCAGGGCTGCAGGAGGAAAGTCTGAGCTCTCTGAGTGTGCAGGTTGTGTTTGTTTTTTATACCTGAAAAGCAAGACTTTGTAAGTTTTGCCTTTCAAGCCTTAATCTTCCAGTTCCTCACTTTCAACCACCTCCTCAAAACCCTGAATGCGACGTTTCTAAACCACTTCAACTTGATATACCCCATTTACCTCCCAAAATTTAAAGAAGCCTTTCACAGTCCTCCTGGTGATGGGCATCAGCACTAAATGTAGCATGTGGGAGCCCTTGCTTTGAATTTCCTTGGGGCATAGACAAGCTGGGTTGTTCCTACACCTTGATGAAATGATGAGACAAGAAGGAACCTTGTCTAACTCAGTGGATTTTTGGGTCCAGCCTTCAAAAAGCTGCTGTCAGCCAGGAAGGGGGAGATGTTTAGACCATTAGGATTTTTCTCCTTGATTGGTCTGGAAAAATAGAGAGCCTTCCTTTCATGCTAGCAAATGCAATACACATATGCAAAATAAATACAAGTTTAGTTCCTTTCTATGCTGCACTGTCCTACAAATAAACAGACCTGTCCTTCAGAGACACTCCAGCAGGATTCCTCCCAGTGTGGCACGGCCTGAAGGACTGAAGGAGAGTTGTTACAGCCCTTGATGATGTCGTCAGCACATCTCTCTACTTGTTTTCCCATGAAATTGAAGTAATTACTGGCTTAACACATGCCTGTAATTGAACCACAATCTTACCAATGTGATAGTAAAACTGCCAGGATTTTTTAATTGGTGTATCTGTTTCCATTAAAAAAAAACCCAACAAATTCCTGAGATTCAATGATGTGCATGACTTCTGAGGTGTCTTTTAAGACATAAATTTTCAGTCTTTTTAATGAAATAAAAATTGAGAGCACTGTGAGCAAAGATAAATGCACCAAATCAACTACTATCAGAAAAATTTATGTTATTAGTTCATAGAATGGTTTGGGTTGGAAGGGACCTTCAAGATCATCTAGTTTCAACCCCTCTGCCATGGGCAGGGACACCTTCCTCTAGACCAGATGCATCAGTGCATCATCCAGCCTGGCCTTAAACACCTCCAGAGATTGAGGGGGCATCCACAACCTCTCTGGGCAACCATAGAAGGATGCTCTGGATGCTATTCATTAATTCCATAAAGAATAAGGGAACATCCCAAAAAAGGTTTTCCCTCTTATTACAGTTCCTCAGTCTCTTTGAGAAACTGTCTTTCCCCTTGGAACTTTGTTCAGGTAGATACCTCCATCACTACATTTGTTGTTAAATAATCTTGGGTCTTTCCCACACAAATTTGGGAGCACCACTGTCCTGAAAAACCTAAGCCTTGACCTGAAACCACCAGTAAGCTCCATCTGATAACCAGTCTCCATGTACCTGTGTGGTCTGATGTCAGAGGAACAGCTTGGAAGTGGCAAATCAGATGGAATTACATGATTCTTATCTTTTTTCCCCTAAAGAGGGTCTGAGCTGCTGATTTAGAAGTTACTAGAAGTGAAGGGAAACTGGGAAAAAAAAAAAAAAAAGGTTTTAGGACTTGTAACAAGAAATTAGCAAGGGGCCCTAACGCGGTTATTAGCTATGCAAGGCTCTTGTTTATTTTTACACAGGAACTGAAGGAGAAAGTATCTGTGCTTATTTTTCTTCACTTAGCTAAAGAAATTGTATAGCTTTTTTGAAAGGGTTAAATAATTTCCTCCTTTCCTGCACTCCTAAGGCTTTCCTTGCCTCTGTGTGTGAGTGTGTGTGTGTATGTGAGGTTCCCCTGCTAACCACTGCTCTGTTTTCCAAAAGGAAATTAAAATGAAATACATCAGGCATGCTGGGACTTCACACTTTGGAGACTTATAAAGCAATATCTTCTGGTTAGACTGATTGTCACTTTAACTGCCCACAGCTACTCTTCAGGAAGGCAGCTTAAGGTTTTACTGTTCTTAATGGGACAATATCTCTCTTCCCATGACTTAATTGAGGTTGTGCTCAAACTCTGTTAAAAGCAGGACCATTAGGATTTCCTTAAAAGGGGGAGCAGCAGGAATCTACCTGCAAATCTACAGGAGAACCATCCTCTTCCTATGGGGATGTGCTGGCATTCCATGCTGGGGTGGGGAAAAAGATCCTAAAGAATAATTTGCATCTTCCCTGTCTTCCCTCAGCACCAAGTTTTTCTTCTCTTCAAGGAACTTCTCTTGCTGTTTCATTGTCTGAGCTTGTACAATCACTACTTTCATGTTAACAAGCTACAAGTAATGACAGAGCTGATAACTCCAGTGGCATAAATATGACAAATGAGAACATCTGTTGGCCAGAAGAGAACGTGTGAGTTGGGAATTACGACATGCTCATTTCTCCAGTGCTCATTTCTGGATCTCTTGTTCCTCCTGGAATGCAGTAAAGCAATGGGCAGGGTTCCCCAGAGGAGAGGGCACCAAAATACCAGGCAGGGAACTGGGAATCTGCTGATGGCAGCAGAGACAGGAACTGAGATGAGAAATCAAGGCTCCTGACTTCCATCCTTATGCCCAAGGACAATTATTTCTTGAAGTTCCTGCCTTATCCACAGCAAAACAGTGAAAAAAATTGAATTTAAAAAAATAATAATCTGTAAATAAATTTTTAGATGTTCACAAAATGCACTCAGAAGCCAGGTAAGGTGGGAATGAATGGGTGACAAGGGCAGGGTTGCTACCTCAGAGTGACAATGGGGACATTGTCCCACACAGGCAAGGCATGGGATGCTCCATATGGGATCATGCAACCACCCACCATTATGAAATAGGACTATTTTGAAATACCTGGTTGAATGTTAGATACTTTTGGGACTGCTGAAGCCCTCAGGCCTCTGGCTTAGCCCCCACAGTTAGCATTTTATTATTATAGAAGGATATTTTCCAATTATGAAGTTGTCAGCATTCATTTCTCTTGGAGGGTTTGACACACACATCACTTTAGGAATTTCTTTGACTGACATATGCCATCCAACCCTAACTAAATCCTGCAGATAGGTCTCACTAAACATGACATTGCAAGTTATGTGCAATGTTGCAGGATAAAAATGCATATTAGAATATAATTAATAAAGCACCTTTCCAAGAAAACTGAAATGAGAATTCCCTGTGTTATAACACTAAATATTTAGGGTGGTGAGACACTAGAAAAGGTTTCCTAGAGAGGTTGTGGATGTCCCCTCAATCCCAGGCTGATGTCCCTCAAAGCCAGGCAGGATGAGGCACTGAGCAACCTGGTGTAGTGGGAGGTGTCCCTCCCCAAGGCAGGGGGATTGGAATTAGGTGATCTTGAAGGTCCCTTCCAACCCAAACCATTTTGTGATTCTATGATTTGGTCCCTTGGAACTTGTTCTTGCTGGTTTTAAGTCTAATTTTTGGTCCAAAACTTGTGCTCATGACAGTATCAAGCAATAACTGACTCTCAAGCTCCCTTTTTCACAGCAATATCTACATTATTTTATTATTACATATATCTGTTAGACATCATCTGGCTTGTTCTTCTTGAATGGGGATGTATCAAACCACATCCAAATAAGAACACCGAAAAATTTTCAAATTTCAGAAGCAAAAAGCTTTAAGTGATAAGTAGTGGATTGGATGCTGGGGAGGAGGGAGATATATTGAGAGAGAAAGGCTGCAGTATTGCAGGTTTTATAATCCTAAAGTCTCATTTCAAAATTTGGGAGCACCAAAATCTAGTTTATGAGCGTGGGGCAGAGGGTAGCTGGTTATAAACCAGCATTGGTATAAATCATAGCTATTAGAGAGATGGAAAGCAGGTTACATTGAAGGTATTTCTAAATCTATAGCTTTAGAGAAATAGGAAATGACATATTATATACATACACACTTGGAGATCACAGAAGGAAAATACAATGTCCACTGAAGTGTCAAGGAAGGACTCTGGATACTTCTTGATATACAGTAAAGGAGAAAGCAAAAGCATTGGAGAGGAAGCAGGGGCTTTCATGCTTCTTCATTTCCCTGCTCATTCCCCATGTCTTTTCCTGGATAATCCACTAAGAAATCAAACTCAGAAGCAGTGACCACTGGAGTAGAGTGGTGTTTATGGCCCTTTGTCCTCCTGCCATGGAAATCTCAGCACTCTGTGCATTGCCCACCAGCAAACTGCAATGAAGATTGACCAGACAGACCTCTTAAAATAATGGGATAAGTGGAAAGGATTTATCCAAATAGGAAACATTCATTTTCCACTTGGCTGGCTGCTCTTCTTGTCCACAGCTCACACACTCCAAAGCCTGTTTGCTGCAGTTCTCAAGCTTTTACCTCAGTTTCTGCTTGTGGTGCCATTACTGGGGAGATCCTCTTCTCTCTTTCCTCATCATCTGCTGCTTAAGGGAGGATCTCTGGTGTTCCTTCTGGCAAAAGTGTATTGTACTGGAGCAGGGAAGATGGGATACAGCATGCTTTTGGGGGAATGCATCATAAAAATCACAGGTAGAAGAAAGTATTTAGAATAATAGAATAGTTTGGGTTGAAAGGGATCTTAAAGATCATCTAGTTCCAACCTCCCTGCCATGGGCAGGGACATCTCCCACTACACCAAGTTGCTCAAAGCCTCATCCAGCCTGGCCTTAAACACCTCCAGGGATTGAGGGGGCATCCACAACCTCACTGGGCAACCTCTTCCAGTGTCTCACCACCCTCACAGTAAGGAATTTCTTTCTTCTATCCAGCCTAAATCCCCCCTCTTCCAATTTGCATCCATTACTCCTAATCCTTCCATCACATATCCTATTCAGAAGTCCTACCCCAGCCTTTCTTAGCCCCCTTCAGGTACTGAGAAGTTACTCTGAGGTACCCCTGAGCCTTTTCTTCTCCAGGCTGAACAATCCCATCTCCTTCAGTTTCTTCAGTTGGTCTATTCTTTGATCATCTTCATGTCTGTACTTCAACACTTAAAATACTGTGTATTTGGAGTTTGCACCCTCATGATGAAGAACTTCTTCCTAATGTCTAATCTAAACCTGCCCTGCTTTAAAACCATTGCCCCTTGATCTGTTGAGATTAAGAGACAGGAAGAAGAAAAGGGATGTTTTTTTGTTGTGCATCTGCCTTTGCTGGAGTCTCCCTTCTGTCCTCCCTTTCAAGAAAGAGGAGAAAAGCAGAATCCATCAATAGCATTTAAAAAAAAAGAAAAAAATTACTCTCTATTCTGCATTATTGCAGAAAAGTAATTAAAATCCTAGCTGCTGACTTTTCCCCCAGGGATCAAATTTTTACTGGAAACCAAAAGGAAAGGTGGTTGAACTGTGGAAACATTTACCAGCTGCAGGTATAATGCTGTGTCTGTTGTCAGAGGGAACGTTTCATTGGTTTATTTCTGGAGGATTATTTAGAGGGTTGTGGTCTTACGTCCAGCTCTCAAGAAAAAAAAATATAGCCTATGAGGTGTGCCTTCTTTCTGCAGAATAGTGATTTGTTATGTGTTTGTCTGAGTTAAATATAGCAGCCAGTCATTCTGCACACGCCGATATTTTATCCTGCTAACTTTTAGAAAAGAAAAAAAAAAAGGGAAAAAAAAGGAAAAAAAAGAAAGAAAAAAAGAAAGAATAAAAAGAAAGAAAAAAAGAAAAGGAGAAAGAATAAAGAGAAAGAAAGAAGAAAGGAAAAAGAAAAAAGAAAGGAAAAAAGAAAAAATAAATGGAAAGAAAAAAGAAAGATAATAAAAGAAAGGTAAAGAAAGAAAGAAAAATATAAAAGAAAGAAAAAAATAAAAGAAAGGAAGAAAATAATAAATTCTTGTTTGGATAGATGGAATTGTCAGCAGAAAAGCCATGGTTCCTTGCTTTGTTTCCAGGCCACTTCAGGTACTTAGTGCTGTAAAATTCAATCATCAGTCCATGTGATCAGCCTGTTTGATGATCTTGAAAGTCTTTTCCAACTTAAATGGTTCTATATTTCAGTGCTCTCTGTTGATCATCTTCTTGACAAACTCCTGGGAGGCTCCCATCATCAGAGGTGACCTCTGGTACTTCTTGGCTTCAGTCATTTCAGTGTAGGACAAAGCAGCTGAGGGTTCGAAAACTGATGCCATGGGAGGAAAGCACAAGCTTAGGTGGACAGTTTGCCAACAGAGAAATAATGACAATGTTATACAGCACTGGTTTGAGGATGAACCAGCTTAACAAGTTATGTAGATGCTCCTTTTTGGGGGGGTTTTAGCAGAATTGGGGGTATTTTCTTAGCTGCTTTTTTCTGGTTTGGGATTTTCTGCAGCTCCGAGCTGTTTCGCTGCTGCTGCTGCAGGAGGTTTTGCTTGTGATTACAAGCTTCACTGGGAAATACCAGCTTAATGGCAGTATCTTTGAATGACATCCAGCAGAGATATTTATTTTTCCTCAACAAGATTTATTTGGCTCCCATCCAGGGCTTGGCCTTTTCCCTCTAACTCCTTGAATTTTCCTGGAGTTGCCCACTTTTCCTGACTGCCTGCATTCACAGCTCTGGCTCCAGCAGCCCACAGACCTCTCTATACAAAGGATCCTGCCATCCACCTCATGTCATTTTGCTTAAAAAACAAGGGGTTTTTATCATTTCCTACCTTCTCTGTGCAAGAACACTGCTATGCTGAGGTTGCTTCTTAGCTAGAATTTCTCCTATCAGCCTTTACATTCTCCTTACAGCCTGTAATGGGATAAAGACACCTACAGAAAAATAACTGCTGACTTTGGGCATGAGACTATTTACTCAAGCTGGCTGAGTTACATATTTTGGTTTAATAATTGCAACCTTTTTCTCTTGCATCAATTTAGTGAACCCTGCTATTTTCTCCCCCTGAAGGCCAAAAGAGTATTTACACAGCCCTGTTGCTCCTCAGGCTGATGTGATGCTCTAAGAATGGGAATTGGTTCTAAGATCATTGATTAAATTATTATTTTTTTATTTCCCCTTAATTATCTCTCAATACAGGAGAGACAGTGGGACATTATGTGAAGGAGTGAGGAAAGGTGGGAGATTTTTCCTGCCTCCAAGGTGCAGAAATACACCTCAGCTCACATTAAGTGCCACCAAGAGAACTTCACCTACTGTGGACAGCTGAAAGGGAATGTGCTGTTCCCTCTGTTCAAGGAATCAAGTCACAGGGAAAGATAAACAGTGTTTAGGATAGAGAGGATCTCCAGAAACAACTCCTCTGCAAGCAGATAACCTTAAAGCAAACAAATAGACCTCACCCACACACCCAGAGCCCTGGGTATTACTGTTTGCTTTGGGGGAGATACTATTTTCTTAAACCTGAGAGGAGGATTGGGTTCTATTTTTGAATTTCTCTGGAATAAGGAGGATAAGAGCTTCATGCCATCTGCAATTTTCCTTCTGCTCCCAGACAGATGTGGCAATGGAAAAGGAACAAGGGGATCAAACCAAAAAGTTATCTAGATGTGGCCTCTTAGGTGTAATTTCTCCACCAAGGGGACTATTTTGGTTGGTTTATGCTTTCAGCACCCATTTTCCTACCCTGGCTTTGATCAGGAAGGTCCTCAGCTCACATTTTGTGATAATGGTGTTTGTGATAATGATGTTTTGTCTGCTTCAGTCAGGTTGGAGTGAGTAAACTTTTCTATCTTTATAATTCCTGGTTCAGAGTGGTGCTGGATCTCTTGCTCAATCCAGGGGCAAGTACCATCAGCAGGAACATACTTTGGTTTGCAGTTTATTTTTCTCTGCTTTCCCTTCCCCAGTTCAAACAAACCAACATTTTCTTTGATTTGTGCTACTGAATGGAAGGATGGGTTTTTTTTTCTCTGGAGTCTCCCCCCCACTCCTCTTGGTGGGTTGGATGTGGGTTGTTACAATAAAAATAAGGAGAAATTGCTGGAGTGGTGGGCTCCTCATTTCTTCATCAGGCTTGTTAAATAAATAAAGCATCAGGGCTGAGAAGTGAAAATTTAATTCCCTCTTCATTACTGAAACTGCTATTGAATCATGAACTGTGAAAATGGAGGGGGGGGGATGAAAATCTTGCAATTTAATTAAAAAATTTAAATCAGCAGCATTGATGTCTGTTAGTTCTTTTTGCTGCCATGCCCCAGTGATGAGAAATGTTCATGTTTTTCATTCTGCTCCTCAAAAAGTGGATTATTTGGGAGAGGAGGGGAAAGATTTTCTCTTTTGTGGGAAGCTTTGACACTGATGTATGTATATACATGCACATGCATATACATAAACATATAAATACATACTGGTTTTGCCCAGCTCTTAAAAATGTTCTGCATCTGGTGCAAGAAGCCACATTTACCACGAGCTGGAGAGAAAACATATTAATATGAAATTAAATATTTGGTTTGTTGAAGGCAAGATGTAATTACATTCACTTGAATGCACTTACACCCGGGAAAGAAACCATACTTAGGGGGGGGAAAAAAATAATTTTCAAAGGTGTTTTCATGTCTATCCTGGGAGAGAGAAAAAGTGAGGGTGACTTTGCTCCAAATATAATAATCTGCTTCTTTTTTAAAAAAAAAAAAAGTGAATTTTTTTTTTTTATGCCACGGCTCAAATCCCATAATTATAAAGTAGCCTTTGCAATGAAGTTTTTTTCAACTAATTAGTACATCTTGGGGTCGTGGAGCAACTTTTTTGACTAAGGATTTAAAACTTTTTTAAGAAAACATCCCAAAAATAGAGGACTATAGATTTTGGCTGCTCTCTGATCCCTGGCAGACCCCACCTCTTGACTTGTATTTGTCTGTAAACAATTTTAACCACTTTCCAGATGTTTAGGATGAACCTTGGTGAGGACAGGGAGGTGGTTCTTTCCTGGGAGAGCCAGGACTGGAACACACAGGATACAATAAATGTGGAATTTAACCCAGTCTCAAATAAATTTGGGAAAAAATAGTTAGAACTTGTTTTTTTCTGGGAGTCCAGTCTGAAAAACTGCTTAGGTACATGCTTTAATATGAGCAGACTGGTAGTTTGTTTAATATTG
Source organism: Turnix velox (assembly GCA_013400935.1). Lineage (NCBI taxonomy): Eukaryota > Metazoa > Chordata > Aves > Charadriiformes > Turnicidae > Turnix > Turnix velox. The sequence goes on along the minus strand of VZTY01023879.1, from coordinate 11,772 downwards.
GTAGAGTTTCCCACTTTCCAAAAACCAAGCAGATGCTTAATTACTTTGCTGGACTCAAGCCTAAGATAGGTGAGGTGGAATACAGCCATGAAAACAGATATTTGCCTTTCTAGGTAGATTATTCACTCATTTTTCCTTCATCCCTGCATAAATCAAACTGCAATAATCTCTGCTATCAAACAGAAGCAGGAAAGCTTTTTATTTTCAATCATTTTCATCCAGATTTTGCCACCTCAGAAGTTTCAACCTTATCCCTGGTGTAACAGTGTTCAAAGCAAAGGAGATTTTAATCAGGTCTGAATTTGTCCCTGAAGATTAAGTTTCAAACGAGCCTTAGAGATGGTGTAACTCAATCTTTAGTAAAATGAAAAAAAAATCTTTTACATTCTTTTTTTTTTTTTTCAGCTGTTTTTCTTCTAGCCTAAATGAATGACTGGCCTTCAAGAATTACCCTGTTATTGTTTGCATGTCTGATAAGCTGTGGTGGAAGCTCTGGGGTTCCAATAGAAGAGGAAATAGTGCCTGGAAGTTGTCAGTGATTTTGAACTTCTTTTTGTTTGTTTTGCCACCAAACCCACTTAAAACAAGCCCTAAAATGGCACGAGGCTGGTTCTACATCCAGGGTTTAAGGGTTCTTTTCTAAGATAGAAAGGTTGGGGTAGGATTTTTCAGTAGAATGTCTGCTGGAAGGACTAGGAATAACAGATGTAAATTGGAAGAGGGGAGATTCAGGCTGGAGATAAGAAAGAAATTCTTTCCTGTGAGGGTGGTGAGACACTGGAAGAGGTTTCCCAGAGAGGTTGTGGATGGTCCCTCAATCCCTGGAAGTGTTGAAGGCTTAAAGCTTGGTCTAGTGGGAGGTGTCCCTACCCATGGCAGGGGAATTGGATCTAAATGATCTTTAAGATCCCTCCCAACCCAAACTATTCTTTGATTTTATAAAATTTGGGAATAGAGCAGGACAAGAGTTAGTATTAACCTCATTTGAGGGCACCAGTAGATGACAATGTGACGTCTCCCCAAACTGAAACCATGACTGGCTTAGTAGCAAAGAAGCCAAAGGGACTGATGGCCATTGTCCAGCCTCTTTATGCCATGGTGTGTGTCTTCAGTCAAAGACCAAAGAGCTTCCAGGGCTGCCTTCAGGCACGTCCCTTCACTGACCACGGCAATTTCTGCAACACAAAGTAAAATTCAGCCTTGTAGTAACATCCTGGATGTGTTTCTTTTGGGGTAGTCTGTTTTTCCTTCCTGGCCAGTGGAAGGGGATGTTCAAAGCCTTGGAAGAAGGACTAAAATAATCAGCAATTTATCTGACAGCCCAGAGCACGCTTTGGTAGCTGTCAGTCAACTTCTGGAAAGCCACAGAGCTGTAAGGCTGAGGTAATGTGCAAAATGAGACACATGTGTGCAAAATACACCCTCCCCAAGTGTTTTCAAACTGTCAGCATTGCCAAAAACACTCAGTGTTCAGTGTTCATAAATAAGCTGCAGTTCCTAACGTGTTTTTGGTTTCCTCACAGCTCAAATAACTCCCGACCCTTTCCAAAGTGACAATTGCAGAGACTCCCCTTGCCTTTTCCTTTAGGGTTCTCCAAAATGTTTGGTGCAAGCTAATTATCTTAATTTACAATCCCCACTGAGGGCATGGCACTATTATCTTCATCCAGGGATGGAGATACTATCTTTATGGCTGGTTTTTTTTATAGCTTTATCTTTATGACTTCAAGGCTCACCTTTTTTTCCTGCATGTCAGGGGGGATCTGGAAGATGGGGAAAGCTGTGGCAGCTGTTAGATTTATCTCTTCTCACTTTTGCTTTGTGGAAGTTCTTTCTGGGGGTAATTCTGAATAGGAGATGTTCTGCTTTTATGGTTTCAAACCAAAACACTTTGAAGTTTGGTCTGATTGCTGTGAAGTTGGTGTGGCTCCAGAGGAGGGTGATGAAGATGATGAGAGGGCTGGAGCATCTCACTTATGAGGACAGGCTGTAGGAATTAGGGTTGTTCAGCCTGGAGAAGAGAAGGCTCATAGTAGCTTCTCAATACTTGAAGGGAGCTTCATAAAGGCTGGGGTAGGGCTTTTTAATAGGGTCCAGGACTGCAGGATTAGGAGTAATGGATGCAACTTGGAAGAGGGGGGATTCAGGTTGGAGAAAAGAAAGAAGTTCTTTCCTGTGTGGGTGTTGAGACCCTGGAAGAGGTTGCCCAGGGAGGTTGTGGATGCTCCCTCAATCCCTAGAGGTGTTTCAGGTCAGGCTGGATGAGGCATTGAGCAACATGATGTAGTGGGAGGTGTCCCTGGCCGTGGCAGAGGAGCTGGAACAAGATAATCTTAAAGTTCCCTTCCAACCCCAACCATTCTATGTTGATATCCATGTAGGGTACTTTGATGTAGCTGAAACAAAGCTCAGCCCACCTTGCCCCCTGCCAGTTATTGCATTCCCTAAATCAATAGGTGCCATGAAGACTTTCAGTTCTTCCTTCCAAACCAGCTTTAAAATGTGAAGCTAAACTATGAAACTTCCCAGTTTCCTGGGAATGAGGTCAAGCCTTGCAGAGGTCATGCTTGGGACTCTGATGTCTCAGTTCTGTGTCTTGAAGGCACACTGCTGTGAAGGAGCTGTTATGGTCAGTGTTTGATTTTCTCTTTGCTGGATTGCCATCTCTGTCATGCTCCAGTAGCTGAAGGTTTCTCTTGACACAAACACAGCAGCCCAAGTGGGACCTGGAGGAGGAAGACTTCAGCTTTGAGATGTCATTCACCTGCAGGCTCTCAGTGCTAAAATAAGCCATTTTTATTTATTTTTCTCTTTTGGGATTTTTTTTTTCCCTTTTGGCAATTCAGTCAGTGAAGTTGGTTCCCTCCATCTGCCAGGTTGGTCTCATCTTGCAATTTCTATTCTTTGTTTTCTTTGCTTTTGATACTGAGCCAAGGTCTCCACTGAAGCAACCCCAGTCCATCACCCCTGGTCCCACTGCTGCATCCCTCTGCTCAGCCCTGGGTCTTACAGTCTGCCCAGGTTTTATTTTAAAACAGAACTGTCTGGGACAGCAATGGAATACACCAAAAACCCTGTGGAGGACTTGTTTCAAAACCTTGAAGAAATAATTGCAGCTTGTTGAAAACACTAAAAAGTGGTTTCAGAAGTGCCTGTGCGTGTTTGGAGTTGGGAAGGACTAGAAGCAAGCAAGGATTTGATGAAATTTTACCTCAGGCTAATATATTTTGTCAACTTTTTTTTATTCCTTAAGCTGAGCCTGTGGCTGCTTCCCACCATCCAAAATACCTCACGTCCTCCTTCATCCCTGAAAGGTCCATGGCACGATGCTGTGGTGACCTGGAAGCCTGGCCCTGGAGCCCAATTTTCTGTGGTGACACATTCCTCTTGATTCACAGCCCTGTTTGTTATTTATTAAGTGTTGTGGAACTTTCCCAGCTGAGACCCAGCAGGAACAGGAGGAACCCGCAGTCGTGTTGGTGTCAGGAGAAGGGAATCTCCTCACCTGGATGTTTCAGGCCACAAAATTTCGGATGCTTGTGCCTGAACCCAAGCCAGTAAGTTGTGTGCAGCCAACATCTGCCATCTGAGATGGAGCTTAAATTTGATCATAGGCTTCCAAAGAGGGAGAATCCACTCGTTCCTCTGAGCCTCCCTATAAAAAAGTCAACTCTTCTCCCTCCTGAAGGCATCTGCCTTATTTTTATCTTCTTTTTGGCCTATTTTACTGTTCTTTGGTCTTTCTTCAGGAGACTGGAAAGCCTCTCAATGGATATTTGGATCCTTCTGCACATGATGACAGCACAAATCATAGAATGGTTTGGGTTGGAAGGGACCTTCAAGATGATCTAGTTCCAACCCCCCTGCCATGGGCAGGGACACCTCCCACTACACCAGGTTGCTCAATGCCTCATCCAGCCTGGCCTTAAACATCTCCAGGGATTGAGGAGACATCCACAACCTCTCTGGGCAACCTCTTCCAGTGTCTCACCACCTCTTCTCTCCAGCCAAAATCTCCCCTCTTTTATTTTGCATCCATTCGTCCCAGTCCTTTCCATCAGCTCTAGTTATGGTAAGAGAAACTCTTCATCCAGGAGAAGAAAACCTTCTGGATTCTTGCTCTGGGACATGAATGTGTCAGTTAAACAACAAGAGTTTGGCATTTTAAGCACGAAGAGGTGGCCCAAAAGAAGATAACTCACATCTGTGGATTAGATTTTCTGTCTTGATTCATTCATAGATAAAGTGACTTTAAGCACTTGCTAGTTTAACACCCCTTTCCCCCCCAGTTTTATAAGGCTTCATTCATTCATTTTTTAAAACATTTATTCACACAAGTAAGTCTCTTTCATTGCAGTGTGAGCTGGCCTTTTGCACACTTTCTCACTTGCTAATTTTTGCAGTCAAGTCAGAGCGTGAAGAATTCTGTTGTGGGAAGATCACTCTGTTCTCCAGACTTCCATCTGTCTTCCTGGATGTTCCTTCAGATTTTCCTTCTACTTTGAAGATAAAATTATTACTTATTTTATTTCCATCATCCTTGCAACTCTCTTGCAGCTTATCCCTCTTATTTGCCTCCTTCATTGCTGTATTTCTGACTCCCATTTCACATCTCTTCAGAAGTTCTGCACTTGTGTGGCTCTATCTGCTCCTCCCCCTTGCTTGTGCTGTCTCTCTACTTCTGAAATCCTTCCAATAACATCAGAAATTCTCTGTGACTTTTACATGAGATTTTTCATGGGAATTTTAAATTTTATTTCAATCATATAACATGTTTTCTTTTATATAAATATATGTCTTTAAATTTTTATGTGTCTCAACTAGAGAATTGTGCAGACCCATGAAAAATCTTCATACAGTTCAATTTAGAATTGCTGGAGCTGATAACACTTGCGTGCCAAAAACCTTTGCTTGCTGTTTGGCTTTTTACTTATTTACCTTCTCTGACTTTTACTTTCATCCTTCCATTAAGATTGCAAAGGATATTGAATCCCTTATCACTCCAGAACATACACTTGAGTCTTTGAGAATCCCCTACATCTGCCAGATATAGAATCA
>VZTY01023878.1:64747-75573 GCA_013400935.1 Turnix velox | reverse complement strand
GGTTTCATGGACTCATTGACAGAAGAGAGACCTGGCTCCCTCGCCCTTCCTCCCCATGCTGTGAGTGGGAACTCTGAGCATCACCTGACAAATCCACACACTGGGTGGATCCTGGAAACAACACCAAGCTAGTTGATGACAGAGTGCAGTTACTGAACTTCTACAGTGAAGTGGCAACCCATGACTAGCAAAAGCTGGTGGCTTCCCAATGGTGTAGGTACAACTGAGCTTTGCCATGGCAAAGGAACAGTGTAGAGAAAGGGCAGCCTGGCTCTTGCATTACAAAAGGTGGCTAGAAAGGGTAGAGCTTAAGTACAAGTGTCCTTGCACATCCTGGTCTTCTGTCAAGAGACATCATAAAGAAAAGCACCTATTGATTGCAATCAGCTCCTCAGCCCTCACTCAAGTCTAATGCTCTGAAGGTCACACATGCAACGGGGAACAAACATGCTGCTTTGGGAGCTGAAAGTTCACATCCATTCTGAGGACTAGAATAGTATTTCCCCAACAGCTTCTGAAATTGCTACTGCCTGGTAAGACAACATCAAACTGAGCTCTGTAGGCAGAACATCTCTCAACAGAGACAAGCAAATTTTAGAGACTTAGTCACTGTAAAATCTTTTTCCCCCCCAAACCACTGTCTCAGTGAAATCTGTTTAACTTTGCTGTGCCATAACAGGTCCAAGATTTTCTCATGAAATGAGTTAAGGTTCTGTTAACAAAAAAAATTATTTTTCATGACATTTAGTCTCAATTTCTGTACAGGCTCTCTGGTGCAGATGAAGGACCAGCTTCCTCCTCAGTGTAATTCTGATTAAGCCCATGCATTTGCAGAGAGTGAATTTTGTCTGTAAGATTTGTGATTCTCAAGCAGAGAAGAACTGTGCTGCAGATATTTACATTCAACAAGGCTCATAAGCCCCTGAACATCTGTTCTCTCGTTAGCAACCTCCTCAGCATTTGCCCTTTAGGCAATAATCTACAGGACAAGTTTCCCAGCACCTAAACTACTGTAGGATAATTCTTTAACTAAATGGAAAGCAAATCCTAAGGCCCTGGGAATTTGCTTTTGTACAATAATCTTTTGTGTGCATACAGTGGAAACCAGAGGATTATGGAGTCAAATCATGAGAATTCAGGTCAAGTGAGATTTGGGGAGGGGAAAGGAGGAGATGACAGTGGGAAGGTAGTGATCCCAGGGGAAGTAACGTGACGCTTGCAGATAAGCCTGTCATGGTTTAATTTTACACATCCTGAGCACTGCTGAACATCAGCTCTCCCTGTACAGCATGAGGTTCTTTTTGTTGGGCTTTTTTGGGTGTTATTTTTCCTCCTCTAGCAGCTGTGTTATTTTGGAGTATCCTGATCTCACAGTTATTTTCTTGTGACATGCCTCCATCTTCTAGCTCTTTATTTTTCTGCAGCCTGAGTTCGTGCTTTTAAATTGCTTCCTCCATTCAGCTCCCTGTTACTTTTCATGCACACTTAGCCTGGATCAAAGATTTCAAAGAACCCCTAGATATACAAAGAAATTAATTTATCTCCCTTGGACATTTACTTAATGGAAGGAAGGAAATGTCATTAAAGAAAACCACTATGAAAAATGTGATGCTGCTTTTTCTCTTTTTGGCAAGGGATTGATCTGGATATCCAGACTGACACCTAGAAGCTCTAGTCAAATGCCTGCCTGCTCCTTCCTCCAATGAAAAGAGATCAAGCTGAATCCCATCAACTATTTAAGGTGATCTGGGCTGGCACAGGCTGCTAAGCTGCTGGGAGGATGTGGTGTTACGTTGTGATTTCTGAGAAAAATGTGGAATAGGTGTTAAATGAAACATAGGTCTAAGCAAAAAAGAAACCAGCATCAAGGAAAATTCTTCTGCAAACCTGAGCAGCTACACATGTCATAGAATCATAGAATAGTTTGGGTTGGAAGGGACCTTAAAGATCATCGAGTTCCAACCCCCCTGCCATAGGCAGGGACACCTCCCACTACATCAGGCTGCTCAGTGCCTTGTCCAGCCTGGTCTTGAACACCTCCAGAGAAGGGGCATCCACAACCTCTCTGGGCAACCTGTTCCAGTATTTCACCACCCTCACTGTAAAGAATTTCTTTCTTATGTCTAGTCTAAATCTATCCCCCTCCAATTTATATCCATTGTTTCTAGTCCTCCCATCCAATATTATGTTAAAAATTCCTTCCCCTGCCTTTCTGTAGGACCCCCTCAGGTACTGATAAGTTACTCTGAGGTCCCCTCTGAGCCTTCTCTTCTCCAGGCTGAACAACCCCAACTCCTTCAGCCTGTCTTCATCTGAAGGTGAGGATTTTCCTTATCTTTTTCAGAAAACTGGCAAAAGTAGAAAATACTCTGATAGTGCTTGTTTTCATTGAGATAATTATCAACTTGTAGTCTACTAAATAATGCATGTTACTTCTCCAAGGAATGACTCGATCTTGATTGCTGCAAAGTCATAGATCTGTGTCAGATCTCACACTGTTTAAGGAATCCTAAATCAGTCTTTTTTATGTGTTGTTTGTTATGAGAGTCCTGAGCTGTGTGCACATGTGCTGTATTTCCTAACACTTCTGAAGGGATTTAATGGTCTTTCTCTTTTTCCTTTGCTTCCCATTGTCAGATGGTTAGCTCATGTTCCAGGAGGGAGGCAGGAGGGACAAGTCTTTGTGGGAGAAACCTATAGTTTGGACATCATCTTTAAAAAGCACAGTCCAGAGTACAGATGTTATGAGTTGTATTTGCTTGGTATGCAGGCAACTACATCCTGTATTGGATGAAATGCTGATGTTTGACCATTCCCTCCAGCAAAGTGAGTCTCAGCATTTACCCTTCCTCCAGTTTACACCATGCTGACCCCACAGTTTCTGCTTTTCAAATGTGCACCTAAAATTTGCCTGTTTTGGGATTGCTTTATGAGGTGAGATCATGAAGTATGTGTTCCAGCTGTGTTAGTGACCATCTGTAAACCAAGGATGTTGGCTAACCACACTCTTGCTTGAAGTGACTCAAGAAGATGCAGTGGTCTGGAGTGAAGAAGTGAAGGAGAGTGGAAAATCCATATTTGACCCCGGAAAAGGGAAACTCTAACTGAAACTGACTTTTTATCTCTTTGTCTTCATGTTGACACTACATTAGGAAGTCTGACATCAGATATCCCCAAAGGCCCAAATCCAATTTTGACTCAAATGTAAAAGACCAGCTTGTAAAGGCCAGCAATGCATTTGTTCTGCCAGAAGAAAAATTAGCACAGAAACAAACTTATTTCCAGAGAACCTACTGAAATAACTACACAAGTGCCTTAATAAGGATTGTCCTTGTCTTTTTTTTTTTTCAAAACCTGTTGAAAGTGCAAGCTTTAAAATGACTGATCTATATAAGGAACATACCCATCTCCAGACTTGTTGTATGCAGGAATCTGTAGTCAAGATTAGTTAGCACTGTGATGGGCCAGCCCTTGTATTTTCTGAGTCTGTTTTAATGCTAATCCCTGAACAAATACATACAAAAGACAAACAAATATGTGTCTGTCCTACTTGCTCTCATTTACATCTGAGAGGAGTTGTAAAGATTTTGTGCTGCTTAGCTGTCATGACATTTCTTAGTGCCAAGTTCTCATATTGCTGCAGTTCTAGGCTGTTTGCTGTTGCAGGAGAAGATTTAGGCCAGTGGTTTTTCAACGTTTTTGATTTGTGGACCCCTAAAAAATTTTCCATCAGTAGTGCAGACTCCTCTAGGAATTTCAAATATGTAGAGCATTGTCTGGTACACACAAATTTGCCTTTTCTCAGTCACATTTTGCAGACTCTTTGTAAGTCTTCTATGGACTTGCCAAGCTCTGCAGACCATAAGCTGGAAACCAGTGATTTGAATCATTACTTCTTCAAGTAGACTCTGCTGTAAAGGATGAAAATGATGGAAAATGGGTAACATCAAAGCCACTATTTTGGGGTTATTTTGACTTCCAGTACTTTACAGTCCATACACAGGATGTTCAAGCAAACAGCGCTCACACATGAAAAAATACACAGTGATGGTGTTCCAACACCCATGTTGTCCCACTGTTCCAGTGGCTTTGGATGCTGAGCTGTGGGTGTTCCAACACTCCTATAAATCATAACCAGTTGTCTCCTGGGCTTTAACTATAAAATTATATACACAGGAAGAAACTATAAACATAGACAATTTTTTAACAGGTGGGCCTGAAATGAGATCCAAATTGAAGGTGACATGTTACTTCCGTTTCCTCTTCTTCACTTGGCATCTGGTGTAAGCCTACTGCTTCCTAGCCTGAAACTGATCTCAAGGTCATTGTTTTGATTTGACTCTTATCCCTCCTGCCAAGAGGTTTATAGAGTTTGGTGTTCTTTATAATGAAAACATAGAGCCCATCAGCCTATACTTCCAGATTTTCAATTTTCTTTCTGGTCTCCTAAGGCTCTAATATGAAACCTTCCATCTCGCTGTCCATCAGATCTACTGCTCCTGAATTATGGCTGATTTTCTTTTAATATCCACAGCGGGGATTTTTAATAAATCAAATAATAAAAAAAAAAATGCTGCCACATCCCCCAGTGCTGATGGATCTAGCTCCCTGCCAATAATAAGCCAGACAAGATGTTATGAGACCATTTGGTTTTGTAGAAGACAGGCTCTTCCCTTTCTCAGGAGGCAAATTCAGTGTAAACTAGAAGAGTGTTCAAGCTTGTATCTCCAAAGGTAATGATAAATAAAAAGAACAAGGTGTCTCTAGATTATAACATTGAGAGAAAGAAAGGAACAAGATTAAATGTTCCATTAATCCCAATGTCTAGTCTGAAAATGATGCAATTTAAGGTGTGATATCATTTACTAGACTTCCAAGTATGTACTGCAGGGTGATACCTAGTTCTTATCTACTTGCTCTTAGTTTAGTGTCTACACTTGTCATTTACAAATCATTGCACTACACAATATGTAAAATAAACCCAAATAAACACCCTGACTGTATGCTGCTTTGCCTGCTGCTCTATGGGGCCGGGATTTAAAGACCTATCCTAACAGCTTGGGAGGAGGAATCATTCCCAGGCTATCATCGAGTTCCAACCCTCCTGCCATAGGCAGGGACACCTCCCGCTACATCAGGCTGCTCAGTGCCTCGTCCAGCCTGGTCTTGAACACCTCCAGAGAGGGGGCATCCACAACCTCTCTGGGCAACCTCTTCCAGTGCTTCACCACCCTCACTGTAAAGAATTTCTTTCTTATGTCGAGTCTAGATCTACCCCTTCCAATTTACATCCATTGTTTCTAGTCCTCCCATCTGATATCATATTAAAAAGTCCTTCCCCTGCCTTTCTGGAGGACCCCCTCAGGTAATGATAAGTTACTATGAGGTCCCCTCTGAGCCTTCTCTTCTCCAGGCTGAACAACCCCAACTCCTTCAGCCTGTCTTCTCCAGCCCTTTGACCATCTTCTTGGCCCTCCTCTGGACCCACTCCAACAGCTCAATGTCCTTCCTGTGTTGAGGGCTCCAGAACTGGACACAATACTCTAGGTGGGGTCTCAGCAGTGCCGAGTAGAGGGGCAAAATCACCTCTCTGGACCTGCTGGTCACAGAGACTTTTACCTTCCAGTGGTGTTAATTTGGCACCTCCTGGAAGAAAGATGTTTAAAAAACACTTAGGAAGGAAATCTTTTAAAAACCTCCTTTAATGCAATTGATTTAACTAGACTGAAAACTTTCATAATTATGCATGGAGAAGCAGTTTTTGAAGAAATATTCATGCAATTTTTTTCTATAGGCAGTTTTACATCCTGAGATAATACATGCCATTTTTTTCTTCTTCCACAGACTAAACACATCAATCTAAGACTGTGAGTGGGGAACTGCTAGAGAATTTCTCAAACTCATGAATTAAATGATCAAAAACAAAGCTTGGAATGTCACCTTTAAAGGACCACACAAACCATTAAAGGTCTCTGTTTCATTTTGGTCCAGTATATGTAAGAATCGCTACACTTTCTTACTCTAATGGCTCGAGCGAGCTCATGACAAGTGAAATGAGGGAAAACCTTAAATTAAGTAGGGCTGTGCCTGGATTTATAAACCAAACCTATGTCTTATAAACCCTAAGGACATTAGAAATATTTCTATTTTGCTAACAAGTTGAACTGCTTGCTTTCTTAGTCAAAAATGATGGTGTGCTGGGCTTGCTACAAGGTTTGATGCCCAGCAACTAAAAATGCCAAAGGCAAAAATTTAAACTGCTTTTCCCCTCTAGGCTGTAAGAGAAAGATGTAAATATTGCCAAAATGCTTATTTGCACTGCTTTAAAATTCTACTTGAATGCAACAAAATAACTGGATGTTAGTAATTGCAAAAATGAAACATCAGTAAGGTTTTGGAATTATTCCTGTTTGTTATTCTCATTGGGAAATACCTTGCTGCATTCACAAAGGGGTTTCAAGGAGAACTGGGAATGTTACCTGCCAGTGTTGACCCGTCAGTGAAGCTGACCTCTGAAATATGAACACTAATTGCATTATTTTTTTCTAAGTTTGTCAACTGGGCACAGAACACTCTCTTCACTGCTCCTTCTGCCCCAGTGACAAAGGACAGTTGTCCCCCAGGGACAAAGGTCCCTGCTGAAAGAAACTTCTTCCTGACAACTGCACTATTTCTTTAGCTCCTGGGCATGAATTCTGTGTGTTGGGTTTCTGTTTTGCTGGAAGGTCCTTTGCATTTCCCTGAGAGTCCTTCTTTTTGACATACTTAAACTCATTGCTGCTTAACCTTTTAACTCATGTGTAATTCAAAGTCTTTGCAATAGACTAATAAGAGCAAGAGTACTTGCTGGCTTCTGGGAACTTTGAAATATTTTATTTTCCACACAGAATGCATAATTATTAATTTAATCATGAGATGTGTTTTCCATGTTGCATCTGTCAGATCCAGTGTTAAGAATTTGGTATTAACTTTCACCACAGCTGAGAAAAATGCAGAGAAAATGAAACAGCATCATTCTTTCTGACTGTTGTCTACTACAGGGTGACAGAGGGCTCCAAATTCCAATGCAATACAAATACATTTGAAATTTTATAGTAGGATTTGAGAAGCTGCCTTAAGGTCCTTTTCAATTGGACTGATTTCTGTGTTGTTTTTTATTGTGAACTCCTGCTTTTTTTTTTTTCTAGAATCAGTATCAGAGGTGTCAGTTTCTGCCTTGTATTCATGGTGGAGTACTTTGGAACTGCTGATGCATGTACTGCTACTGGTAAGCAAAAAAAGGAATAATATTTGTAGCTGCTTTTTATCCTGAATCTAATAAATATGTATACCCACACAACTCAGCCTGGAAATTAATTCCATTTAGAATGACCTGGATTCTAGAAAGAATGAAGAAGAGGAGGTATATTGCTGAAAAAAAAAGCCCACAACATTAATTGATGGAACAGATGGGAAAGATGAACGCTAGAAAAAGATTATCTCCATTCTACCCAGTTTGGGTGGGTGACAAGTAAAAAATGGGTGTGTTGAGGGATGGCTCTCTCGGAGTGTCATATAAAAATACCCTGAGCCAAGAGGGCAGTGTGATCAGTGTACACTGCAAGCAGTTACAGCAGTCTGCTCTTCAAATGCACATAGCAGCAGATCAGTGCATCTCTAATTATTATTTGTCTGGCTGGCTAAGCAGCACAGCATTTAAAACCTAATTTGTTGTATAATTTAATTTTAATTGAGTCTCCTATCCACACAGGACTCGTTAAGCTAGCTGTATGTTTCACTTGCTGTCTTTTTACATGGATGCTATGGGAGAGCTGTGAGAGCTGAACCAATCCTTTGCTTGCACAGAGCTATCACCGAGGCACAGTAATTCCTTGGTGTGATTGCAGAGGGACCTCTTGGCAGAAGTATTTGGAAACCACGTTTTCTCAATGCCACAACACAGCAGAACAACTTCATCCCTCAGCTAATGTACAGTTTACACTGGTTGTTGGGCTTTTAGTTGCATCTCCCACGTGCTGGTGTTTCCCTCTGTCACTCAGAGATAACAATTACTAGTCGCTGTGTGCAGGAATAAAAATGAAGCACCTTGGCAATGTTTTTAAGTGATTGTAACTTCCACTAGTGTGGAAGTTGCCTCTCTTCAAATGTATAAAATGCAGTAAGTCCTCAGTGAGGATGAAGTTGAAAATAAACAGGGTATTTTACAGACAAATCCATCTCGAGGAACGTGGCAATCAGGCCTCAAAGAACCATTTTTAGTAGTACTAAGGGAAAGAGTTACAGACTAAGGTAAATAACTCAAAGCCTTTATGTATGTGCAGCAATTTTGACTTAACTGTGTGGTTATATTTTATCCTGAACTGGGGCCCATGCAACAGAGAACTGTAAGCAAAGCTGAGTATTCAATGTCATTTGATCTGAAACACTTGTATTTGAATAATTTTCTTTGTATCAGGAGTCCTGTTCTGCTCTCTTGTACAGGGTGCTACTGCTGTAAGATTCATGTGGCCAAGGGGATCTCCAGGGTTTCCAGGAAAGGTTAAGACAACAGAATTGGAGAGCTTGAGCCTGTGAACCAAGTAGGATTATCAAAGCAAAGAATTGCAAATGGTTTTGTTTTCAGTGGTTTGTTTCTGTTTTCATGCCTTCTGACTTAATCCAAATTTCAAAAGCATTTGAGTAAAGGGAAAAAAAAGAGAGATCTGCTGCCTCTGTAGTTGTTACATGACTAATTCAAAAAGCTAACCAGCAATCAGCAGGGAGATACAGCACAGCTTCTTCCTCTGTTTCAAGGAACACAAAGCTGTTTGAGTTTTTCAGAAGAATGTAATGAAGGAATTCACACCTGAGAACATTGTTACTGATGTTGCACAAAAGGATTACAATTTTGTTTGTCTCAAGAGGCATGTGAAATGGGATATTAATTGGCCAAAAAAGACTGGTGGTACAAATGTCCCAGCAAAAGAACCAAACCATTAGAGAAACAAGCATATCAGCAAGTGTGTGATAGTGATCATATTTTACATGAAAAGGGAAAGGACCATCAAAATTTAGGAACTGGCCTTCTGAGTAGCCCCTAGGGGTCCACATGATGTTACCTGAATTGAGTTAGACTGTGGCATCCTCCAATGGATCCTCCAAGAAGAAAGACTGGTGCTTAAGAAGTGTTTCAGCAAACTGAAGAAGAAATTACAAGTATTTGGATGGATCTGGAAGCCAGATGGAGATGAAGGGCCTGAGGTAGTGTCCTGGTTTGAGGTAAAATATGGTAAATTTTCTAGTTTGTAACTTCAATTTTCAGCCAGGCCTCTTCTGTCTGACTAAACTCTGAAATTAACTGCACATTGTTCAGACACTGTTCGCTCCCAGACTGATAAGACCTGATTATACCAGGGAATGGTATGCAAGAAGCTCTTATTTTCATTATTCACTATGGTGATCAAGGTCAGAAAATTTGTCAACTACCCTACTGAGGGGCTGGAAGTGGAAAGACATAAGAGAAGTTCCACCTGCAAGGAGGAGCGGACAGGGCAGGTGACCCAAAATTGACCAACAGGAGTATTCCATCCCATCTGCCCCAAGCTCAGGATAAAAGCTGAGGGATCGAAGGGTCAGCCCCTCTTCTTTGCTCTTTCTTCGATGGCTGACATCTAGGAAAAACTCTGCCTTTGACCCCGATCCAAGCTCTCATGAATCCAGATCCGGCATCCAGCTCCTGACTGAACTTGGCCCCAGCCGGGGACTCTCCCTGCGTCTGCTGGGGACGTGACCATCATCCCGGGAGCTTGATACAGTTTTGTAAACATTGTAAACCTTTTTATCTTTTCCTTTTCATTTTATCTATTATTTCATTATCTATTGAAGTAGTTTGGAATTCTTCTAAACTCACAAATCTCCTCATTCCTTCCTCTCCTCTCTTATAAGAGAGGAGGGGGGGCCATCTGTCATTTGGTGGGGGACAGGTAGCCTGGCTGTGGGGCCAGAGGAACTGTGTGATGGAGAGAGATGGTGCTGCTCTGCTGGGCCCCAAACTGACATAAGATAGGAGCAGGATGTCAGTAACTGAGGGAGGAGTTTGTTTTCACTTATTTTATCTCTCTGAATTGGCTCCCAGTGGAATGAATAGTGTGGGAAGGTGCAGCAGGGGCATTGGGAAAGGAGGATGAGTGTGACAGGGGGGTTGGTGCAGCCCAGGCCTGGCAGAGACACAAGAGACAGCACTGCTGTTGTGGTCTGTCACTTGCTGTTTTGTTTGTGAGGCTTTATTGCTGGTTTGCATCTGTTGTTTCGGGGTTTTTTTAGCAGAGTTTTAGGAGAGAATGTGGTAGAAGATGGTTTGCACGGGGGGGGTGGCACTAGATGATCTTTTAAGGTCTCTTCCAACACAAACTCTTCTATGATTCTACACCACGCCACAGAAAGCTCCACTGCTTGCTCTTATCCCCGTTAACTGGAGATTTTTTTTTTTTTACGAGCCTCCTGATGAGAACTGGGGCTGCCCCATCCGGTGCCACAAGCTCCCACCAACAAACACCCACTAACTACCTCATGGTGTTTTTGTACAGCACGCCGCAGGGACAGCCAAGTGTGTTAACTAATAACTTTTCAATACTGAAGAGTTAAACTGCGTGAGCGATTAAACCAGCTCTGCCTACACGAATCGCTGCCAGGCCACCGAGCCGCCCGCAACAAGGATGGCGGCGGGCGCCTCGCCCTGCCTGAGCCATGCCCCACACCCAACATGTCCGCCCGGCCTCCCCCCGGCGGAAAGCGCGACGCTCTAGCTCTCCGGGCTGTGTGGCGGTGGCCGGAAGGCCCTCCCCTCC
>VZTY01023878.1:1456-64682 GCA_013400935.1 Turnix velox | reverse complement strand
GGGGCTGAAAGTTGGGGAGAGAAGTGAGCGGAGGGAGGGGAGAAGAAGAAGGGAGGCCGCCCCGGTCCGCTCCTAGTCAGGCCCCGTGCGGTGAGGGCGAAGGGAAGGGGGTGGGCTGGCGGCCGGGAGCCACGGGGCCGAGTGCTGCCCGGCTCCACTCTACAGGTCAGGGGCCAGAGGAGCCCCCGGGGGTGTGAGGCGTGCGGCGCACAGGGCCCGGCCCCCATGGGGTAAATGTGTGTGTGGGGACTACCAGCCCTCTCCCCCTCCCCAGGATGCTGTGTGATGGTGGGGTTTGGGTTTCGCTTTCTTTGTTTCTGTCAGATATGAGGCCAAATGGAGCGGTCGGAGGGAGGCGAGCAGAGCCGGCGGCAGCAGCAGCCCTGGGGGAGGCTGATCCGGCTGGGTGCTGAGGAGGCAGAGCCGCACGTCTTGCTGCTGAAAAGAGTGTGGACAATTGGTCGGAAGAAAGGTGGGATAGGGTTCGGGTAACAGCAGGGGTCCCCTTTTCCGGCCTTTGAAACTGAATAGGAACTGGTTGGTTTGGATGGTTTCATCCGTTGGAGGTGTTTTTCAGACTGTCCCTTGTGTCTGATTCATCTCTTGGCTCTGTGTGAAGGGGAAGTTTTACAATGACCTTTTCCACCACTCTGTGCAGCTTTAAAAGTGAATATGACTCTTAG
Source organism: Turnix velox (assembly GCA_013400935.1). Classification (NCBI taxonomy): domain Eukaryota; kingdom Metazoa; phylum Chordata; class Aves; order Charadriiformes; family Turnicidae; genus Turnix; species Turnix velox. Next base: position 63,999 of record VZTY01023878.1, on the reverse strand, counting down.
GTTGTCTGTAGCAGTTTGTACAAACAGCGTAAACCAGTTGTTGATCAGAAGGGTTTCTGTGCACCAGTCCTCTTTATGTTCTCATTTTGTTTCTGTGGTTAGCAGAAGTTGGAACTGTAATGCAAAATGCTTGTGAAAGTTCACACATAAAAGCCCTTAGTTTTTCTGGCCATATAAAGAGTCCTAACAAGCACTGAAAGTTTCTCTTGGAGGGGATTTGAATGCCTTATTCTTAGAGTCCAGGGCTGTTAATTCTTGCCTTTACTTCAAAGGATTTAACCTCTGCTGTATTTAAAACAACCATCACGCTGTTTTTCACTCTGCCCTGATAGCACTAATTTTCAGTTTCCTGTTCAGTTCTAGCTGTCTGACTGACTGTGTCACATTCTGGAAATAGTCTTGAACAGACACCAGAGACTGTAGCACTATGAGAAATTCAGATAATTCAGATAAGGAAAAATATTTTGCCTGTTTACATTTGGTGAAGTACATGTAGGGAGGTTATCATTAAGCTGTCATTAAATTCTTCAAGCTGAGGTCTATGTGAGGATTGCCTTACAAAGGAAGATGGATTTTGTGTGTTTACAAAAACATCCACCTTTCAGTCATAAGTATTATTTAGAAAATCTTCAGGAGTGCTAGAAATGCTCGCTTAGAGCTTTTGGACTTTCTTTCTTGTGTATGGAAGTCTAGCTCCATAGATGAGTGGAAATGCTGTCATGCTCTTAAATAAAGTGTATTCTACTTGCTTTCAGTGGGCTTCCTAGCATAACAAATTGTGTGGCAACACTTATCTCTGCAGTTTTGATTGTTCCTTGAGTATTAGGAGCAGGCTAGTGATAAACTGTCACCAGTATATGTAGTGGCTCTTGCAAGGTGAGATACAGTGAATCTACAGCCTTAATAGAGGTAAGTGAATCATGTATTTTAATTATAACTTCTGTGAAAGCAAGCACTTTGAGTCATTTGTGGGAGAGATTTAGCATTTAAGGCAGAGAGCATTGAATGTTGTCATGAGCATTCATTGTAATGAGGTAATTTTGTTCAGAGCCCTAGAGTCATAGGTAGGAAGGTTGTTACCATGTCAACACTGTCACTGCTTCTCCTGCATGTCCCTAAATCTTAGATTTTCAGTATCTCTTCATCTTTATTAATGTCAACAGAGGTGAGGGAAGTTTTTCCTATTAAAAAGGAAGTAAAGGAAAAGGACTTAAACATAGAACATATTTATCTGCTGCTAGTTCCTGCTACTTCCCCCCACTGTACCTGGGTGAAACAGAAGTTGAATCCAATGAACTGGGGTTACAGTGATGTAGAAAAGGAGCTGTGTGATCTGGCATGTATGCCTGTAGAATTCACATTTAATACTTCAACTATGCGTGAATTTGTCTCTGTACCACTCTAGAACAGAGTAATTGTGTTTTGATTTCTATCTTGTTATGATCTAGGATTGAGGAGAGGTGGGATAGGGGGAGAAGAAAGGAAATTAAAATGTCTTGAAATAGTTGAAATAAGATTCTTTCAGCATATGGAGCTATCTCATCAATCATTTTTGTTTTGCATACTAGATAGAATGTTGCTGCCTGTATGTCAGAAGTCCTGAACTATTGCAGATGTACATGAGTCAGTTTGTGGTACATTTATAGCTGTGTAGGATGCTGATCTCTCCGTGTAATGTATATTTTTAAGCACACTGGGATATTTATTTTCTTCTTAAGGTTGCGACTTATCTTTCCCTGGCAACAAGCTGGTGTCTGGAGATCACTGTAAAATCATAGTGGATGAAGAATCTGGTCAGGCGTCATTGGAAGATACAAGGTTTGTTCTTCTGAGAGCCTCTACTGTTCTTTTTTATCTGTGAAGTAAAATTTTGTTTGTTGCTCAAAGTATCAATAATAAATCTGGATTAGAAGATATAAGCACATACCTCACTGGAACTGCAGTTCCACTGAACTAAAATGCTAATTTGGTGAAACTACTTTTAGAATATAAATTTAATTACATGTTTCTTTACTCTGAAGGCCAGTGAACTTGCAATATTGGTGAGGCTATTTTCTGTAGAGTTCTGAGGTTACTGTAGGAGTACAAATAGCACTGAAGGGACTGTGGGTGGTTTGTAATGGATTCTACTTATTTTTTTCTCATTTTCTTTATAAAACTTGTAGTAGTTTGAATGGAATGGTGTTATGAGAATTCAAAGAGGATTACAATCTCATCCTCTGCTTCATTTCGGAGTTTTTTTTTTTCTTTTGCCTGAGGTTCCAGAAAGCTTTTGGTTTATTACATTTCAAGAACTCTGACATTTTAAAATGCTTTTGTAAACTGCTTTCTTTTTCTGACAGGTTATTGTAGTCAGTAAAGTAACAAATAATACTTTGCTGCCAGCTCACTCCATTTTTCATATCTGGAAGGTATTTTACCCTAAGATAAAGAAGGTACTTCAAAATGTATTGATGTACATGCATAAAAAGAAAACCTCACATTTGAGGTTACAAAGAGTATCATGCTGAATCCCTGTTCCAACATCCCAGAATGCAATTAAATATATTATTCTGGTAGCTCAGGGCTAGTTTCAAATACCTGCTGAGCTTTTGACAAAAATCCTTCCAAGAATATTCTGTAAAACCTTTGAACTTTCTAATTGAATTGCTTGAACATTTTGGGAAAGCACTGGCAGAATCTATGAGCTTTTCCTTTCAGCAGAATTTTTTCACCTCTGTTCTGTATTTTGATCAATTAGTAGCTATGTTGCTATGAGAAGGATACTTTTGCAGAGTGAGGAAGTAGCTTCCAGAGATTTACATGGGCTATTCAGGTTGGAAGAGACCTTAGGAGGTCATTTAGTTCAAAGTCTGTCGAAGATGAGCCACCACTGGATTTGGACTAGTTTAGGCTTTCTCTATTCAAGTCTTGAAAACTTTCAAGGGCAGATATAGTATAGCTCTCAGGGTCAGACAGTGATTCCCTTCTGCCCTACCCCTTGCATCCTGTTCAAATTTTCCTTGTTTCATTATGTCACCTCATTCAAGAACCTGTTTCTGTCTTGATAACTTCTTCATGTGAGGTACTCTGGTTGCATTGGTAGCTACCTAGTGAATTCTATAATTTAAGTTCATCAGATTTACCTTTGTAGTAGTTGACTCCAAATGCAGTATTTTAGGTGTAGGCTAATGTATTAAAGAGAAATAATAATTGCTTCACTAGAGTTTCTGACTACACCCATGTTAATACAGCCAAATGTGGTGTAGGTCTTCATCACTGCCAGGGCGTGCTGCTGACTTACACCTGGGCATAAGTCCAAGGTGTATGATCTTGTGCTTATTCATAAGGTCCACCAAGAACCCTTGCTGGTTGGTCTCTAGCTTGTACAGTCCCAAGTGTGGATCTTGGGATTTTTCTTTGTTGAATGTCATGATGTTCCCATCAGCCAATTCCTCCAGCTTGTTGCCTCAGTGCCTCTGAATGGCAGCTCAGCTTTGCCCCTGATTCAATGTCATCCATGAGCTTGGAGAGGGTGTATTTTCTCCCCACTTCTAGGCTGTATCTAGAGAAAATAACCAGAGCAAGATCCTTTTCAGGCTTATACTCCTAGAAGCTGTGGGATGGAATGCAAGATACCAGGCATAGCTAGGATGTCTAGGAGATGTCTTATAATTGTCTCTCTCAAATGTCATCCAAAATTCCAAGATATTTCAAAGAACCAATCAAACAATGTTTGCCTGTTGTGGCAAACCCCTAGCTTCTGTTGCATGTAGCTGGTAGTATTAGTTTTGGCCAATATCATGACAATACAAGCTAAAGGAGTTGTAAATAATAAATAATGCACAAACGTTGCTGCCTTTTTCTTGTGTACACATGGACCCTCCCCTTCTCCCTGTGGCAGAAGGTGCAGCCAGCAGAAAACTAGCAAAGCCAAATTAAAGTGAATTTTCTATATGATGTATTCATGGAAAGGTGGGGCTTGTAGTGGAAAGGCTGTACCTGTGGCATACTGCCAATTACCAGCTTTTGCACGAAAAAAACTTTTTCCACAAAAAAAAATAACAGCCTTTATGTGTTCTGCTTTCCTGTGAGTTGGTCTGAAGTGTGAGTTTGTTGAATCAAGTAGAAACGAATTTATCTGTCTGCTTGTGTAAGAGTATTTTTTTTTCTTCCAAGTCTCCCAGTGTTTGTGGCAAATATCAGTCAATGTCCATAAAATCAAACAGGCTGAAAGAAGAGTTTTTGAGTGTTTAAGTTGGCAATACAGATTCACAGAGTCCCACAAAAAATGCTGCAACATCAGCTTTTTCTTCTCTGAAGTGGAAAATGGTTTGGAAACATTGCTGTGGTCAAGCTCGGATTTTTTCTGGTGAAGAGGAATGCATTGAAGGAAGCAGCTAGTGTGGGGCAGCTGAACTGAGAGTACTTTGTTTCTGTTTTGTAGCTAAACCAAAGAGTATCATCAAACAGACAGTGTTAGTTTTTTATCTCCCTTGTACCACAATGAGTTCTTGGATCCACTTTGTAAAGAGTTACCATAAATTTGCAGGTGAAAGAAAATGTGTAAGGAACTCATAATTATTGAATAAGCACAAGTTTCCAAGTAACATCAGCCAATAATTAGCAAATGGTACAGTTAAATATTCAGTCTCCCTTTTCTGGTGTATGTTTCTGCTTTATTTTCCAAACCATAGTAGTTGATTTATACTGCTTGAAAAGAAAAAAAATAATACAGGCTGTCCTAACAGAGTGGAGGCAGTAGTTGGCTTGCCCTAAGTAAAAGCAATTGCAACTTTCTGCAATCTGGAAAAGAAATTTTAAAGTCAACTAAGGTAATTTATTTTTTAAATACCTCTTGTTGCCCTCTGAAAAACTGAAGTCAAATTATATGTTTTCTAGTTCTCTAAAAGAGGCTATGACAGATTTCGGGGATTGTTGTGAGCTTTGCTGTTTCCTTGATGATTGAAGGAGGTGCAACTTTGGTTTCAACTGCATATTTTTAATATATTATCATTAGCATCAATGCTAAGTTAAAACTTGATTTCTAACAGACTGACAAATTAATTTTTCCTCTTAAATTGTTAAAATTTGTCATTCTTTTTTGTAACATCTGTGTTCTGCTGGTGGTTTGGTACTTGCATCTTTGGAGATAATTGGCATCTCTGTGCCTGAGGTATAAAAGACAAGGTGAAGATAGTTCTGTTTGCTTGCTTATAGGGTGACTCTGAAGATTCTTTTCCTAAGCAAATATCAGTGTGTCCCAAGGATACTTTGATTTTTCCTGATGTTTAAAATAACATTTTTATTTTTGTATGTTATTATTTGTGTTGGATTAGTTGAGTCAATGATGTAGGTAGTAGAAGCAGTTGCAGAAGTAAGAGCAAGAACTGATTCCCTGATTAAAAAGGGCTTTCTTTTCCTTCTTTTTTTTTTTTCTGTAATGCTTTTGACTTTGTGTCAAAAAAGTCAACAGTAGGAAGTTCTGGTTTTGTTTCTCCATTCATGTTACTAAATGAGAAGAGGTTTTTCCAGATTGATCTTTAAAAGGAGAATAATGAGAAGGGAAGGTGTTTATCTCCAAATAAGCATCCCTCTCCTCTACAGAGAAACTGTTCTGTTTGAGGAAGGCTGTATTCTCTAGGTACATTGTGACCCCCAGGAGGTGGCAGCAGAGCTTTGGTGTTATTTTATGCAGTAGCTTTCTTTGCTTAGGGAAAGCAGCAGACTTTCTCTCCTCACAAATTCTCAGCAAGTGGTAGCAAATACGAATGGCAAAATTCTGTAATTCAAGAATGCTGCTTACTGAAATTGAGCTGGAATTATCAAATACTTGAATAACTTGATGCTGTTACAGAAGACCACCCCTAGTGAAGGAGCAGAGATCCCTCCTCCAATCAGCAGTGCTGTGCCCTCAATTTAATTTTTTTCACAATTGGAGTTTTCATCAATAGTCAAATAATTCGTTCCAACTCATCTTTTAATTACGTGTTACAGTTTTTGCACCATTTTTTCTCACTTTTGAGTTGCAAACAGTCAAAATAACATTGAGATTTTATGTTAGCAAGGGGGGAGTAAAATTAATGTTCTATAACATCCCTAACTGTGCATGAAAAATACCTTAATCACAGCATATCTTAAGAGATTCCCAATGGTAATTGTAAAACATAACCTAGAAATTTTTAAATAAAACTCCTATTGCTCTTTCTTGCTTTATACTTAAAGGATGGAGTTGTTTGTACAGAAACAGTAATCTAATTATTTTGAGATATTGTGCAGAATCTTTTGTCTGTCTGTTTGTCAGTGACCATCTCTTTACCAGTAGGTGAAAATGAGTTTTGAAACCATAGTCGTCATGCACTTCTGCCTTTGGGAGAAATATATATGAAGTTATTTTTAATTTCACTTTACAGTACTAATGGAACAGTAATTAATAAACTGAAAGTGGTGAAGAAGCAGACATACCCTTTACAGACTGGGGATGTGATCTATGTTGTTTACAGAAAAAATGAGCCGGAGAACAGTAAGTAAAATTTTTTTTTTCAGTGGCACACTTAGTTATTCTTTTGAGTATGAGAGAAAAGAAATTAATAGTAGGATTAAAATAGAGTTACCCAACTTTAAGGCATATAATTTGTGAATATTTAACAACAAATCTCTATAGAAGACACTGTGTATGTGCCAACTTTTATGAGGACAAGTCTGACCAACTGTCTGAAATTGAAATGTGCCTAGAAGGATGAAATTTGTGGTATATCTTAATCTGGTTTTTGCGAGTTCGTATGTCTCAAAGGCATGAAATAAACTTGATTAAATAGGGCAGATTTTTATTTAAGAATTTATTAAACCTCTTGTTCCATAGCTGACACAAGTTAAACATAGCAAGAAAAGCTGCTCTGCCTGGTTTCCTAAGTAGAAGAGATCTTGCTGTGCCATTCCTAATTATTTCCTAAGTAAGAGCGCTATCATTGTGCTGTGGAGGTGACCCCTAATTTGTCTCTTCCATTGTCAGACACTCTGGGGAAGCTGACACTTGTGAGATCAAAGTTAGTAAATTTTTGTTTGAAGATTCTAATTGATATTTTTAAATCTCTTCCAGATGTTGCTTATCTTTATGAATCCTTAAACACAAAACATGATGCAACTCAAGGGCCATTAGGTAAGGAAGTAAATCAAGATGCATGAAGAGGAGCTAAACTTCAGCAACTCATGTAACCTTTCATTCCTTGGAATTTTGAAGCCATGGTGTGATCACAATCACACAGATTTTTTTCTTTCATTTTCCCCCTTCCAACTTTAGAAGTTAATGTAGAAAACCAATGCCATGTGACCAAAGATACCTCAAGTACACGAAGAAGTAATGATGAGACCCAAATTACCTCATCACCATCAGCTACTCAGTCTTGCTTTGAGGAACCACAGCCATCTACTTCTACATCTAACCTCTTTAATGCTTCTTCTACCTCTCTTGTGGAGTCTGCATCTGTCCAGCAGGATAACCCTTCTACATCTGGTAAGAATTGTGTCAAGTGTGACATTCCATCAACTGTTATGCCAGTTGTGGATGTTAACAGATTCATTGCTTACCACTGTCTGGGTCTTTAGCATTTGCTTTCTTAAGTTCTAGTAAAAATAACAGGTGGATCTGTGCATTTTAACTTTCTACGGGTAGGCTGGATAAATTCCAATGGATGAGTAAGGAAATTGTGAGAGTGGCTTAAACTCAGAGGGGCAGAAAATGTACATAAATGCCAAACTTAGCAGATCTGTGTGGCACATGGCAAAGTAAGTCAATATGAGTGTTTGTGTTCATGCTGCCACCCTGAAAAACCACCCTGTTACTGTTCCTGCTGCTGATCACCAGTCCCCTTTCCCTCAATTAGAGCTCCAAGGCCAAAATACCCACCTAGATTCTTAGTCTAGTTTCCTGCATTCCGTTGGCAAGTATGAAACCACAATACTGTGTAACTCAAAATAGAACTGGAGCAAGAACAGCTATCTAGAAAATGGCACTTGTCAACAGTTCATTTGGGGCTTTTTAATCGTGATCCTTTGAAAACAAAGCTTTACCCTCCATTGTGTTCCTGACATGGGATCAATGTTGCATACATCTTCCTGGCATCTTTGTCAGAAGGACCTGGTGTGGATAATAGCCTCATGAAGTAATATAAATACTCCACAATTTAAGGAGGAAAGGGGGTTTTAAATAGGGTACACAACTAATGCTTTGTTCTCTCCCCCGTTCTTTCCAGTTAGATTGGCTTGTAATACATATAGTATAATTATGCAGATATTGCTTTTTACTCCACTCCTTCCTATTCATGTGTTTGGGATGATGTATGTACATCACTACTGTTTGAGTACCTGTTGTTTTCCTATGCCCCTTATCACTATGCAGATATGTTCATGTTTCTGTTTTTATTTTCCAGGGTCACAATCCTCAGTTTTCACTCCTGTGCCTGCTTTCCCCATCTTAGAATCTTCATGTCTAGGACCTCTGCCTGATGAACATGAAAAGCTGGATATGAATACTGAAGTGACTGCAGTCACTTCAGAAATCATAGGCAAAGAGAAAACAGAATCAGATTCTCAAAGGACAGGGGAGGAGAAAGGTTTGGAACCTGCTAAGAAGAAACTAAAAGGAGGTTAGTATACTCTAGTGTTGCACAACCTACCCTGCACACTCTCACACATTATTATGGAGTCCCTCATGGATCAGTACTGGGACCAGTAGTAGTCAATATTGATTGATGACTTGGCTGAGGGACTAGGGTGCACTGTCAGCAAGTCTGGTGATGACAGAAAACTGGGAGGAGTGGCCGATGTGCTGCTAGCCATCCAGAGAGACCTGGACAGGCTGGAGAGTTGGGTGGGGAGAAATTCAGTATAATATAACAAGTGTAGGGTCTTAAATATGTAAGAACAACCCCGTGTATCAGTATAAGCTGGGGACTGAGCTGTTAGAGAGCAGTGCGGGGGAAAGGGACCTGGGGGTCCTGGTGGACAGCAGGATGACCATGAGCCAGCGATGTGTCCTTGTGGCCAAGGGGGCCAATGGCATTCTGGGGTGTATTAGAAGGGGCATAGCCAATAGATTTTCTCCCCTTCCTCTACTCTGCCCTGGTGAGACCACATTTGGGATATTGTGTCCAGTTCTGGGGCATTCAGTTGAAGAAAGACAGGAACTGCCTGGGAGATTCCTGCACAGAGCTACAAAGATGATTAAGGCATTGGAGCATCTCCCTTAAGAGAATGGAGAGGAGGCCCAGCTCTTCTCAGTGACATCCAATGATAGGACAAGGGGCTGTGGGTGCAAGCTGGAACATAGGAGGTTTCACATAAATATGAGAAAAAAGTACTTCATGGTGAGGGTGACAGAACACTGAAACGGGCTGCCCAGAGAGTTTGTGGGGTCTAATTCTCTGGAGACATTCAGAACCCACCTGGTCACTTTCTTATGTGACCTGGTCTGGGTGTTCTGCTCCAGCAGGGAGATTGGACTAGATGATCCCTTGAGGTCCCTTCTTATCCCTGAGCTTCTGTGATACTGCTTAAAGTTAGTTTAAAAAAATTAATTGGAAACTTAGAGCTATGTCCATTTTTTCATGGAATCTCAGTGTGATAAACAGAAACAGTGCTGCTGGTTTTCTTTATTAACATAAAATAAATTCAGAATGCTTGTCTATTTATCTTAGATCTTGAAAATGTGTGGTAGTAGGAGATAGATAACTTTTTTCTCCTCACAGCATTATTTTATGTTTTAGTACTGTATTAAGTAAGAAAGGCAAAGCTCCCCTCTCACTCCCTCAAGCCCCAAAATCAGTCATGTCAGCTGTCATCAATCCTTTAATTTATTTCTTGCTTCTTACTGACTTGAGGCCTGGTCCAGTGAAAAGAATGTCTTCAGTAGCAGAAGCTGTTAGTTGAGAAGCAACAACTCTTTGTGGGACCATTGTCAGTGAACAGTGAATGAGTGTTTATCCTTCAGATCTTTTCTTAACATATAGAGAAAAATACATTTTAAAAAGCTTCAAAAACTACATACTGTGAAATCTTCTGTCTTTGTAGAAGATGATGCTTTTCCAGATCTTCCACCAGCAGCTCCAAGTGAATGTATAATTAAAATTGGCTCTGAAGATGCCAAATCATCAAATGTGAAGCCTGATAAGATGGAAGAAACGTTAACTTGTATTATCTGCCAAGAACTGCTGTATGACTGTATAAGGTATGTGTGACAAAAGCTGCAAGCATGTAGTAATAATATGTATTTTGGGTTTTCACTACCTTTCTGAGTCCCTTCCCCCTAATCCCACCCCAATCTATATATTCAAATGAATGTGAGCATTATGAATGTATATAAAACAGATTTGTGGTTAGATTCCATTTCTTACATTGTTTTCTTCTTTGTGTTTTCCAGCTTGCAACCTTGCATGCACACTTTTTGTGCTGCCTGCTACTCAGGATGGATGGACAGATCTTCTCTCTGTCCAACTTGTCGTTGTCCAGTGGAGCGGATTTGTAAAAATCACATATTAAACAACTTGGTTGAAGCTTATCTGATTCAGCATCCAGGCAAGTTGAACAGTCTGTCTGGTGGATGTGCAGACTGTTATCTATTGCATTTCTGTGTGTATATTGTTACCCTCTTTTTTCTTTGACTGTAAGAAAGCAAGTGTATTTAATATGAAATAATAACTTGTAATATTTCAAACACTGGATGAGAATTGAATGTGAATTAATATTTAACTTGGTATGCTAAGATTTCTTTCTTTTTGATGCTTAATCTTTGAGAAAGATACCAGTTTTATCAAACAAGTGATTGATTTTAGACCACCTAAAAACTCAGATACTTCTAAAAAATAAACTTGAGCATAGATTTAATTAACCTTTAATCCAGGTCTCATGGAAAATAGAAATTGAAGTTGCCTGATACTACACTTCAATGAACAGTGAGGGTGATTTAACTAAGATTGCCTAGGACTGCTATACAAAGATAAATTTTATTGAAAACACAATAATTGTGTGTTAATACAGAAGGTTTCTTTTCCTCTTGAAATTGAAATTTGGTTCTCATGCCAGATAAATGTCGTAATGAAGATGATGTACGCAGCATGGATGCTAGAAACAAAATTACTCAAGACATGTTGCAACCTAAAGTGCGAAGATCTTTTTCAGACGACGATGAAAGTTCTGAAGATGTGTTGGACTTGTCAGATGTAGACAGTGAATCTTCAGATATCAGGTGTGTCTGAGTTGTGTGCTGTATTACTTATGTTTGAATGTACAAACCCACAAAGTGAGCTAAGTGTCACAAATTCCATTACTGCTGGTTGCATTTCCATCATCACTGCCAGAATGAATCTCAGTTTTGTTTTCAGGTAAGTTCATTTCTTAGCAGTTATTATTTTGCCAGTTTTGCTATCCTACTACCCTAGCAGTCACTAAAAAACAATAAAACTAGAATTTCCTAGAAGTCCAACAAGATTCAATTGACATCCAACAGTTCTATCTTGAATTGTGCAACAGCTTCATGTGAGATATGTGAAATTGTCTTTTCTGTTTTCTAAAGCAACAGTCAATCTGTAAAAACCAGCTTCTGACTAAGATATCTTTCAGGAGATAAAGCAATGCTTGCCTTTACCAGGGCAGCTGCAATGATTGTGCTTACATGCCTGGAATGCTGCTTTCACATGGTACTGAAGCAGATGATGTTTGATTTAGGGATTCCCAGTCACTAAGGTATCTCATCTTGCTTCAAATAGCAAGCATTTTTTGCTCTATGTCCAGAGGGGAACAGAAAAACTCTTCCTGTAGGTAATTATTTGGCCTTTGTTCCTCTCTCTCGTGCATGGTCAAAGGGCTGGAGCAACTGCCCTATGAAGACAGGCTGAAGGAGTTGGGGTTGTTCAGCCTGGAGTAGAGAAGGCTCAGGGGGGACCTCAGAGTAACTTATCAGTACCTGAGGGGGTCCTACAGAAAGGCAGGGGAAGGACTTTTTAATGTGATATCGGATGGGAGGACTAGAAACAATGGATGTAAATTGGAAGGGGGGAGATTTAGACTTGACATAAGAAAGAAATTCTTTACAGTGAGGGTGGGGAAGCACTGGAAGAGGTTGCCCAGAGAGGTTGTGGATGCCCCCTCTCTGGAGGTGATCAAAACCAGGCTGGTGTATAAATTTTTTTCTCCTGATGTAGTGGGAGGTGTCCCTGCATATGGCAGGGTGGTTGGAACTCGATGATCTTTAAAGGTCCCTTCCAACCCTAAGTATTCTATGATTCTATGATCTTGCTTCCAGTCATACTACTGTTTGCTCTCTCTTGTTTGCTTTGTTGTTGTTTTGTTGGTTTTTTTTTTTTTGACTACTTGGGAAATACTAGAAAAACAAAGTTCTTATCTACTCTATTATATAACAACTGGGGTGTCTCCACAGCTGTTGAGGTACTGAGTTATGTAAACTTCCATATGTTACTGGATGAAGAAATCCCAAATTTAATCTTTGAAAGAATTAACAACCCTGTCCAGCATATAGATTTGAACTGTATTTGTATTTTTGTGTGTGTGATTTCCTATGACCTTATTTTATGCTTTCAGTCAACCCTATATAGTATGCAGACAGTGCCCTGGGTATAGAAGACACTCAGTTCCAGCTCTGCCTGGCACAGGCCAAGAGACAGAAGCAGGAGGAGTGCAAGCACTGGGAGATGCACCATCTACATCAGCCAACTTCCCTGCAGGTCAGTGGCATGAGATCTTTTCAGTGATGTGATACCAAAATACTACTACTCCTGCACCAGTTAAGAACTAAGCATACTCCCTCACACAGCACTGTGAGAGTAACATCACGTCACTTAAGTGTCTTTGCAGATATCCTGAGATTTGATCATGATTTTTCCATCATTTCACAAACTACTTTGCTAATGTTTGTTAGTTTTTTAACTGTTCTACCTGCTAAAATGTTTCACGTCACCATGTAGTTTAGAATGCTATTTTTCTGCTTCTTTTTAGTATTTTTGTGAAAAAATTATATTGCTGCTTTCTGGCTTTTGGGGTTTTATATTTTGCTATTGTTCACTAAGATTCCTTATCAATTTTGCCCAGAGAGGTTGTGGATGCCCCCTCTCTGGAGGTGTTCAAGACCAGGCTGGACAAAGCACTGAGCAGCCTGATGTAGTGGGAGGTGTCCCTGCCTATGGCAGGGGGGTTGGAACTCGATGATCTTTAAGGTCCCTTCCAACCCAAACTATTCTATGATTCTAATAGTGTATGTTGTTCAGTCTAACTTTTTTTTCCCCCTGTTTTTAACTCCTCTAGCTGTCCAGGAATATGTGTGTCCTGCTCAAGGAAGTCATGTAATATGCACCTGCTGCTTTCAGCCAATGCCTGACCGAAGAGCAGAACGTGAACTGAATCCTCATGTTGCTCCTCAGCAATGTGAGTACTGTTATTATTTGGGCTTCAGAACGTAATCCCTGTTTATTTTTAATTAAACTTAGATTTGCTTTCAAGAGTTTTCTTCTTTTGAATATTCTTTATCTTAACTCATCTAGCAACAACACAAAAGAATCTTTCCTTATGAGATTTCTAATTTACAATGCATTCTGTAGAAGATTATGAAGTTATGCTGGTTTGGGCTGAGTTTGTCAGGGCTCTGTTACTGTTGCTTAATGGCTGTGTTTCATTGGGTGCAAATCTCACAGGGGTTTTCTTTGTTATTTTACAGGTACAATTTGCCTCCAACCCTTCTGTCACTTATACTGGGGCTGTGCTCGGATGGCATGTTTTGGCTGTTTGGCACCTTTCTGTGGTATTATGGGATAATCTGTTTGTTATGATCCTCTTCACTTCTCAATACATCTGTCTGCCTTGAGCTTTAGCTAATTTAAGAAGTGTTATAGATTTGTTGCACTTATAGATAATATTATCTAGATGATACATTTGTAGCAAAAGGAAACTAAGGCTTTGTCCTCACATAGAATCATAGAATAGTTTGGGTTGGAAGGGACCTTAAAGATCATCGAGTTCCAACTGCCATAGGCAGGGACATCTCAAACAAAAATGAGTCATAAGTGTCTTAGCTTTGTGAGGAATTAACTTTTTGTCTTCACACAGAGCTGACTTTGAAAGCTACACCTTGCTGTATAAGAAAGGACTATGATGTATTTCAGCCTAGTAAGAGAATCATAAAAATCAGTGCAAGAGCAGTGAATATCTGATCTTAACTGATTAGAAGAGTTTCCTATTAAACTTGCAGATCCTGAAAATCTAGGTTTTAGATGTTTTTAAAAAATGAAAAATGAAATACAATAGTTGAAAATTACTTAGCTGCTGTTTGAAGCTAATGGAATATGCTTTTATAATAATACTGTGCAGATTAGTAGTAGTGTTTGTGGACTGAAGGTCAATCTGTAAGGTCTCAACATCTTGGTTGTTGATTGGAAGTTAAATGTCCCATGCTTTAGCAAATATTAATTACAGTAATTTACTTACCTCAGGAAATGTGTGATGTCTATGGGGTTGGGGCAAGAAATAGTAACTTTTCTTCTTCTTGTTGTTCTGATTAGAAATAAATCTTGGTGATAGATGTCTAGATGGAGTCCTAAATAACAACCACTACGAGTCAGATATCCTAAAGGTAGGATTAAAATCCTTTATAATAATAAAAGTACAAAATTTTGAGTCTACTTGGTCATGAAATTACAGTGATGTACTGCCTAAGAGTTACAGTCACTTGGAGCACCTGATTCTAAAAGGTTAATCTAATGAGCACTGTATATTTAGCTGGACTGAAACTGTAGTTAATGTGTCTAGACTGGAAGTATTTGGGGGTTTTAACTTGGCCCTTTCATTCTTTGTTAAAGAGAGCATTGTATTCTAGAGATTTATTTGTACTCTAGAATTTCATTTAGAAATTCTAAATTCTTTTTAATGCTGGAGATTTTTGTAGATTAAGCACTGAAATTGCTCTTTTCAGGATTACCTGGCATCCAGGGGTCTGACATGGAAAAATGTGTTAACTGAAAGTCTCTTAGCTCTTCAAAGAGGAGTTTTTATGTTATCAGGTAGGTGTTACATTTGATTTTGTTCATGTATATATTTCTCTATATATAACTCACTAGAGGTTTGAAGTTCTGGATGCATAACCAGTGAGTGCCATCATGAGATTTTTCTTAGATGTGATTTCTTGAGCCTTGCACTGACATTATGTACAAACTGGTTTTTTTTCTCCAGATTTCAGAATTACTGGGAACACAGTGCTTTGCTACTGTTGTGGCCTTCGCAGCTTTCGAGAACTTGCCTACCAGTACAGGCAGAATATTCCTGTTGCTGAATTGCCAGGTGGGGTTTGTTTTGTGCAGTAAGGTGGAAAAAGTCACTTAAGGGGCTAAAGTCAGTTTTATCCTAGAATCCTTGGGTTTTTTAACACTTTCATGTAGCCCAGTGCAAATCTCCTTGCAGGGCTAATATTGTTATCTGCAGAATAATTTGCATAGTGAAAAGAAGAATTCAGTAAAATCCAGCATATAGTCAACAGGAGCTAGTTGCTGAAATTTTTGATACATTTTCCTATTTAAAGACATCAAGATGCAGCTCCTAAACGTTTTCAGATTTTTATCAGCTCTCAGCAAGGAAGAAGAGTATTTTCATAAGCTAATTCTAGATCTGTTTGCAACTATATAGTCTAAAATAGCAAGCAGACAACTTGCTTCAGTCTCCTTCAGTCACAAATTTGTTGGGAACAGCAGCTCTTCCAGCAATCTACTTTTAAATGTTTCTTTTGTCCATTTAGTTCCTGTTGTTAGCAGCAGCTTCCCTGCCTTCAGTAACTGAGAACTCTGCTCCTGATGCTTGGCACAGTCTTCCTTCTTTCTCCTTCATATTGCTTTTTATTGTTCATGGACAACTAAGTGACTTATACATTAAAGTTAGGGGGAAACAACACACTTCCCAAATTAATAATTTTTTCTTTCCTATGGAAATGTATCTAGACCTATGTCCTATGTTTTCAGCTGTAAAGTCCATCTCTGTTAAATTAAGAGGTAAAATTGCATTTGGCAACTCTGAGAACCAAATCCTTCCATCATAAGTCTGCATGAGCCTAATAATCAGCACTTGGTTTTTGTCCCTTGCTGTTAGCTTTGTTTAGAAACAAACAAATTTTTCTTAGATGTGATTTCTTGAGCTTTACACTGACATTATGTACAAACTGGTTTTTTCTCCAGATTTCAGAATTACTGGGAACACAGTGCTTTGCTACTGTTTTAGAAGCTGTGTGTTTGCTACTGTTTTAGAAAAGTGAACCAATGCAGTTCACAGTCACTTCTTGACAGTTGCCTTGTTTCTTCACAGTTTGCTCTGATGAGTAACCACAATTAGCAGTGGTTTAATCTACATCCTCTGATTTAATGCCTTCTATGATAAATGTGACCTTTAATTTTCTCTTTTTGTAGTGACTGTGACATCACGTCCTGATTGCTACTGGGGGCGCAACTGTCGAACTCAGGTCAAAGCACATCATGCCATGTAAGTTACACAATTTATAAAGTGGTTTTGGGGTTTGTTTATTTTTAAAAAACAACTAGATGACCCCCAACGTTTAAAGTGCTGGAGTTATGCCGTGTTGTAGCATAAGCAAAACAGGGCAAACTTTCAAGTTGTTTTAAAACAACTTTGAAATTAGTCTTCTGTGCATGTTCCAAAAGGCACTTACAAGGTGTTGTATCATATTGCTGACACTTCCTGACTTTTGTTTTCCAAGATTTTTTTTTTCAGGATTGTTTTTCTTTTTTTTTTCTTAAATTTTTTTTTTTTCGGATTTTTTTTTTTTTTTTTTTTTCCTTTTTTTTTTTTTTTTTTTTTTTTTTAAACAATTATTTTCATTTCCTTGAAATTTACTGGCTGTGCTTTTAGTTCTTAAAACTCATAAAAGCAAACAGTCCTGTCGTCCTACTTCTAAATATTTGGAGTTCTAATATCTAGTATCTTCGAATATCTGGAGTTTTTATTATTCAGCTAAAATGTTTTGCTAAGGAGTTCAGTTTTAGAAGCAAAGTTTCTTTCTAATCTTTGATCTGAATCAGCAAGAGGGAGAAAACTCATGGTTTTTCCACACGTATATATGTAGACACACTCAATACCCCAGCTCCTACTTCAGTTACAAATCAGGGGCTACAGAACTCATGTAAAAAAAAATAACAAGGAACAAATAGTCAGATGGTTTTTAGAATTGGAAAGAAATCCCTTGTACAGAATTGTCGTCTCTTTAATTTGTGAAGATGAGCTTGCTTTCCCATAAAACCTAAATAACACAGATTCTAATCCAGTGAAAGAACATTTTTATGTTGAAATGTGTTATCAGCTTGCTTAATTCTAGTTCCTACTGATTAGGTAATGCTGTCTACTAAAAATTACCACTGTCTCACAGGGCAAAATTAATTCACTGGTTCCTGTTTTAGTTGCCTTCTGGGTTTGAAGTATGCAGAAGCAGAGAGAAATGCTCTTAGTAACAGGTTTTCTGTGTGCATGATAAAATGAGTAAGGGTCAAACAGGAGAGATGTTGAAAATTCTGTTACAGATAACATGGTTATAGTGTATAATCCAAACAAGTTCTTAAAAACATATCTCTGCTTGTAAATGTTCTACTTGAACTTTTTTAAAGATTTAAAATACACTGTGAAAAACGCTGACATTTTTGTTGTTGCATGACTTCTGAGAACTTTGTTGCATTTTAATACTTTTTTGTTTTTAATTTCAGGAAATTCAATCATATTTGTGAACAAACACGATTCAAGAACTGAATGCTTGTGGTCAGTAGAGAGGGGACAAAACCTACGTGCTTTTGCAGTTTGAAGACTTCAGGGGATCCTCTCAATTTTCCCACAGCAGGGACTCAATGACTTTTGCATCAAATTAATCTGGTTTGAACTTTTGCATCAGTAGAATTTTACAGCTGTACACAAATAAGGTAGTTTTTCTTTTTTTCCAGGAAAGTCCAGCAAACATTGCATTCCATCCTTGAGGCTACAGTGTCCCTGCATCACTTCAATGAAGAACACAAATAGAAATCTCTCTCTGTCTCTCACACACACCAGCCATATCTTGGGAAGACCTAAGAATAAGGAGTGTATTTGCACTACTTGTGAAGAAACTAAGAAAAATCCTTAGACTTAAAATAGAAATGTTTTGTAAGAGTATCTGATGGATATTTCAAGAGCCATTAATATTTAAGGAGGTTGTCAGTGTATATTTGTAACTGCATTTGGCCTGAGTCTGATGTTTTGTCTGACCTTTTGCATCTGGGCTAGAAAACACATCAATGAACTCCATCCATTCAGCAGCTGTTTCTGCTTAATGCTTCTGCAGTATGGGCAGTGTTGTAGTGAAAGGAGTGCAGTTTCTTTTCTTAGTTTAGTTGTGTTGATGTGTTTATTCATCTTTAAAATGACAAATATGATTGCACAAAAATTTGAAAATCACCTTTTTAAACTCGGGGTAATACTTGAAGCAGAACAAACTTCTGCTAATGTTACTTCTGTAGTGTTTTATATCAGAAGACTAAATAGAGCTTTTGACTGAGAGCAGCCAGTAGGACACACTGGGTTTTTTTCTTTTTTTTTTAATATTTCTTTTTTTGGTTTGATCTCGTATGCTGAATATGTACCTCTGCCATGCAGCTGTTCTCTAGTGTGCAGACACTGGTGAAAATGTAGAAAAAGCTCTAACTTAATACAAAATCTAGCAGCTTTACTGGAAGGAAGGATTTTGCTGAAAAATATTCAGTTTGGACAAATTGTAGCAATATGGAGGCATTTCTGGATGATGAAGGGTAACACTGGTGTCACTGACATAACAAATGTAGATTTTATTTTCATGCCTTCTGTAGACCTTATTGAGGAAGTGTCCCAGCACAACCCACTGCTCCCAAACTGGTATGATCTGATGTTTTTCATCATCATTGGTCGCTGATGTTCACAAACCTCCATGGGGACCAATTTTGCTTTTTCATCATGCCTAGAAGAGTGAAACAGAATCAGAAAGCATACACTGTTCCTCTGTAGATACTATATTATTTTTAAGTATGCCTTATTTTATGAGCAGGATTTATACTACAATGTTAAGAAGCATACAGATGGTATCTTGTGATACAGCAGAGCACAAATAATGCAGCACATCATGTCTACTGTTGTCAGTGAATGAAACAACTATTTCCAGTAACGTACATCTTAAAGTGAATGCTAATTAAGGTGATGCATTTCTGTTTAGATTTTTATTTTTTAAAATAGTTGTTCCAAGATGGGTCTGTTGACCATGCCCTTATGCTATTCAAAATACACTTTGGTGTGGACTTCTCTTCCTAACCTCTGGGCATTTTCTCCTGTGAGTAGGGTTGAAATTGGGTCTGGAATAATACTTGAAACTTCTTTTAACAACAACAGTGTGTTTCTGTCATTTATGTTATGACCAATGTTGCTTCTGTATTTGTATTTTGATTTTTTTTTTTAAGTGGTTATTGTATCTTCTCAGGACAACTGTTCCCAGCTGGTTGTGATCTCATTTTCATCTCTGGCTGTGCATGTAGCAAACTCAGTGCAGTTGTGGAGATCAAGCCTTTGCACATGGTATGCAGAAACGTGCTTTGCATTCTCATTCACCACTTCCCACAGCCCAGATGGGCTTTCAGCATAGACTTATCATAGGTCTAGTGTTTGAGCCTTTGGTGCTGAACTTTTGGTGGCCAAGAATAATGTGTCTGCCATACTATGTACAACCTTGCTTGCACTTAAGTTACATTTGTATAGGGATGTATAATGTGACTTTAAGAAAAAAAATTGTGGAAAAAAAACCCCAACAAACAACAAAACTCATGTACTTAACATCTAAACTACCTGTGCAGTAGAGGTTCTTCAAATTCCTTTTGTAAGCCGCTCTGCCTTTTCCCTGTTACAGATAAATAATCTGCCTTTCTATGCATTTAGGGTTGTGGTAGTGCAATGGAATGAAGGGATTTTCTTTTGGTCATTTTATATTGTACCAGGAAGAGGTGAGAAATTAGCTTGTAGATGGGGAGGGTGAGTGAATCCTGATCTTTATATACTCTTAAGTAAGTAAGAGTATCTGTCATGGGTATTACATACTCTATACATTAGACCTTTTTAAATGTATGGTTACTGGGTGATAGTTAATGTGATAAATGTATGAACTATGCTTGGTGTAATTGTTTAAATACTGTACAGGTGCAACTTATTTTTAACCTGTCTAAAGCACACCCCCACCTCCTTTATAAGAGATATTTGGAAGCTGAGCATGAAATGTGGTAGAATAGATGTTGTGAAAACCAAGGTCCTTATGGTAGGGTTTGACATAGTGGTGAACAAGGTGTTGTAGTCTCTCTCTTTGAGAAAGCTCTTTTATAAAGAAGGTGGAGAGTAGTTCTTCCAGTTCTCTTTTGTGATTTATTTTTTATTCTGAACTAAGAAGTTGTTAATTAAAAAAAAAATTAAAAAAAAAGATATTTACTGAAGTTGTCTTTTTTTTCTGTTGGATATTCTCTCACTACAGAAATGGATGTGTGCTACTCTGTGGAGGCTGAAGTGATGAGCATTATTGATTTAACAGCAGGCTAGAGAAAGTGATTGCTATATTGTGATCATCTTTACAGTTATCTCATTTGTGTGAATTGTAATATTTCAGATGGCTGCTATCAATAGAACTTCTCCTCTCTGTAGAACTTTTACCTTGCTGAGTAAATAGGACTTGTCTGTACCCTCTTCTCTCTGAGATGAAAGACAGCAATGCCAGAGCTGTTAAGCTTCAAACAGCAGCTAAGCAGCACAGGATTTTTGTGCTGCTGCCATTCCCTGAGTAGAAGATATCCAGCTTCTGCTGTTGGAGCTCTTAAACTGGCTGTAATTTGAAAGTGCCAATGCTGAGATGTTCTGTGTGCCATGAAGACAAGCTGGTAGCCAAGCTTGCGATGGTTTCTGGTTGCTCTGCACTTATGTTGGTGGAAACTTGAAACTTCTTTTAACAACAACAGTGTGTTTCTGTCATTTATGTTATGACCAATGTTGCTTCTGTATTTTGATTTTTTTTTTTAGTGGTTATTTTATCTTCTCAGGACAACTGGGGACACTGCTGACTTTAGATATGCCCTGGCAAGTGATGAGTTCTGGCACAGTCTAAGCACTTTTGGGCACTTTCTCCATAAGGAATATAGATGGTAGGATGGTTATGGAGGTGAAGAATATAATACATGGCCTGCTACAAGCAGGAATAGCTGACAATGTACTCATCTCAGTGTCTCAGGCATTTGAATCAGCAGTTGTGTAGGATAATTTGTGTTTAAGCCTTGAGGCTGTTATCTTAAAGCATGCAGCTTGGGGAATAAACAGGAGTTAGTCTGTGCTCAGACAGGAGATTATGATTTGGTGGCAATTACAGAGACATGATGGATCAGCTCACATGGCTGGAATATGGTCATGGATGGCTATGTCCTTTTCAGGAAAGGCAGACCAACAAGGTATTGGTGTTGCAATTGATGTGTGAGAGCAACTAGAACATGTTGAGTACTGTCCAAGGGTGGATGAGGAGGGAGTTGAGAGTTTGTGGGTGAGAATTAAGGGGCAGACTGACATGGGTGATGCTGTTGTNGGTTCTTCAAATTCCTTTTGTAAGCCGCTCTGCCTTTTCCCTGTTACAGATAAATAATCTGCCTTTCTATGCATTTAGGGTTGTGGTAGTGCAATGGAATGAAGGGATTTTCTTTTGGTCATTTTATATTGTACCAGGAAGAGGTGAGAAATTAGCTTGTAGATGGGGAGGGTGAGTGAATCCTGATCTTTATATACTCTTAAGTAAGTAAGAGTATCTGTCATGGGTATTACATACTCTATACATTAGACCTTTTTAAATGTATGGTTACTGGGTGATAGTTAATGTGATAAATGTATGAACTATGCTTGGTGTAATTGTTTAAATACTGTACAGGTGCAACTTATTTTTAACCTGTCTAAAGCACACCCCCACCTCCTTTATAAGAGATATTTGGAAGCTGAGCATGAAATGTGGTAGAATAGATGTTGTGAAAACCAAGGTCCTTATGGTAGGGTTTGACATAGTGGTGAACAAGGTGTTGTAGTCTCTCTCTTTGAGAAAGCTCTTTTATAAAGAAGGTGGAGAGTAGTTCTTCCAGTTCTCTTTTGTGATTTATTTTTTATTCTGAACTAAGAAGTTGTTAATTAAAAAAAAAATTAAAAAAAAAGATATTTACTGAAGTTGTCTTTTTTTTCTGTTGGATATTCTCTCACTACAGAAATGGATGTGTGCTACTCTGTGGAGGCTGAAGTGATGAGCATTATTGATTTAACAGCAGGCTAGAGAAAGTGATTGCTATATTGTGATCATCTTTACAGTTATCTCATTTGTGTGAATTGTAATATTTCAGATGGCTGCTATCAATAGAACTTCTCCTCTGTGTAGAACTTTTACCTTGCTGAGTAAATAGGACTTGTCTGTACCCTCTTCTCTCTGAGATGAAAGACAGCAATGCCAGAGCTGTTAAGCTTCAAACAGCAGCTAAGCAGCACAGGATTTTTGTGCTGCTGCCATTCCCTGAGTAGAAGATATCCAGCTTCTGCTGTTGGAGCTCTTAAACTGGCTGTAATTTGAAAGTGCCAATGCTGAGATGTTCTGTGTGCCATGAAGACAAGCTGGTAGCCAAGCTTGCGATGGTTTCTGGTTGCTCTGCACTTATGTTGGTGGAAACTTGAAACTTCTTTTAACAACAACAGTGTGTTTCTGTCATTTATGTTATGACCAATGTTGCTTCTGTATTTTGATTTTTTTTTTTAGTGGTTATTTTATCTTCTCAGGACAACTGGGGACACTGCTGACTTTAGATATGCCCTGGCAAGTGATGAGTTCTGGCACAGTCTAAGCACTTTTGGGCACTTTCTCCATAAGGAATATAGATGGTAGGATGGTTATGGAGGTGAAGAATATAATACATGGCCTGCTACAAGCAGGAATAGCTGACAATGTACTCATCTCAGTGTCTCAGGCATTTGAATCAGCAGTTGTGTAGGATAATTTGTGTTTAAGCCTTGAGGCTGTCATCTTAAAGCATGCAGCTTGGGGAATAAACAGGAGTTAGTCTGTGCTCAGACAGGAGATTATGATTTGGTGGCAATTACAGAGACATGATGGATCAGCTCACATGGCTGGAATATGGTCATGGATGGCTATGTCCTTTTCAGGAAAGGCAGACCAACAAGGTATTGGTGTTGCAATTGATGTGTGAGAGCAACTAGAACATGTTGAGTACTGTCCAAGGGTGGATGAGGAGGGAGTTGAGAGTTTGTGGGTGAGAATTAAGGGGCAGACTGACATGGGTGATGCTGTTGTGGGACAGGGAACTGCTTGGAAAAATCCAGCACAGAGCCACCAAGATCATGAAGGGATTGGAGCATCTCTCTTATGAGGAGAGGCTGAGAGGGCTGGGTCTCTCTAGCCTGGTGGAGACTGAGGAGTGATCTCAGCAATGTTTGTAAATATGTAGAGGGTGAGTGTCAGAAGAATGGAGCCAGGGTCTTCTCAGTGACATCTAGTGATAGGCCAAGGGGCAATGGGTGTGAGCTGGAACACAGGAGGCTCCACAGAAATATAAGAAGAAGCTTTTTCACAATGAGGTTGAGAGAACACTGCAACAGGCTGCCCAGAGAGAGGGTGTGGGATCTCCTTCTCTGGAGACATTCAAAACCCACCTGGGACACCTTCCTGTGTGACCTGATTTGTGTGTTCCTGCTGCAGCAGGGGGGATTGAAACTGTGGTCCCTTTCAACCCCTGACTTTCTGTGATACTTCAAGATCAGTCATTCTGCAAACAAAATACACCCCTTTTGTATCAATTCCTCATCTTCTCATAGTGTAGATGGCTGAGTCTGCAGCAAGAGCTCAGGGAAATGAATCTACTGAGGTGAAAGGAGTTGGGCATTTGAGATGAGAATGCTCAATTCTAAATTACGCTCTGAAAATCTGATTTTTTTAAAATGATCTCTTAAAATATTCTGCTGGGAATTTATACAGTGTACCTGCTAAAAATAATCCAGCAATCACTCTGTTACTGAAAGTTAGGGAAAGGATCTCTTGGTTTTGAAAAGAATGTGTAGGGATCTTGCATTTTTTCCACCTATTTTATCTTACATTCTTCCTGCATGATATATGGGAGCTGAAATACCACTTAAACAATTCCAAGGAATAACTTCTGAAGCGAACTAATTAGACTATTTCCCACAGCAATGCTTAATATGCAAAGATTGCTTCTAAATCTGCTTTTCAGGTCATCCTTCTTTTCTTCACACTTCACCATTTTGACTTTCAATGAGGTGATTTCACCCTTAAGCTCATTAGTTTCCATAGGAAATGAATTATAAAAAATGCTAAGCGTGCCATGTGAGGTTTAACATCAAAGAAGTTTCCAGACAGACCACGAATATATGTTAAAGCTACATTTGGTCTCTGCTGGGTTTTCTTTATGGTGCTGCTGACTTTTAGTTGTTTTCATTAGGTAAGTGGTGACTTAGGACTAATATTTTTTTTTTCTTTTTAATCCAAATTAATCTTTAGTTGTTTAGAATAAAATCTAGTAGCTGACTGGACTATTTGAATTAAATTGTCTCTTACAAGAAAAACAAAAAAAAGGCAAATATTTTGAGTAGGATGCTTTGCAACCATTTGCTATTAAAGAAAAGCTGGATTTCTAAAATCAAACCTTATTTCTTGTTGTAAGTGAATGTTCTGAGTGGATTTTTCTCACTTTAGATGTAAAGTCTTTTGGATTGTTGTCCCATGGACTCTCAGCTCTTAACTGCTTCAGCCAAGTGACACAGTTGATTCTGGTCAGGATTCTTGTGTAATTTAATGCTTTTAATCTATAGCTCTGTTTCAACAATCAAAAAATAAGGATTTCTCCCATATTTTTGTTCTATTCAATCCAACACATTAGCTAAGGGAGTTGCCTAGTCTACTCCAGCATAACAAAATAAGGAAAAATGAAACATTATTCAAATACAGTTTTAGCAATAATAATATTACTTCTGTTTGTTAGTTCCATAACATTTTTGGACATTTTTTTTCCCCATGCAACCATGATTGAAATGATTTTCCTCTTCTTCAGCAACTGATTAACATGCATATCTCATTTGCTGCTTGGTGACAGTGTGTGGAGCAGCAGAGGGAAGGTGAAACTGCAGCCAGAGCCCAGGAGTGAGCTGTGACAGTTTCACTCATCAACAATACTATTTAACAACTAACCCCAGGCAATATTTACAGCTGAGAACTTTCAGAATGTCTTAAATTTGTGCTGTGGCTTTTTGAAACAGTCTGGGTGGAAGCTGTTTCTGTTCCTGGAGTGGGGGGGAAAGAGGAGAATTTGAAAACAATTCCTTTTAGTGGTAAGTGGAGGACCATACAAATTTTTTGAGAGTACAAACTAAAGCACAGGTACTTCTGCAGTAGTTGATTTTAGTGATCTGCCTAAAAAAAATGAGGAAAAAAAGAGGAGGAACTTCAAAAGACAAATCAGGAACTTACATCTCTTGTGTGTTGTGTTCTCAGCCAGAGGCTAGTTTGGCTCTGGTGGCAGGAGACCTCATCATATGTGCTCTTCTGTGCTGAGGATATTGGTCAATATTGTGTATTCCTCTGGCAGCTTTGGGTCAATATTATGTATTCTTCAAGAGAGGTGGTGGAGGCCCCATTCCTGGAGACATTCAAGGCCAGGCTTGCTGAGGCTCTGAGCAAACTGATCTAGCACAGACACAGGCTGTGTGAGAGTGGCTTGAGGGCAGCTCTGAAGAGAAAGTCTTGGGGGTGTCAGTTGATGACAAACTCAACATGAGCCAGCAGTGTGCACTCACAGCCAAGGCCAACCAAATCCTGGGTTGCGTCAAGAGGAGTGTGACCAGCAGGTCCAGAGAGGGGATTTTGCCCCTCTACTCGGCACTGGTGAGATCCCACCTGGAGTTACTGTGTCCAGTTCTGGAGTTCTCAACATAAGAAGGACATTGAGCTGTTGGAGCAGGTCCAGAGGAGGGTCATGANCACTAGATCAGGCTGCTCAGTGCCTTGTCCAGCCTGGTCTTGAACACCTCCAGAGAGGGGTCATCCACAACTTCTCTGGGCAACCTGTTCTAGTGCTTCACCATTCTCACTGTAAAGAATTTCTTTCTTATGTCAAGTCTAAATCTACCCCCTTCCAATTTACATCCATTACTTCTAGTCCTCCCATCCGATATCAGTACCTGAAGGGGGCTACAGAAAGGCAGGGGTAGGACTTTTTAATGAGATATGTGATGGGAAGACTAGAAACAATGGATGTAAATTGGAAGGGGGTAGATTCAGGTTCTAGCCTGAAAGAAAGAAATTCTTTACGGTGAGTGTAGTGAAGCACTGGAACAGGTTGCCCAGAGAGGTTGTGGATGCCCCCTCTCTGGAGGTGTTCAAGACCAGGCTGGACAAGGCACTGAGCAGCCTGATGTAGTGGGAGGTGTCCCTGCCTATGGCAGGGGAGTTGGAACTCGATGATCTTTAAGGTCCCTTCCAACCCAAACTATTCTATGATTTTATGCCCCCACTCACTCATCTTGGACAAGATGGCCTTTGGAGGTCCCTTCCAACCCAGCAGATTCTATAATTCTAAATTCTGACTCTCGGAGTAGCTGATTGCACTGTCCCAGAGCAGCAGGGGCAGTCAGTGCAAACAGCCACCTGGTTATCAGGATGGGTTAAGGAGGAGAGCTCACACAGGAGAGCTCACACAGCATCAGTTCCTCTGTTGGCTGAGTGTGGACCAGTTTTTGTGCTCTTCCCATTGCAGCAACTGGTTGTGGGGCTGCTGTACTGGTGCGCACTGCTCCATGTACTGGAGCTCTGTGGGAATGTGCAGGGCTCAGTCTTTCAGTGAAACAAACCAAAGAAGTGTCATTACATGATGGAAATGCATAGTCAAACAGGCTTTTATTGAGAAAGCTGCTTTTTCCAGTCCTTCACAAGGAGCTATCATCAATAACTGAACACAAACACTTCTCAAAAGTAGATTTTAGTGCTGTAGTCTTTAGAAATGTAATAAACGACAGAACATTGATTCTGAATGATATTGTATGTCAAAGTAATGCAGGGGGAGTTGTTATTAACAGTATTGAAGCTTTTCTAAATATTTTCTTAAATCATAAATATATTAATTCTTCCCTTTGAATCATGCAGCATTAATTTAAAATAAAAACAAACCAACAACGTGAACAAAAATAGGCCACCGAAAACAAAAAAAACAACCAAAAGCCCAACTTGGAGCCGAACTTCTGTGCTTCAAAACTGCTTGACCCAGTCTGGAAATAACAAAGAGGGAGACTTTTTGCTGTTTGTGTTTGAGTCAACTCCTAAAGAGCAGGTTTTGCTGACAGAGGAGGCTTCTGTAGATGTCTAAACACACCACCCACATATAAGGCAAAAACTTTATGTCTTGTGTTGCCTGTCTCAGAGTTAGTAAGTGGCAAATGGGAGCTGTAATAGCAGGTGCAACCCTAAATAATTCAGTCAAATATTTCAGGACTCAGAGAAATAGAGAAGGATGAGTATAACTTGATGCAGACTGTAGCTGATAGAGGGCCAGATTTGCACTGAAGATTTCTTCCTGATCCCTGTCTTATGATACTCTGTTGCTTCAGAACAATGTGATGTCAGCTGCAAAATACAGCTTTGTAGGCAATTTCTTTCACTTAAGAAAAAAAACAACAAACCTCTGGGTTTTGGACCGAATATACAGAAGTCTTTCAAAAATAGGCAAATATTACCAGGAGGCAATAAAAACACTGGTGGAGGCAGGAGGACTAGCAGCTTCCCTTTGATTCAATGTGCTGTTGAACATCCTGGTTTTGCAATCAAGGAGGCATGGAAATGTCATTTCTAAAGAAAGCAAGTACCCAAAGTTTGCCCCAGTTCATTTTGTCATTTTTTCTGTCTGCTAGGGGAAGGGAAATAGAGCTCTAGTCAATGTGAGTTACCAGCAGTAAATAGCTGGTGGGTATCAAATCAGAGCAGCTGCAAATATCCAAGTGTCAGATGTTAAGGCTGTGTTTTGGAACACATGCTCCTGTTGCCATGATGAGTCACTTAAAATTGAGGTGTTTTAATCCTATGGAGATCTTGCAAAGCTAAAGCTACACTGGACTTATCTAGAAAGTGGCATCCAGGATTGGGTTGCTCAGCTTGTCTGTACATGCCTCTAAAAAGTTAGCACAGGAGATAATCTAGGTGTTTAATATTAGAGATGCTAATGCTTGGTAAGCTTTGGGCTAGAGTGTGGAAGTTCCAAAATGCTTCAAATTAAATTTACAAAACTGTAGGCAAACATGCAGGATTGAATTCTTACCCTTGGCTTGGCAAGGCTTGGATTGTACAGGCAATACCTACAGTGAGAGATGAACTCTTTGCTTCCAACAGA
Source organism: Turnix velox (assembly GCA_013400935.1). Lineage (NCBI taxonomy): Eukaryota > Metazoa > Chordata > Aves > Charadriiformes > Turnicidae > Turnix > Turnix velox. Next base: position 35,521 of record VZTY01023878.1, on the reverse strand, counting down.
AAAAGGCTCAAGTGATGCAACAGTGACAGATACGGGACATTGCAGATACCAACAACAGTCACTTTCATCTCTCATTCCAGAAAGTACTTCTTCAGGGGATGCTTTCTGATGTAAACCACATCAAAACTCCATGCAGAAGAGCTGAGATGAGGTTGGTGAAGGTGAGAGTGATATTTGTGCTGTCTCACAGTACACATTCTCATAATCCCAATGGGTGGGAAGCAAAGACCACTCTTAAATTTGCATTTTTCTATGGCCACCACACTCAGACACTTGGCTCAGCTCCCACTCCAGTCTCTGTTGCCTCTGTTTTTGTGAACTAGTGGATGTTTTAGTCTTTCTGGGGGCATCACTGGACTGAAGGTTGGCAGGATGTGGGAGCATTGACGGTATCACAGTTCTGTGTGGCCTCAGCAGCGTTTGCATCTACAGCTGAGGAGCACTGCTGGTCCCTGGAAGAGGCAGGGACCTTCCCATGGTCTTTGTATAAACCAGGGGACTTAGCCCAAAGGGGCAGGTTTGAGGAGAAGCTGGCAGAGCTGCTCCTCTCAACAGTCAGGGCTGCTGGTGATTTATCCAGCACAGCAGGACTGCACCCAGCTTTTTGCTCTGGCAGATGATCTCCACATGGACTAAGATGTTCTGCTTGGACCAGAGGCTGTTGATCATCTCCTTCTTCAGAAATAATAAAAACTGGTTTGTTTTGATCTGGTTCTACCATCAGCTCTTTCGTTTTCGACGCGTTGACCAAGTTGATTTTCAGTGGGTTGGAGCTCTCTAGAGGACTTTTGGGGCTTTGGTTGTTAACTGGAGATGCTGCCCCTGGGTGTCTTGAGGTATCTGAGGACTTCATGTGTTTGCTGTCAGAGGAATTGGCTAAAAATCCAAAATAAGGATTCCCAAACCTGGATTTTCTTAAATTGCAGGAGCTGAGCTTCCGCTGCTTCTGTGCAGAGAGAGTGAGGGGGTAGGAGGCATTACTGGCTGAGGAGTCAGAGTAAACAGTCTCTGATGCTCCCTCTATCTCCATGGCTGAGATGACCTTTCTGGAAGGGACACCTTGGGATCTTGCAGCTGCAGGAAAACCCTGCAAAAAAGAAAAAAATAAATTAGTAGGAATTCTGTGAAAAAGCATCTCCCTGGAGAAGCTTCATCCTAAAAGAACTAAAAGCGAAAATTCCTTGTTATGTTAGAAGTGAGATGAATTTTTTTTGCATTAAAAAAAAAGACATTACTACTATAAAAAAGAAGAAATATTTTCTATTAACTTGTAACAAGTTGTTGGTTCAATGATCGCAGTCAGTGAGACATAGATAACCTACAAATTCCTCACCAAGCAACAGTAATACATCAACTCAAATGAATTTAAGGTTTAACTAGTGTAAAAGAGGTCCAAGTCAGAATGTCTGAAAGCATTTTTAATTAATTTTATTAGACAGGGGATCAGTTCTGGAGCCCTCAACATAAGGACATTGAGCTGTTGGAGAAGGTCCAGAGGAGGCCATGAAGATGGTCAAAGGGCTGGATCAACTGCCCTGAGGACAGGCTGAAGGAGTTGGGGTTGTTCAGCTTGGTGAAGAGAAGGCTCAGGGGGGACCTCAGAGTAGCTTCTCAGTGCCTGAAGGGGGCTACAGAAAGGCAGGGGTAGGACTTTTTAATAAGATATGTGATGGGAAGACTAGAAACAATGGATGTAAATTGGAAGGGGGTAGATTCAGGTTCTAGCCTGAAGGAAAGAAATTCTTTATGGTGAGTGTAGTGAAGCACTGGAAGAGGTTGCCCAGAGAGGCTGTGGATGCCCCCTCTCTGGAGGTGTTCAAGACCAGGCTGGACGAGGCACTGAGCAGCCTGATGTAGTGGGAGATGTCCCTGCCTATGGCTGAGGAGTTGGAACTTGATGATCTTTAAGGTCCCTTCCAACCCAAACTATTCTAAGATTCTTTACAACATGACAGCTGCTGGGAAATAGAACTTCTTTGGGAAAGACTGAATGAATTACAGCACCATGAGGTGAACATTTTCCTGCCCCAAGCTAGATGGACTGAGATGTCCATGGTGTTTGTAGGTCAGAAAAGCAAAGCAGGACTCCATGGGGGAATGTGTCCCATGGCCAAGCAGCCTGGAGGATACCAGAGTATGGATCCCTCCCCCCAACCACATCCCTCCCTCCCTGTAGGACTTACACTGTTGTCCACCAGCTTCATGAAGGGGCTGTTGGTAGTCCAGCTGCACCATTTTTTCTGCAGCTGTGGTATTGGGGCTAGGAAGTCATGGAAAGTGCGAGCACTCCACGTGCGCTGCCTGGGGTAGGGATTGTCCAGCTGGATGGTCCCCTTCTCAGCAGCATCTGCTCCTGCCATCGAGGGATTGGAGGTCAACCAGTCAGACACAGAGGCTGGGCTCGTGACACTTCTTTTTAGGTTTTTGTCCTGAAAAAAAAAAGTAAATAGCATTTATGGCACCTTTTCTCAAAAAATTTTTAAAATGCCATCATTGCAAGTGACTGATTTCTTCAATGGTCCGGCCCTTCTCCTGGTTGTGATGCCTGCAGGTTGCTGCCTTACCTGGGTCCTCATGTTATTTGCCTTCCCCAGTTTGAGGTTTTACACTGAACTGGGCAATGTCAGTTACATAAGAAACACAAATCCTTCTCTTCTCACTAACCAAGCACATCAAAACACTACAGCTTTATTTTACTGGAGGTATCTGACAGAGCACAGCTGCAAACCCCACATGTGAAACAATTCTTCCCTGTTGCTTGGCTTCTGGAAGGTTCCACATGTGCCTGTCTGAGCAAAACAAAACTTCACTGGGGACCCACTGAGAGAAAACCAGAAGCAGGCAATGAAATATCAAAAAGGCATGATTCAGGAGTGAAGAGTGAAGTAAATGATGCTCTCTATCTTATGTTAGGGAAGAATTAAGGGAATAAAAATAATTAAAAATAAAGAGGGAGGGAATAATCTGTTCTTGGTGTCTGTGGTGAATAGAACATGGAGCCAAGGAGATTTTCATCGCACATATGTAATGCTTCTCAAGTGGAAAACATGCTTTAACATTAGAACAGACATGCAGAGAGATGTAAAATCAGCATCATCATAAGGAGAAAACAGATTGTATGGTCCTTGTGTGTATAAGCAGAGTTGATCTGACATGGGAATGATCTATGGAAACCTTCTAAACATCTGTTTCATATATATATGTTCTGATGCTGTGTTTAAAATCACAGTTTTTGTCCTTAATATTGATGCAAGTTTAGTGCTCAAAAAGTTCAAGATTCCCTAACTGTCCCATCAATATCCTTTTATTTTTATTAATGCATCACCTGTTATTTCCATAAGCCCCCCATTCCACAGCTCTGTGTGTATTTTTAATTTTCAGCTGTGCAGATATGGTTGTCACGAGAAGAATGTAAAATTCACATTCCCAAAGTTTACATAGTCTGTAATGAGGGTTTGAAGTAAATCCCAGACTGCCCTGGATTTAGAAGTCCTTAGAAACCAGAAACTTGACATTTGTTATTACTTTTAAGCTGAATCTCTCCATTCCCTGCAAATCAAATAAACTATTTAGTTAAAATGACAGATTGGGAATGGACAGGCAGAGAGACAAGAACTGAGCTGCTCCTGCAGAAGAAAAAAACTCAGTAGGAAGCTGGCACAGGCATCAGGCTCTGGATAAGTTTGTTCAAATATTAAGCTCTTAGTCTCAGATTTTATTAAAGTCATAATCTTCATTTATAAATTTATAATCCAACTGTCTTCTCCTCAGAAGCCTCTTCAGGCTGCCTTAGGATTTATTATTCTAATGATAATTACCTCCAAACTGGTGCAAGAGCTACCCACTGGTTTTGGGACAGATATACTGGAAGGTAAATAATGTTATTTCCACATTTTAAAAAACAAAATGCTTTGGTAAAAAATGTTTCTTAGATCTCCATGACAGGGATCTTAAGTCAGACCTTTGCTGGTCACACACAAAGCTGTGTGTTTGTTCTCCCACCTCTTGCCTTCTGACAGGGGATTTATTTCTTTCCAAGGGTTGCAAAAGCTAAAAAGCAAAAGCAGTGCTGCAGCTCATCTTTACTGGTGGGTACAAGACCACCATTTCCCAGTAAAAAGATCTGGATGATTTTTTTTTTAATGAAAGCTCCTAACAACATCTTGGTGAGCCTGCTGGTGTTATTTACTGTCTCAGGATTTCACACTGAGGACAACTTCTCAGCTCCTGCCAAGGCAGTGGCTGCACTCCTATGGGTAACTGGTCTTACTGGTCCAAAAACAGTGCTCCCAGGCTCAGTCAGGGTCAGACCTGCCAGCTGCATGTTTATATCCTAAAAATGCACATTGAGAAACAAAACTGTGACCATGTTTGTACTTCTAACACCCATCCACTCAGGTAGCCTGAAGAGATGAGGGCTGAGAGCAGGTTTTTAGTTGCCCTGCTGTGCTCAATTCTCACCTCCCTTGAGGAGGACAGTCTGCAGCTGGGGGGAAAGCTCCAGGGCTTTTAAAAAGGCCCTTTCCCAGCCTGGGCTAGTTTTCTGTTCCTTAAGGGATTTGTGTGCAGAGTGGACATCACTGAGAACTAAGCACTAATCATATGGTAAACCACTTGAATTCTTTAATTACCTTCACTTAGAAGTGCTTTAGCACTAAGTGTGTAACTTTTGTGTATGTACATATACATATTTTTCTTCTGATGGACTGCTTGTAGAAGGGATGTCAGAAAAGAAATGTTTTTCTTTAAGTGTATTTGTTCTACTTCATTCTGACTAGAGTGAGGGGAAAGGAAATGGGTTTCCCTCTTGTCTAGAAGCTGTTTTTGTTTGTGAAGTTCTCTCTGTTGGAAAGAAATGCTTAGTAGTGTAGGTGTTTGAGGGTGCCCAGTTGGAACCTTGACATTGCTCTGCATCTCAAAAAGGTGATGTGTTTGGGTACTGGAGCTTCTTTCCCTCTCTCTGTTAATCAGAGGAAAAGTCTTGCCCTAGCATAGGAAAATCCTGGTCTCCTGGCTAATTTCCTAAAGAAGTGCAGAAATACAAAATGCTTTTGTTTTGTCAGTTGTGATGGGAGTATTACATGGGGCATGTCAGCTCCCTGTGTTGGTTGTTCTTCCTCTTGTGGGGAAAAGGGAGGAGGGGGCACTGGAATGGAGAGCACTGAGCTCAGAAGGTCTTTACTATTGCCTGGCAGTGGATATGTCATGTCAGTCACTGTTGGTGTCGAAGAGGTGGCAGCCAAACTGGAGACTTGTGAGCTATCCCAAGCACAGACACAGGCTGGGTGGAGAGTGGCTTGAGTGCAGCTCTGAAGAGAAAGACTTGGGGGTGTCAGTGGATGACAAACTCAACATGAGCCAGCAGTGTGCGCTCGCAGCCAAGAAGGCACCAACCAAATCCTGGGTTGCATCAAGAGGAGTGTGACCAGCGGGTCCAGGGAGGTGATTTTACCCCTCTACTCAGCACTGGTGAGACCCCACCTGGAGTTACTGTGTCCAGTTCTGGAGCCCTCAACACAGGAAGGACATTGAGCTGTTGGAGCAGGTCCAGAGGAGGGCCATGAGGATGGTCAAAGGGCTGGAGCAACTGCCCTATGAAGACAGGCTGAAGGAGTTGGGGTTGTTCAGCCTGGAGAAGAGAAGGCTCAGGGGGGACCTCAGAGTAACTTATCAGTACCTGAGGTGGTCCTACAGAAAGGCAGGAGAAGGACTTTTTAATATGATATCAGATAGGAGGACTAGAAACAATGGATGTAAATTGGAAGGGGGTAGATTTAGACTTGACATAAGAAAGAAATTCTTTACAGTGAGGGTGGTGAAGCACTGGAACAGGTTGCCCAGAGAGGCTGTGGATGCCCCTCTCTGGAGGTGTTCAAGACCAGGCTGGACAAGGCACTGGGCAGCCTGATGTAGTGGGAGGTGTCCCTGCCTATGGCAGGGGGGTTGGAACTCGATGATCTTTAAGGTCCCTTCCAACCCAAACTATTCTATGATTCTATAATCTGCTTCTAGGCAAAACTGATCAGGAGGATGGGGAAAGAGCTAAAATAAGAGAAAACCCAGTGAACTGATCTAGATTTTTGTGTTTGAAAGGATCCCAGCACTTTGACTTGAAGTGTTTGATTTTTTGTTAATTTTCACCAGCCTGAGTCCACTAAAGATATTTGTGACAAGCTGAAGAGCTGTGTGACCGCTTGGTAGCAGTGGGTAGGACCAGATCTGACTCCCAGGACCCTTCTATTGCTACACGTTTTCAATGGATCACCATCTTTTTGAGGGCTGGTCCTACCACCTGCTGGTAGACTTCTGCATTATCACCTTCCACATTCCAGATCCTAGGGAGACTTCTGCACTTGGTCTTCTCAAAGCTGGAAAGGTACTGGCTGAGGGCATCACAGCCCAGATGGCAGCTCAGCTGGAGGCTTAAGAGAACCATGTGGCTCAGCCACTGCTCTTCTTGCAAAGTGGGCAGCAGGCATGAAGGGAGAGATGTGACAGAGGCTGTCCCAGAGGGGCATCCTGTAGCTCACTGGGCTTCTAGAGATGCTGAAGAACATTGATTCCTACCTGTATCCTGTAGGTGGTGAAGCTCAGCCCACTGGCTCCTGGCCCAGCAGAAATAATGAACACCTCATCACTCCCTGTCTCGGTAGTCACTGCTGATGTGGAGGAGGGGACATCTGGGTCAGTGTCCTGAGGAGACCGTTCTGTGCTGCCTCCGCAGGAAGTGACTGAAACAGGAAGAAAATTGATAAAGACAGTTTGTGAGTGCCTAAAATATCTATTGCTCCCAACTTCTCCTCCATCTCTCTCCAGACAAACTAGAGTCACACCAGCCAACAGTTTGGTCTCCTGAAACAGCAAGCTCTTAAAAACAAAACCAAAGGGGAGGAGAACCTTTGGGTTTGGTTTCTAATAAAGACTGACCCAAACTGAAATCACTCACACTAAACATGTGGTGCTGTGCTGCAGGTCAGACACCTGCCAACCTGCTCAACTCATATTTTGTTTTATCCATTCATGTTAATCCTGGGAGCTGTGTTTTTTGCTTGAAGCCTAGCAATGCTGTTCCCACTTCAGAGACTATTGCAGTGCTCTGGGTGTGCTCTTGCAAGGTCTTGTCTATTTGGTCCAGGTCAGGAAGTCCCTGGGCACAACCTCTTCAATGGCTTTTCCAAAGAAGGAGAGGTAGAAACTGCCATGGATAGGAGCACAGAATCAGCTGCTTATAAAGATACCTTTATGAGAATCATAGAATAAAATTATAGAATAGTTTGGGTTGGAAGGGACCTTAAAGATCATCGAGTTCCAACCCCCCTGCCATAGGCAGGGACACCTCCCACTACATCAGGCTGCNAAAATCATAGAATAAAATTATAGAATATTTTGGGTTGGAAGGGACCTTAAAGATCATCGAGTTCCAACCCCCCTGCCATAGGCAGGGACACCTCCCACTACATCAGGCTGCTCAGTGCCTTGTACAGCCTGGACATGAGAGTTGTGTGTGAAGGTTTAGTGGGAAACTGGTGGTGTGAAACTTCCCATGGGCCTTCACCAACCAAAAGGGGCATTGATACAATTCATGTGTCGTGACTCAGAACTGCAGCAAGTGACCTTATCCAGGTCCTGCACCTGGGTCAGAGCAATCCCAAGCACAGATACAGGCTGGATGGGGAGTGGCTTAAGTGCAGCTCTGAAGAGAAGGTTTTGGGGATGTCAGTGGATGAAATACTTAANTCAACACAAGAAGGACATTGAGCGGTTGGAGCAGGTCCAGAGGAGGCCACCAAGATGGTGAAAGGGCTGGAGCAACTGCCCTATGAAGACAGGCTGAAGGAGTTGGGGTTGTTCAGCCTGGAGAAGAGAAGGCTCAGGGAGGACCTCAGAGTAACTTACCAGTACCTGAGGGGGTCCTACAGAAAGGCAGGTTTTAATGTGATATCGGATGGGAGGACTAGAAACAATGGATGTAAATTGGAAGGGGATAGATTTAGATTTGACATAAGAAAGAAATTCTTTACAGTGAGGGTGGTGAAACACTGGAACAGGTTGCCCAGAGAGGCTGTGGATGCCCCCTCTCTGGAGGTGTTTAAGGCCAGGCTGGACAAGGCACTGAGCAGCCTGATGTAGTGGGAGGTGTCCCTGCCTATGGCAGGGGGGTTGGAACTCGATGATCTCTAAGGTCCCTTCCAACCCAAACTATTCTGTGATTCTATGATCTACAGCTTGGCTGAGTGACTCTTGTTCTCAAAACATGCTGTAGAAGCAAGTATCAATTTAAAGAAGTGTCAAACCAAATGCTCTTCAGATCAAAATGAGCTGCAGGAACCACAGTTGTCTGAAGCCAAGTGTAAGTATTGCAAAACCCACCCTGAACAGATAAGGTTGGGCACAGGGCAGGTGAAATTCTCTCTGTACCAGCCTCAACCAGGCAGGCTGGCTCTGCTAACCCAGTGTCTCTGTAGTGGCATGTGCTGTGGCAGCTCTTGTTGGCTCTGCTTGTGTCTGCTCCTTGCCAGGGGAATTACCCTACCATTGAGAGAGGGCAGCAAGGGGGAGGTCCCACAACAAAGGTTTAGTGCTGGGAAATGGCTCTCCAGCTGTGCATGGGCGAGACAGTGAGAAGGGCTGCAAGGAAAAAAAGGATGTGATTAGCTGGCCCCGCGGTGCCCTGCCCTGCTCCTGCTGCTGCCCCGTGCTCACCCGCCTGCTCCCGGTTGACAGAGTGGTTGTTGTTTTCATTCTCCCGACTTGGCACCACCAGTTGGAGCTCATTGATATCCACGGCAGAGTTCTGGATCCCGTTCTGCAACTCAGAATATGCCCCAGTAAACATTGTCAGATAAACAGTGCAACAGCCAAGGTGAAAGAGAGAAACAGAAATTGCTGAAGCCATTAGCACTAACCTCCTGGTCACCGCATGCGTTGGATGAGCTCCTTTTGGGGCACGTTCTCTGCCTGAAAAGGAGAGACAGCAACAACAACAAGAAGCCCACAAGTGAGTTAAAGATCTGCAGAAGGTCTCAGCTATGTTCATCCTGCAAGGAGGGACTCAGCAGGTCCTGAGTTCTCCTGCATATGGGAGCATCCAAAGCATTTGCCAAGATTTCAGGCAACAAGGCTTGTAAGACAAGAGGGGAAAAGCATATTCATGTAGTGGAAAGTCAGATGAAGAAGAAAAGGATCTGTTCTCTTTCTCCTGTGATCAATGCAGAGTTCAAGCTTCTTCCTACCACTGGCTGTTCTTGCAGTGATGGGACTGAAACCCTGGCTTTGGTCTGGGCAGTGTCAGCCTCTGTGTCCTCTTAGACATGGGTTTTTGTCTGCATGGCCCATGCTGTGTGCTGGGTTATATTTAGCAAGCAGAGAGCATCAGATGCTGTTCATTTGTATGAATCTCTGACTAAAAGCAAGTCACTGGGTGGCTGTACCTGTTGGTTGAGGGAAATGAGCATTTACCTAACTGTTTTTTCACATTTTTTACTAACACTGACTCTATGAAACAACTTTTGGATGACTATAACAAAGATGACAACAAAGAGGGACTGGCAGGTAGTACACTAGGCAGTGACTGACACAAGTGTGTTTTGTCTCTGCATAGAGCAGTTCTCCAAGGAATCCTACGTGGGCACTGACCAGATAGGGTGGCACTCACGTCACTGTTTTTCTTAAGTTGTTTTAAGGCATTTAATCTCCTCCATACAAACTTCTTTTTGGGTTTTTTTGGGATAGTGATGGTGTTTCAGCCCAGATTTCAAGCTTTCAATCACCATTTTATGACTGTTTGTTTGTCAGGAATGGGGACTGAAAGACCACCTGATGAGGCTGGCTGGAAGCTGACCTTAGCTCTGTCTCAGACATGGTGGGTTTCATTCCCTCACTACATCATTGGATCTCTTCAAAACATGCTTCTTGTTGACTGACTTGAATTGTTGACCTGTTGACTGAATTGAGAGAGGTAGAAAAAAAAACCATGACAGACCTCCAGTGCTCTACAAACACAGAATGTAGTGAATACAGAGAAAACTGCAGGAAAAGGAGAGCAAGTTGAGAATTTAATCCAGAAAAGGTGCAAGTGGATAACTGTTATCCCAGGAGGCAATATGGCATTGGTCACAGCTTGAGTTTCTCTGAAGAACTCTGAGGAACTAAAGTATGGAAAGCCCTTCCTTAATGCGCTGATTCTGGGAGGAGGAGGATGATGAAGCCAAGTAGGAAGTAGTTTAGAGTGGAAAAAGTGTATGTAAATATTCCTCCCACTCAAACACCCCAGAGCTCTCATTGGACACCATTATTCAAAACAATGTATGGGTATGGCATTTCCCATCACTTTTGCACCAAAACCCATGACAAAAATTTAATCAAACCTGATACATTCCTGTGAAATATTCTTGCTTCAAAAAAACTTTTTTTATAGCATGCTGGTTGTTAAAATATTCTCACCCAGGGATTAAAGAGCATGAAGGAAATGTTTTCCTCTAGGAAAACAAGACTTAGAACATATTTCTTCTTCTATGAACAGCAGGCATCAGCGGCACAGACTTGTTAGTTGTCTGGATGGTCTCACTTTTGGGTTTGTTATTTGAACTTTTACCATGACTTAACAAAGTGTTTGAGTTCTTGGAAACACAAGTTAAAATGTGTTCCTTGGATTCTTCTTTATGGCTATCCCACTTACAAGGTGTTCATATTCTCTGGAGAAAGCTGAAAAGGTGGAATATCCTTCTGAAAGGATATCCTTGTCTCAGTAAATGACAACTATTGGAAACTAAGCAGGCTCTGCAGTAAGAAACTGAAATATTTTACATCCACTTGGCTCTTCTCCTTGCCATTTTTTTGTAAATGTTGTGCCCAATGATATTCACCTTGAAATCCAGGCTGGAATTTGTCAGAATGAACGAGAGGGAGATTAAGGTGCTCCAGCAAATAAGTGTTTTCTGTGCCCATGTGGTACAGAAGGGAGAATATGTCCATATGGTAATAAGGGAGAATAGAAGAAGGGATTCTTCTTGTTCCAGAGTCCTAAACTAGGGTTAAAAATGGAAAATGGCTCCAATGCCACATTTTAACCTCCTCCCCTCATCAGTTCTGGAGCCCTCAACACAGGAAGGACATTGAGCTGTTGGAGCGGGTCCAGAGGATGCCACAAAGATGGTCAAAGCGCTGGAGCAACTGCCCTATGAAGACAGGCTGAAGGAGTTGGGGTTGTTCAGCCTGGAGGAGAGAAGGCTCAGAGGGGACCTCAGAGTAACTTATCAGTACCTGAGGGGGTCCTACAGAAAGGCAGGGGAAGGACTTTTTAATATGATATCAGATGGGAGGACTAGAAACAATGGATGTAAATTGGAAGGGGGTAGATTTAGACTTGACATAAGAAAGAAATTCTTTACAGTGAGGGTGGTGAAGCACTGGAAGAGGTTGCCCAGAGAGGTCGTGGATGCCCCCTCTCTGGAGGTGTTCAAGACCAGGCTGGACAAGGCACTGAGCAGCCTGATGTAGTGGGAGGTGTCCCTGCCTATGGCAGGAGGGTTGGAACTCGAAAGGTCCCTTCCAACCCAAACTATTCTATGATTCTATGATTCTATCCTTTGGATACCAGGTATATGATTTCCACTAGGATCCTAGGAGGGCTGTGTGAGGAAGGAAAAGCTTGAGCCCCTGCTGAGGCAGCAGGCAGGGATGGCCAGGGTGGCATGGAGAGAAACGTCAGCACATGATGACTGAGTGAAATAGCTCTACACGTGGGGAATGTAACTGGGAACAGGTCATTGGCAGGCTATGCAGCCACCAAATGCAGTTGCAGTCCATGGGTTTGCAACCATTGAGCAAAAGTCCCACTACACTGGATGAGATTAAAATTAAATAAGGTGGACATGCCTCTTGTTTCTGGGGCTTGGGAAAGAAAATAAAAAATACCCCATTACTTGAGCCAGGCCTCATGGCCAAAAGTAATTAGAATTATTGGCCAACTAACAACTGAAGCTTTCATTCCCTCCCCAAACAGCAAACAAAAGCTGCAGTGTGGCAGAGACTTGGAGTTTCCCCAGAGAGCTCTGCCCTGGCTGAATGCTATGAGCCTCAGCAGACACTGCTGAGGACTTGGTGCATTGGAGTGGCAGCAGGTGCCAAGCCCATTCTGGGCCATCTTTACCCCTGGCAAGGCAAGAGCCTGCTACTTTTAGCTGAGCAAGAGCAGCAGAAAGAGATGGTGGGGTAGAAATACTGCTAAATCTGGTGCTAGAGGAACAAGTAAAGAAGAGAGAGGAGAAAATGGAAGGCAGGTTTATGAAGCCAAGAGCTTGGAGCTGGCTATGAGCATCCTTTGAGCATGCTCTAGCCAGGGTGAGTGATACCATGCCTCAGAGAGATGTTCCCATTTCAGAGTGGGCTGTGTTGTTAAAGCATCTTCATTCTTCCCTTGCAGTCCCAATGCAGTGGGGACAGGCTGTGGCTATCTCACATTTGACATGCAATTTCCAGTCCTTATTTAAGGCTAAAAGCATGAAATGGAGTTTAGTGGGCTCACACTAAAAATAGTTGGGATGTGCTTAATGGTCTCTGAGCTGCATTAAAAGCCTATGGCAGGGAAGTGTAGGCAAGCTCCAGACCAATATCCACTAAGCAGTTAGAGCAGTAAGGAGGGGAGAAAAAAGACTCTCCCATTACAACACAAGCAAGGTTACTCAGCATTGCTTCTACATGTGTCAGAGATCACTTAAATGCTTTAAGTCTGAAGAGAAACAACATCATCAAGACCTCCTTGGAATACAACGTGGAGAATATAACCAGCTCAGGGAGTAAATTGTCTTTCAAGAGGCTAAAGAACAGGGGATACACTCTCTTTATATACAGTCAATAGTTTACTGGGATATGTCTTATTTAAAAAAAAAAAAAAGAATTGGAGCAATGAAATGGCATAAATGCCAGTGTTAAAAGAACTGAGTCTAACCCTGATCCTGTTCTGTAGGGCCCCTGGTAGGATGTATCTGCAGTGACCAGAACATACAAACATTTGCATGTGGAGGGGGTGAAAAAAAATGCATTCATTTTGATTCTGTTGGTCAGCAACAGCAGAACATTAGTTTGTAAACATCTGACAAGGAAAAAAAGCCAAATTGTGCATGTGAGCAGCATGGTCTGACTTTCTAAACATGCTGCACAGTGTGAGCTTCAGCCAGTGGTGTCTCAGATTGCCAGTGTGCTTTTGGAGTTGAATAATACTCTGCTTCATGGATAGTTCCAGTGAAATCAAATAGGGGCAATGGAGCAAGTGCAGCCTTACTCAACAGCTCAGGCTGCTGCAATAGCCAAGGGAATGTGTTTCTGTCTCTTATGAAGATTGGCAAGAGTATAAAAATAAAGTATTTGGTTTCTTGAAGGCATTTTACAGCAGGCTTTTTCCTTTAGAGCTAGCAAAAAAAAATGTGGTCTAATTTAGCGTTCTGCAAGCTCATTAGAAAGGAAAAAGGTCAGCTAGATGTAACACATGCAAGTTTAACTCTTAGAACTATGAAAAGCTCAGACCCTGAAAGCAGGGATTTCTATGTACAGCAGCAGAGATTATTTTTAAGCTCCACCACCTTGCCCACGTTCTCTTATACCCAGTAAGTTGGCCTATATTTTGTGTTTATCCAGCAAGAGCTAGAAATGCAGCCTTCAACAAAGCTCCTCTCTCAAATTCAGCCTGAGTGGTTGGGAAATTCTGGGACCTTTCAGGCTGGGGAATACACAACAGATGAGGCAAGGGATGCAGAAGAGAGAAAAGAGAGCAGTTGCATTGCTGCCACTGGAAAATTAATTTTGTTACTGGAACCCAGTCACCACAGTGGAGCCCTGCAAGAGAGAGCATTTGTTTGAGTCCACCTGATGTTTCCACTAATGTCAAAACATCTGAAAAATATTGTTTGTTTTGACAAAAAAAAAAATTGAGGAGCTTGGGCTCTGCTTTGAATTTGTTGGAAAGGAAAAAGATAAATCACTGTTTCTATACAAATGTTTTCACTAGGGAGTTTGCAAGAGAAAATTCAAGCATATGGTGTGGGTGGAGGAGCTTTAACCTGCTAGATATAGATGAGGAAATAGATAAAATTAATTAACTAGAGAGGTATTCTTTTGTTGCTGGCCATTTAACTAGTTGGCACCAAGACCTGGACATCAGCACCCTTGACCATGCCATTTTGGATGACATCTGGGGATAGACATGAGTACTAGGGCATGGCTCTGTTCTAGTACCCAGAGGGATGTGCAGAGGGATGGTACAACAAGTTCATTAGACTTCAAATGTCTGCACAGTTTCCCAAATAAGACATGCTACAGGCTGGAAAATAGTATTTCATCTTCATTCGAAGTGGCAAAATTCTAATTTACTTTTCTGCAGGGCTTATTGATGGGTAGAGTCAGACTGTGAGATTACTGTGGCTCATCTGAAGAGACAGGTAGGAGGATCCTTCTGTCCTGAATTTGTCTGTTGGTCAGTTGAGTGTTTCACAGCTGAGTTTCAAAGGCACCATTGCCATTGAACAATGTAATGCCTCACTCTTCAGGTGTTTGTGCAAGGAAAACAGATTGAGGCACAGGAGCTGTAGAACTATGGAAGAAAAGTGAGGGGCCTAGGGCAGGAACACTGATTGGCATTGATCTCCACACACTTCACTAGAATGTCTCTGGAGACATTCAAAACCCATCTGGAAGAGTTCCTGTGTGACCTGGTCTGGGTGTTCCTGCTCTGGACTAGATGATCTCTTGAGGTCCCTTCCAATCCCTGATATTCTGTGATTTAAAGGACAGCAAGCATTATCAGAGGGAAAGAAATGAAACTTTCATTTTCAGATCTTTTTTCTATGGATAATATCAGACACCTGAAAGGCTCAGATGTGCATCATCTTACCTGCAGGTTATGCAGAGGGCAGAGAGCAAAGCAAGTGCAAAGAAGGTGATCCCTGTGATGATTATGAGTGCTGACACATTTTCCTTTCTCTCCTGCCTCACAGCATCTCCAGAGTCAGGGTTGGTGATGTTTTTGTATTCAAAGAGCATTGCAAAGCCTCTGCCCCGGTCTGTGGTGGTGATCAGTTCCATTATAACCTCAACCATCTCCAGAGATGAGCCAAAAACCATGGTCTTGTTTAAAGGTGAATTTGGTCCACAGAAGCGAGAGGAAAATGTGATGAGATCAGAAACATACAGCACATCATGAGGACAGACATCCACTGCTGACTGTGGGCTGGAGGAGATTTCCACAGGCAATATTGTTGTGGGAAGAGTCCAGCTCTCTACTGTAATGTCATCTCTCTCATTAGCTGCTAGGTGGGCAAGCAAGATTTTCCCTTTCAAATCTTCTTCTGTTTCCAGGCCAGTGGTATTTTGCTTCTGTGAAGTGTCACTACCAGCCACAGGGAATGGCAGCTCTTCTGGATGAGCCCTGCTAACTGCTTTGGGTGCTTTCATCTGCTTGGACTGGTTTTCTTCAGATGCTTGTTTGGCTTCCTCTTTTTTTGAGGCAGCTCCTGGAAGTTCCCCCAGGTGGCTGGCAAGCTCCTTTGACTGATCTCCTGTGCTGCTCAGATTTGGAGTCACCTTTGACATCCAGGTTTGAAGGGATGGTTTTGTTGTAGTATGGAGAGCAAAGTCCAGGTTTGCCTCAAGAGATGGCATCTCCTCATTGCTTGCTTTAGCTGGGGCTGAAAAGCCATCCCAGGGGGCTGGACTTTCAGTGGAGCTCTCAAAAATGTCAAAGTCAAAAATTTCCAATATAAGATGAGTTCTCATGGGAATGAAAAATTGCCAAACACAGTGTGTCCCTGGGTAGTAGTTGTTTGGAAAACCTGGTGACAAAATCAGGCCTCTTTCCATTGATTCCACCACTGCACCACAGGAATAATAGACCTGGGAAATAAAGCAGGGAAGTTTACATCTTGTCACAGAGACTACTAAGGTCCTGCTCATTTCTTTGCCTTCAAGATGACCTTAAGAAAGGGAAATTCATTAAATTTGTTGAAGTCTATCTTCTGCTTTTCCATTTGGAACTGCATGTAACATTTGAATTACAATATCTAACGTGGACAGCCTGTCTTAAAGTCTCTGTAAGTGTGCACTGATTGATCAACCTCCACAGGAAAATAACCCAGATGAGTTATTCATGTAATTATCACTTTCTATAGTTCTATATTTCTATATTTTGACAAAATAAATGTGTTGTCCTGAACACATGGTTGTGAGATTAAACTATTGGGAAGATAAAGAGCAACTGGGTCTCTTGAGCATCTTAAATGCTATTATTTTCATTAAAAAACCCCATTTTTAATGTAAAAAAAAACCCCAACCTTACACTGATGGTTCTTCCATCTGATGCATCCATTTCAAAGAGGTTTAGCCTTAGGCAGCAAGGCATTAAAATCTAGGTGGATTTGATTGGATAAATTATCTCTTCTTCAAATGCAAAGCCTCTCAAATAGTGACAGCATGTCTCAGTTCTCACTAGAATACTAGGAATCAACATACATTTTACATAACACAGTGAGAGTCTCCTGAAATTTGCTATTTCCTTTCTCCATAAATAGCCTGCAGAATCCAAAGAGGAAGGAAGTCCATAAATAGTGGCACCTGGACTGGGTCAACCTCAAGCACAGATAAAGGCTGGGTAGAGAGTGGATTTGGGGGTGTCAGTGGATGAAATACTTAACATGAGCTGCCAGTGTGTGCTTGGAGCCCAGAAGGCCAACCAAATCCTGGGTTGCATCAAGAGGAGTGTGACCAGCAGGTCAAGAGAGGGGATTTTGCCCCTCTACTCAGCTCTGGTGAGGCCCCACCTGGAGTTACTGATTTTCCAGTTCTGGAGCCCTCAACATAAGAAGGACATTGAGGAGGCCACCAAGATGATCAAAGAACTGGTGCAACTGCCTTATGAAGACAGACTGAAGGAGTTGGGGTTGTTCAGCTTGGGGAAGAGAAGGCTCAGGGGGGAACTTCATAGTAGGTTATCAATTCCTGAAGGGGACCTACAGAAAGGCAGGGGTAGGACTGCTTAATAGGATATGGAATGGCAGGACTAGGAATAATGGATAATTGAAAGAGAGTAGATTCAGGCTGGATATAAGAAAGAAATTCTTTGTGGTGAGGGTGGTGAAACAGTGGAAGAGGTTGCCCAGAGGGGCTGTGGATGCTCCTCTCTGGAGGTGTTTAAGGCCAGGCTGGACAAGGCACTGAGCAGCCTGATGTAGTGGGAGGTGTCCCTGCCTATGGCAAGGGGGTTGGAACTCGATGATCTTTAAGGTCCCTTCCAACCCAAACTAGCTTCTCTAAAGGCTGTTTTCATACATTGTATTTTTAACTGCTTTCTCCCAAAGACACTGTCCATGTCATCTCAATCTATTTTCATAAATTTGGAGAGTGTGAAGCCCAATTTCACCAGGGGAAATTGTCTTTGAAAAGGAGAAAAAATAAGCCAGAATTACTCAAGGTCACAGGCTCTGTTGAGGAGCATGAGTTTACAAGGAGTCACTGGAAAAAGAAAGGAATGCTTTGGGTTTGGTGGGGTTTTTTATTGGAAATGATTAGTTGTCTTGGTCTGTTATCTATTTAAACACAAAGGAAGCTTGGCAGTAGAACAAACAAAGCTTATGAAGTCCATATAAAGCCACAAAGATCAAAATACTCCAGGCTTCTTTTCTTCCTAGTCCCTCCCTTGGCTCATATTAAAATGGAAAAGAAGGGGAAAAAAGCAATGCCACATGTTAGAAACCCTTAAATAAAACCAAAGAAGCAGATCTGTTTTGTAAGGCATGATCTTTGTTTTCCAGCAGGTGCCTTTAATACTCTGAGTTACTCCAAGATGGATGGCAGGATGGTGATAGCAAAGTTCAGATACAGCAGCACGAGGGGAAATTTTATTCAACTCAAAATCCAGTCTTCAGCTTTTAAAAGTATCATTTAAATGAAAGCTTATGTTAATTATAGTGGGATAACCTATAGGGTTCTCATTAAAGCACCTGGGCTGGACTATGGCTTGAAGCTTCAAGTGAAAAAGAAAGCCAATTCATGTGTCAAAACCACATTATTCTCTCTCTGCTGCCTAGGGAGTCCCACAGCACATGATGTCAAAATAAATTAATAGAAATTTACTGCTCTTTCTCTAGGAGGTAAATTTAGGGGGCAGTAGGCTGGATTAGCCAATTCATGTTAAGAATACAGGCGAAAACAGCAAAACTTGGTCAATTTGAGTGGTTATATATCCTAATTTTTAGATTCATGTATGAATTACAAGCACTTTTGTTGCTACTTTTTTTTTTTTACTGAAAACCAACTCCTTTCCAGTGAATAGGCTCCTCTGCCCTTAGGGGAAGAATCACTCCTACCCTCAAGAGAAGCAAAGGGTTTTTTTCTGTGACTTTGTTATATTGCATCTCTCTGCTCCAGAATATCAGTGTGGACTTGCTGTTGTCCCATACTCCTCTTTAGAGCTCATGATTCAACGAGAAATTTGCATAGCAAAACCCAGTAAATAATGCCTAAGTTTTCAGCTGAAAGATATACCCAGTTTTGGAGCTAGAAACAGCAATGGATCCATTGCAGTGTGGTGCTCCTGGATGTGGGAGGATTACAGATTTGGCCCAAAACTCCTTAAATTAGCAGTGGTTGAGGGTTGAGATTTTATTTTCAGTACATGAAGTGAACTAGTTGCCTTTTTTTTCAGACCCTGAGAATACTCTTGGAAGCATCCACAGCCCCATTCAACTACCAAAAGCAACTACCTGAAAGCAGCAGCAGCTCAGAGGATCTCATGGGATTAATCACCAGGTAAGTGCATCCCCCTGCAAGTATCTTGCTCCCAGGACAGGCTCCCTTTCCCGCTTAGATTTTCACTTGAATTTGGCATTGTTTGGAGAGAAACATCTTGCAGATGTTGTGCCCATGCAAGGAGTCCCAAATTCAAACTCAAATTTGTTCTCCTCCTTCCCCTGTGAGCCACACTACCACCAATATCTGCATCCCAATTGGTACCCAGCATCCCTGAACCCTGGTGGGGGCATGTGTGTGGGGGGGGTGTGCAAGTGTGTGCACTCCAGAAATAGAACTGAAAGGTCATGGCAGGGTGGGAATCATTCATTTATTATGGCTTTGGAGACTGGAAAGATTCAAGACATGCTCTGAGACCAGGAAAAAAAAAAAAAAACAAAAACCACAAGGGACTGGAAATTCTAGACAGATCTAAGGGAGGGAAAAAGGATTTCTGATGAATTTATAATCCACAAGTGAGTGACTGACAAAGCTGTTTAGTTCATTTGAGTCATCCATTATGAGAGCTGAGCTTTGCAAATTAGACACAGATGTTCCCCTCTGCAGCAAGTTATAAACATATGGGCTTTTGACAGTCAAAAGCAAAAAATCTGGCTTGTTTTAATCTTTGCAAATGATAGGTTGGGTTTTTTTTTTTAAAACCACTTCATGTACAGCCACTCCAATTAGGCCAGTTGTGAGCAGGGAGATTACCAGGCATGTTCATCTGCTTTTCAGTACTTCTCACTCTGCTGAGGAGTCCCAAATGTTTAAAACAGTTGCATTCAGCTGAATCTCCAGCTGTTATGGGCAGATGTAGCCTATCTGTTCTCCCAGTTAGGATAACTAATAGGCTGCAAAGGAGTAACTCATAACTCTTGCACGTTGAGCAGAAATACAATGGTTGGATATTTCAGAGCACACCAAGATATTATATTTTCCCTTTTCACAGCACACAACCCACTCAGAAGTTTAAATCCATGACCATGGATTTAAAGCCATCCCATTGTCATGCACTTATCTCTTCCTGTGCTGACCTTTCTAGAAACAAGTAATGTTAACACCAGCTCTGAGCTGCTTAAGACACACATATTTAAGGTGTTATAACATCTCTGCACCAGGAAGCACAGGAGTAAGGATTACAGGGCAAAACCTCAAGCTAGTATCTCATGGGTGACTCCAGCAGCAGTGCCCTAATGGTGGAATAAATGCTCTGCTGCCTTCTGAAATGCAGATTTGCAACAAAGCTTGCAGAGTGCCTGTAAGTTTTTGGTTAGTAGCCAACCACACTGGATTGCAACAGATGCAGCCACAAGTGCCTGTGACTTCAAGCCATAGTTCAGACATCTGGCTGCGGACACCAGCATCTGCCTCTCAAGGAGCACCATTTTGCTTAGAGAATGTCCAAACCCTTGATAGGGTGCAGCACAAAGTAAGTGGCTTCTTCAAAGTAGACACAAGACCAAAATGCTCTTGCGAAGCAGGTGGCACTGACAAAAAGTAGAATTCTAGTGCAGTAAGAGGGAAAAATAATTGCTTTAGTCAAACAGGAGTTTATTGCAAGGCTAAACTAAGTACATGCAGGGAAGATACAGATACAGGCTGGGTGGAGAGTAATTTGAGTGCAGCCCTGAAGAGAAGGACTTGAGGCCCCATCTGGAGCTACTGTGTCCAGTTCTGGAGTCCTCAACATAAGAAGGACATTGAGCTGTTGGAGCAGGGCCAGAGGAAGCCATGAAGATGGTCAAAGGGCTGGAGCAACTGCCTTATGAAGACAGGCTGAAGGAGTTAGTTGTGTCCAGCTTGGTGAAGAGAAGGCTCGGGGGGACCTCAGAGGAGCTTCTCAATACCTGAAGGGGGCTACAGAAAGGCAGGGGTAGGACTTTTTAATAAGATATGTGATGGGAGGACTAGAAATAATGGATGTAAATTAGAAGAGGGGAGATTCAGGCTAGACATAAGAAAGAAATTCTTTATGGTGAGGGTAGTGAAACAGTGGAAGAGGTTGCCCAGGGAGGTTGTGGATGCCCCCTCTCGGGAGGGGTTTAAGGCCAGGCTGGACAAGGCACTGAGCAGCCTGATGTAGTGGGAGGTGTCCCTGCCTGTGGCAGGAGGGTTGGAACTCAATGATCTTGAAGGTCCCTTCCAACCAGAACTATTCTATGATTCTAAGAGTGGTTGTCATCATCTGAGTAACATAACACTCAACTCCCACCCTTTCTGTTTGCACAACTCCTGTAGCTGTAGCTTTGGAGTCTCCACATTACTCCAGTAGGAACACTGTCAAGGAATCAACACGTTCTAAGGGAATCCTGCTGCAAGAATCATTAGCACCCTCTCTTTAGTCACAATTACTGGCAAAGAAATCACCAGACTAGAGCTAGAGCAGAGGCAGGTACAAAACCAAGCTTTTAATTTTTCCAGGAGAAGAAGTGTTCTTGCAGGAAGACTCTCCTGGCTGCTTCCACCAAAGTGAAGCCATCCTCTAAACCTGCAGGAGGGTCCTGCAAAAAGCCATGAATGGCAAATTGTGGCGATCTGCTGTTCTTTAGTGAGAGAAATCAGCCTCTGCCTGAATCACCAGGAGCAGGGCTCAATTTCTCAAGCTACTCCCACCTGCCTCCAAGAGAGAAACACTTGTGCCATGAGGGGATGCTGGAAGCCCAGATGGGCCATTGTCAAGATGCTGAGACATGCAGCTGGTAAGACACTGTCACTTGGTTTAGCTTGTTAAGACATAAACCCTACTGAAGAGATGTGGAGATGAAGTTATACAAGGTCCTGGCTAGAGAAACCCTCCACCTCTTTGTGCTCTTGGGTTTTGCTGAATCCCAAAAAGGGGAAGCAGTGATTAAGTTCTCTTCATTCATGTTAGTGCTAGCTGCAAGTAGCTGCTGTTTTCACAATCTCAAAGTGTGTTTATTTCAAAGGAGAGGAAGGAGGACATCCTGCCTTGATGTTGTCATTCATCTGCAGGCACTATCTCAGATTCTCTGGCTTGGAACATGTCCAATGCAGTTTGTTTTCTATTACAACATACTCACCCAAGAAACATCAAGTTCTCTTTGTGTGTACCCAGCATCAGAATGAAAGCCTCAGCAGAGGACACACAGTGGAGCCACTACATTGCCAAGACATTCTCAGAGGCAGAGCCACTCACTTAATAGAGGCACCACTTGCAAGGAAATTATGTGCAAAGATCATAACCCATTTTGCCTTCATTGATGCCTTAAGCACATCTCAGCTTCTGTGCATTTCTCACATGTATTTCCAGATTCAGGCAGACTTTAAAATGTCACTTCCACTTCTTTGTAGAGATGACAGAGAAGGAATAATCCACTGCACTTCAAACCCATTGAACATTTAAGAGATGCTGCAATTATAAGTCTCTTCAGAAACATACATGTATTATCTCCTTATCCAAGTTAAAGGGCTTTTTGGTCTTTGCTTGAGGATGTACTACAAAGATTTAATACTGGAGTGATGAGGCAAGGTGAGGACAGAAACTATTTATGCAGACTCTTTAGACCCTTAAAAAATCACATTGAAATCAATATAATTGGTTATGATCCTGTGTTTTGAGTGAAATTTTTTTTCATGTTTTGTGTCTTTCTGTAAAAAAAACCATAAAACCAACAAAACAAACCAAAAAAAAATAACCCAAAAAAGTAATTCACTTCATAAATGATTCTTTGCTAATAATTTATTTTTATAATAGGAAAGAGAGATCATTACCTGGGTAGATATTTTGCTTAATTTAAAAAATAACAACCACTGCAGGTGACCAGGACTGTGCTGTGTATGGCTGCTCAATAGGACCATTATCTATTCAGCTTGGAGCTGATTCAACAGCATCCAAAAAGATAGGCAATTAGTTTCTGGACAGAGATGGAGTCTTAGCATCTAAAATTATTCAGTCTGGATGACTAAAAAAAATAAAATCTGAGCTCACCATGGTATCAGTGGGGTGAAAATCCACCAAACTTTACTTAGGATCCTGCACCTCTCCAAAATCAAAACATCTTACATGCACACATGCACACACACGTGTGGTTCTTTCAATGAAAGAAAAGCATTTTCTTTTCAAAGAGCTGGCAATGCTTTGAGACTTCCTCACTGCTGCCTTCTCATTTTATTCCGCCCCAGGGATGTCTTTAAAACTCTGCCTCCACCAATGTCTCTGCAACTGCTCAAAACATTCAGAGTGAGCTATGGTATCTTGGTTACTTCCCCCTTTTCTCCAAAGTTCTCCAAGTTCAAGATCACTTGGACTTACTAGGACTTTACAACAGAGCTGGGGATGAAATATGAAGTGTCCCAAGCTTTCAGCCAGAGCCAAAAGAAATGTGAAACTTAGGGTTTTAAAAAGCAAAGAAGGACAAAGGGAAAATGGCCATTACATACTCCTAGCTTAAGGGGGAAAAACAAAATATAGACAACATTTTACTTTGCTGATGTGGCTGGAACTAGCTGCAAAGATACCATGGGGACAATTCTTGTCATTCCAACTGTTCCAAGTTCTTCTCTCACAGTATTTCCAAGCCTGAGCTTTTCAGATGCTCATCATCTGAGGAAAGACTATCACAAGAGTAAGATCCAAAGCTTCAGTTTGTTAGTTTAAGAAGTGACCAGGTTTACTTCCCTAGCTGACTGATCCAGAGATCAAAGCTGGCAGGACTTTTTCTAAGTGAAGGACAAAGTTAATCAGAGACTTTATAAAATTAGTGCTCTACTTAATTCTGCATTACCAGCTCTTCTTTTTGTGCAAGCTTTATTTGCTTTCATTGGCATGAACTAGATACAGCACCAGCAGCACATCTAACCTATTTTTCCACCTGGCAGTACAACAGTTCCTGGGAGCGCCTTGGAATCACCATTTCCCCCTCAGCCAAATTGTCTTTGCTGTTTAAACCATGAGACCCCAGCAAAAAGAGACTCTCTTGTCCCATATTCAATAACTCTTCAAGTCTCTCTGGATGCTTGGAAATAGCAGATCTGACAGAAGAAAATCGAAAATATAACAAAAATGGCTTAATTATTAGAAGGGGGATTGTCCCTATCTCTTTTTTCCAGTCTTTATCTGGGGTGGGTTTTTTTGATTGTTTCCCATATGAGTTGCCACTAATTATGAGAGTATCCTGCTTGCTAAAGTGTGTCCCTAACCCTCCCAATAACCCTGAGCCAACACAAAACCACATACCTGCATGCACAATTTGTATTTCCTCCTCTCTCCCTCACATAAAAGAGCTCTGAAAGCAGGCTGAGCATACCTTTATGGTACCAGAAAAGTTGTGCTCATGTTTTTAACCAAGGGTCTAAATATTTCTTGAAGTGAGTGCAATCCGCTGGATTGGAGTAAAAACCCAACTGCACTTTTTTAACAGCTGCTCTCTTATTTCAGCAATGGGCAAAGGCAGTTCTACCACATGAAAGTGATTACGGATGTGACATTTCCACTCTGCAAATCCCATTTTCAGGAAAGAACCAGACTCATATTCCTTCTTGGCACATATCAGACAGCTTCACAGGGCCCTGTTTTCACACCTCTCACCAATTTTTCTGATTTTTATAATGGTTTACAGGATTTTTGAAGGGAACAAATAATAAGTAGGTAAAAAGGGGACAGAGAAATCCTGTTGCTGCAGGAGAGGAGGAAAGTAATAATGTCCTTATCAGAGTAGAGGAGAGAAGAAGGATTGCAGTGCAGCAATGAGAAAAGAATTCAAAGTCTGAACAAGATTTCAGGTCTTGGAGGCCCAAATATGCTTCAGAGAATGTAGGCAGGATATTTTTTCTTTTGCTTTCCATATGGGACTTTTCTGCAGCTGAGCCCTGAGTTCGCAAGGAGCTTGCTTGGAACGCATTGCTTTAGTTTAAGGGTGAGTAGATAACCTCTCCCTTCTTGGAAGGAAAAAACAAAATAAATTGGGGTTGGATGGCAGTGTTTGCATCCTTTCGGAGAAAGGGTGTGTGGGGATGGCAGGAGGCTGGCAGGGTGTAGGATACCCTCACCAGGACTGGGTTTCCAAACCCAGTTTCCAGCTCCTTCCTGGAGATGCAGCATTATCAAGAGCAGTTCACCAAAACATTAGGCAGGGCATTGCCACAACAAATCTCTGTGAACCAAGGCAGCTGCAGGAGAGTGGCAGGAGAAGGTCAGGGATCTCATTAGGGCCAGGAGGCCCCCCCAGTCAGGAGCAGGTCCCAGCTTCACAGCTGCAGTGTATTTTGATACATGGCCCGGAGCATAATTGCACCATTAGGTCACCATCCCTCCTCCTCCTCCATCCACTCTGAGAACAGGAGGAAGAAAAAATTGGAAAAAACCCCCAAAAAACAAAAACCCCAAGCACAGGCACTCCAACAACCTCCAGGCACAGCAGCACACTCCAGTTTCTGTGGAGAACAACAGATTTCTTCATTGAACTCTGGAGATGCAAAGCCTTTTTCTCCTTGCAATAAAAAAATAGCTTGTTCTCAGAGTCACAAATGGAGGCTGTTTCCCTAACAATCACCCATGGAACAACACAGCTTTCCATAGCATCACCAGCAGTATGGTCAAAGGGCTGGAGCAACTGCCCTATGAAGACAGGCTGAAGGAGTTGGGGTTGTTCAGCCTGGAGAAGAGAAGGCTCAGGGGGGACCTCAGAGTAACTTATCAGTACCTGAGGGGGTCCTACAGAAAGGCAAGGGAAGGACTTTTTAATATGATATCGGATGGGAGGACTAGAAACAATGGATGTAAATTAGAAGGGGGTAGATTCAGGCTAGATATAAGAAAGAAATTCTTTCCAGTGAGGGTGGTGAAACACTGGAAGAGGTTGCCCAGAGAGGTCATGGATGCCCCCTCTCTGGAGGTGTTCAAGACCAGGCTGGACAAGGCACTGAGCAGCCTGATGTAGTGGGAGGTGTCCCTGCCTATGGCAGGGGGGTTGGAACTCGATGATCTTTAAGGTCCCTTCCAACCCGAACAGTGCCATGTTCATGCAGCAAATGCAAGTGAGACATGTCATTGTGAGAGCAGCCTGAACATTGGTTTTCCCCTTTCATCCCAACATTAAGCTTCTACAGCTAAGAAAGCACAAACAATATAGAACATTAGAATCATAGAATGGTTTGGGTTGGAAGGGACCTTAAAGATCATCGAGTTCCAACCCCCCTGCCATAGGCAGGGACACCTCCCACTACATCAGGCTGCTCAGTGCCTTGTCCAGCCTGGTCTTGAACACCTCCAGAGAGGGGGCATCCATGACCTCTCTGGGCAACCTCTTCCAGTGTTTCACCACCCTTAAAGAACTTCTTTCTCATATCTAAGACAACATCCACTGAGAGTTCTAGAATTCACATCAACAACCAGCTTTTTCTCATGGACTTTTTGACTTTCCAGACTAATCCTTGGTGGGTGGTGGTGGAAAGGGCTAATTCTAGTAACTGGATTTTCAACACACAAATAGAGATTCTTCAATAGGAATGCAAGGTGCCATATTAAATAGGATCCTGCAGCTATGCATAGCTGCCATTTCTGTTCTAGGTTTGAGGGTTTTGGCAGAAAATGACCTCATTGAAACTTGCAAAACATGGTAAAGCTTTAGAAAGAGAAACAAAGAAATCATTTAGTGCATCTTGTCAGGCAAATAATCACAAATAAATCATAAATAAAAGTAAATCATAAATAAAAGTAGGCAGTGTAATGAAGAGTTCAAGATGCCATGGCTGTTTGCTTTAGGGTTTTAATAGGTCAGCACAGGTCTTTTTTCTACTGGAGCAAGTTCTCATTAACAAAGTGCACACAAAGAAAATGAACAGTAAACGATAGGGTTGGTGAGAACTGACAGGGGCAATGAGGGAGTTTCCAGAAGATGAATCTGGTTTTCATTATCTATGAATTGAATAAGCAAAAGCAGCTACAATTAAAGAATAGAAAACATGGTTAGATAGTTTGAACTGCTTGGTGACCAAATGAAATATGTAACAGAAGAAAAGTCCATTGAGCAGGATACATACATTTATAGAAATCTGTAAAAACAGCATTCCTAAATTAACTTCATATATATATATATATATATAACCTCCCAAATATGTGGAGGGGATTATATATATATATATATAACCTCCCAAATATGTGGAGGGGATTTAAATAATGAAGTCCATATGCAGCTCAGGTGCCCCAAATGTTGTTTTTTTTTAACTTTGAAAGTACCAGAAACAGGAGGAGGGGGAACTGAAATGCAACCCTATGCAAATATTGCTGGCCACTTTCCAGGAAATGAATTTGGTTCCTTCAAGGCCAACAAAACACATGCATACATGTGTAAACTGGCCTTTTGCAAAAGAGACTTGTTTGCCTTTGCATTTCCAGCTGCATGATCCTATGGTTTCATCCAGACACATCAGATGTTTCACATGTTGGAAATCCGTGGTACAAACAGATGGAGGAGGAAATAATCCACATGGGAAAGACCAAACCCACTAATATTCCCTCTCACGCTGCAGCTCTTGGGGAACCGGGTTGTTAGTCACTAAATGTGACTAGCAGGTGAGAGGGCTTATGCAGAGGACACAGATAATGGTCCTTAAAAAGCAAGCAAAGAAAACCCTTCTCCCTTTCATGTAATATTTCTAGTTGGGCTTCTACATGACCCATTGCTGCAGCTGAGGCTGGATGCTCAGAGGTCTGCTATGGTCTAGACACGCATCCCCAGCTCACAAACCAGAAGTTCTTCTCCCCATCTCATCTCTTGAAAATTTCCAAGACCCCCACCTTAGCCAGGGTGACAGCAGGATGCTTGTAAATCTTACTTTGCTGCCTACACATAAGGAGAGACCATGAGGGCACAGCAGGGAGGGTGTGGGAGAAAGCAGAAGTAAAGCATCAGATAGTACAGCCAGAGGAAAAAATCAAGCACTGTGTTTGTTGTTACAGGGTCCTAACCAGCAAGCAGTTTATTTTTCCAAATAAAGCTGCTCTGCAGACATCCTTTCTTCTTCCCCATTCAAGTTTCAACCAGGAAACCTGGAATAAGTTACTGTTGATTTTAGAGGCAAATCAAAGCGCTGAGCCTGCTAAGCTTGCATTTAAGGTTAATCTTGACAAGCAACTCCTTGGGGCCCTTGTATTCAATTAGAGAAGTCTCAGGTTCACCTGAAGTGCCCACCCATGTAGGTCTGCAGCACATGCAGGGAGACACAGGAATGGGCAGCCTGTGCTTTTAAGCTCCATCACTTTAAGACAAATCTAGATTTTAAAAATCCCCTTAAGGAAAACTAAAACAGCCATTCAAACAGGGGTCTATTTACTAACTAAGACCAGGAGAGGGCTGGATTTAGGTGGAACAAGATCTCATGTTGCTAGTGACAGATTAAGTAGGGTATAGAGAAGGCATAACCTCCTTGGAAAAGCCAAATTTCCCAGATCTCCTGTATTTAGGAAGCTGCTCTTGTTGGCATTCTTGGCACCCAACCCTTGCTACAGTCCTGATACTCCTTAATGGAACAATGAAACACAAAGACTACAATGAATGTGTCAGTAGGAAATGAGTGAACTTCAAGAAGTCCCTTCTTCAGAGCTGACAGTAGTACTGAATGAACACTTGCTTCAACTCATTTTCTTTGGCTGGTTTGATGTTGCAACCTGGCTGCTCGTGTAAAGAGATTAGAAGAATAAAATCCTGGATGCAAATGAGATAGTGCAGCAGGTTATGGCTTGCATAATTTGCTTTTGTTCTGCCCCTTTGAACACCACCCACCCCTGCTTTATATTGAAGCATAATGGTGCTGTAACTCTCCCAGCACCAAGGATTTAACATAATTTAATCATTTCTGTAATTAGATATTAGTGAAACTCTGAAATCCCTGGATGAAAGGTGCTGCAAAAATATTAGCAGCTTTTCCACCATGAAAGGACTCCACCCAACCCCAAATACACATGTTGTCCTCAATGTACATCACTACCAATCCAAGCCAGCAACACTTATGGCCCCATTTAAATCCTTCTGAAGTCCCAGATGACTTCTGTAAATTCTAGTACAGAATTCTGAAAGGAAATATACGCAAATTAGCTTTTTCTCTTCTCAGAATTGGAACCTCCTTGTCATTGGCAATGGCATGAGTAAGGATGTGCAAAATGAACCATAGGGCCATGTGCAGCTGAGAGCTTGAAGGAGGAATTTCAATGTTCTTACACTGAGTGTGAGAACTAAGGCTCCCAGTAAGGCTTTTCTCTACTGCTGTATGATTGTTTCAAGTTTTTACACAGGATTCCAGATTGCCCTGTCCCTACTACACCCTCCTTCTGCCATGGATTTGTACTAGTGGAAGTAAATTACTTTTCTCTTTAGTATTTTCCATACTCAAGGAAGTATCCAACTCCCAAGTTGAATATATATTATTTCCAGACCCCAGAGGTCAGTGTATAGAGAGACCTCATCCTAATAATAAAGTGGAATGGTAAGAGTTACTATACCAGGTATAGTGGGTAGTCACTTTTTGGTACCAAATAAGCCACAAGATCTTTTTTCTCATTTTTTAAGAATAAAGGGAGGAAGGAAGACAGACACTTTGCCACCATGCCTGGTCTATCATGCAAAGAAGCAGATAGTGAGAAGAGTAATTGTTGGCTACGACAGGGAAGTTTGTTTATTGTGTTTCTTTTTTTTAAACCAGTGCAGCAGGATGGTTTGCTTCAACCTACTTAGATAGTAAAGAGAGAAAAATTACTTCAGCATTTTCATCCATAGGGTGGTTGGAATCTTTAGTGGTACTGCACTCTCTTGGCTCCTTCTGCATAAAGATTACCCACTGCAGCCACTGGCTCATTTTTCCTACCTTGGCTTCTGCTTCCATTGCTGGCCTTGGCAAGTGAGAGAATTATGGTTTGGCTCTACAAAGAGAGAGTCCCATGTGCTGTACAGGACCTGAGGCCAGCCTTGTCCATCTTCCCAGCTTCTTCAGTGCTTCAGTAATTAGAATTATCAGGACTAAAACACTGTGGACATTATTGCTGCTTAGCATGAAGCTAACGAGAGACAGCCAGATTTGTAACACTCTGGACAGACAGAGAATTAAAAATTGCCCAATTCCAGGGATACCTAGTCCAGCATTTGATTTTGCCAGAGACTCCACATGAACTTCAGCCTCTAGGAGACATTCTGCATTTTTCTAATTGAAATACCAGTGGCAGGATGCAAACTAACACGCATGAAAAATAAAGGTTCAATGACCCAAATCAATTATGTGTTAAGGGCACCGCTGTGGACTCAGTAGGAAATATTTTAAAGAGGAAAAAAAAAAACCTAAATAGGATCATTCATTGAACTAACCTGGAAATGAGACAGAAATTTGGCAAATAAGAAGTTTAGTGCAAGTCAGGTTTATGTACAAAATGTGGTGGATTAAAATAAAAAAGAAAGGAAAAAAAAAAAAAGGAAAAACAAGCCCAGATATTTCTTAAGCTCAAATAATGTTTCAGACTTCTTTGTACTAACACAAGACATACAATAAATCAAAGCAATTATGCTTTCCTCAAGCATAGGCAGTGTAATACAACTTACTTCCAGACATAGGCAAAAAAAAAGTGGGTTTATAGAAATCCTGAAGCTGCCTCTTTATTAAAATAAGACAACCTGTAGCTCTTCTGTATGAAAAAATAATTTAAAAACAACCTCTGAAGATCAAAACTAGCTCCTGCAGCTGGATTTTTAAAAGCACAAGTAGGGAGAAGGAGCCCTACCGCTTCAGGATGTGTGAATACAGCTGCTCCCCAAACTGGCCCAGTTCTGCACAGGGAATATCTGCCAAGGTACACTGTAAACACAATAGGAAGCAGCTATGGCAATTAATCAAGATATAAAGCATGTAAGAAAAACCTACCTATCATTTTCTACTCCTAAGGCACAAAAAGTGGAGAGATAAATAGCTCAATGCCAAAATTTTCCAATTCTTTGAAGCTGCCTTATTTGCCTTAACTGGATATTAGTGAAACTCTGAAATCCTGGATGAAAGGTGCTGCAAAAATATTAGCAACTCTTCCACCATGAAGTGGAAGAGTTTCTGGCTTGGTTTCTTGAGACAGAAAGACATCCTGGTGTGTATAAACAGTGTTTTACAGTGACCTACAAAGAAAAATCTACCTAGACCCAAAAATCCCATTAAAGTGTTACTAGCATAACCCCCACATCTGGTAGCAGCTGCAATTGGAACCAGATGTGCAGTACATCTGGTAAAGAACAGTGCTGCTGCTAGCAGAGACTGAGCAATTTGAGGAACTTTTCCAGCCCAGCATTTGTCTGGAGGGACTTAATGAAAGTTGTTTTATTTTGCCTCCACATTTTTTTTTTTTTTTGACAAGTAACAGACGTCTTGTTTGTTGATGCAAAACACTAGAGAATTTCCACATCCTTCCCTCCTCCACCCCAATCAGAAGTGCATATTTTGCTGCTCCAGTTGCATAATTCACTGATTCAGTTCCATGCTTGGTTGATCTGGCAGGAGACTGGTACAGTAGTTGAGATTGTGGATACATTGCCAATTGCGCAGCATGCTTTGTTGATCAGGACCGTAGAATTTAATAGCTGAAATTTCATACACTTTAATAATCAGGCCACATTCTTTGCTAATTGAGGTGCATACTTTAGTAGTTGATTTATTTTTTTTTTTAATCCTTCACTGATCTTGGGAAGGATCCTGCTCCCTTTGAAACCAGCGGGAATTTTAGTTCTCACTTAGCAATCCTAGACCCTCTAGTGAAAGTCTTAGTCCTGCTCTAAGATCTCTTCCCTTAAAAGAAACAAGAAAAGCTTGATTTTTTTTTCCTTGAAGCCAGCAAGTGAATAGAAGAATAACATATAAAGGATGCCACTGGCATAGACAACTGCTCTATAGGGACTGGATTAAACAAATAACATTTTATGGTCATAATGAGACATCATTTTGACTCTGTTACTCTTTCATCAGGTTTATATTCTCCCTTCAGGATAAACAAGCCACTTATCTGCACATCTTGTTCCATCTGATACAGACATGCAGGAAGAAACATCATACACATTATCTTCACATTTTCTTTCATATGATCCAACTCCTATTTTTATATTGCTGTAGTACTATGTGAAGGATTCCACAGAGAGCTCAGCTTTGCCACAAAACATGTTTCAAACATCCACTCTACCTCACAGCATCCAGAAGTTCCTCCACTCTGAGTGGCAGAGACCACCTTCCTGGATGAAAAGAGCAATTCAGTTTCTGTTTTGTTTTTATATTATTAACTCCAAACCAGAAGAAAATTCATTTATCATAAATCCCTGAATAATTTTTTTTTCAGCTGCTACATTGAACTGCAGTTGAACCATCAACTTAGAGTGGGATGTGTGGGTTTTTTTTTTTTACTAGCATAGCAACGCTATCCGAATGCAGCCAAAAAAAAGATAAAAATAATGAAGATAAAAATAATGCAGTCCTTGATGAGTGAAGAGCAAATGCAACTTCATAAAATAACAAAGACAGGGAGCAACAGCCTCACATACACATCTGTTTGCACACACAGATATCATTTAGGAAGATAAGTAATAGAAAATGCCAAAATTTCACTCTGCAAAAGAAATATTGTAGTGTTAAGAAGCTACAGACAACAAGTGATTAAAGGAAAAATTGACACAGCAAGAAGTCAAGTCTGGGAAAGTCCTCAGGAAGCTGCTTCTGCTTCATTTAAGGAGGCAGCATCTTTTCTATCATGCTGTTGGTTAGTTCTTAACTAGTTCTAGTACTGCCTGATAGGAAAACAGAGTCATGATTTCAGAGTTTGAGACAACAGAAGTTGTCTAGGAAACAGAGGAAAACAAAAAAAGAAAAAAAATCAAGCAAAAATTATATGACTTGGTGATGCATTCAGTGTCCCCACCACTGTCACTCACACCCAAAGGCAACACCACACAGCCATGACTGTACAGGCAAAGTCAGAATAAAACCAGCACAGTAAGGATGTAATAACTTTGGGCAGCAAGGAAGTTATGCAGCTTAATAAAAGAAGTATGCAGCTGGATGACAGAGGAGTTTGTCTCTAGTACAAATCCAGCAGGCAAGGGTAACTTTGCAGGTTATGTAATACCATTCTGAGTTTAAAGTAAATGCCAAATCTCCACAACTGTGCAGTTCCATAGATTTAAGAGCACACTTTTGTGATGTCAGTACTGCAGTGCCAGAAATGTGGCTTAATTAAGAAGTTCTCACTACAGCTACCTTCACTAGGATAACAGGGTGAGATAAAACATCTTCGTTTCAGCCACAAAGTCATTGCTGCACCCGTATGATCTGTGGCAGGGAGCTGGTGCATCAGGCACAATTACAACGCTGTTTTACACCAGTGAGAGCATCCCCACACCTTTTTTCTTTAAATATATGTATGTAACAAAAAAACTAAGTATACAGAATATTATTTTCTTAAAGCATCACATGTTTTCTAGATCGTAGAGTATCTACTTGAAGTGTCAAATCTTGTTCCTATCAGGGTCCTCGGGACAAGCCAGGACCAGGACTGCCTGCCTTTCCCATCTCTGCAGCTGCTCCTAGTTGTGGGGCACTTTTCTGTGCTTCGATTTCTGCCTTTCCATCACCTCCCTGGTTCTCGCAGAGCTCAGCCCATTGCTCGCAACCTGTGCCCAGGTCCCGCTGTGGGCGCTGTCGCTGTCATTTGCGCTGTTTACCTGCTCCTCGGACTACAGAGGTGCACAGCAGCATGACAACAGTCAGACAGCACAGGCTGCTTAGTTTGGGCACCTTACGCTGCTTCTATTTGGGGTTGCTTTGGGGCGAGTGCTCAGGTTTATGCTGGAAAGGCTGTTCTATAGGTTCTGTCGCTTTCCGCGAGGCTCGCAGCGATTTCGGGTGTGAGTGTATAGAGGCGAAGGGGGTGATGCCTATGGCAGGGGGGTTGGAACTCGATGATCTTTAAGGTCCCTTCCAACCCAAACTATTCTATGATTCTATGCAGAGTCAGCCCCGCGCAGCACAGGGTCTCCCCAGGCGAGTCCCCAGACAGCCCGAAAGATCGCACCCGAATGGGCCGGGATCGGGGGGGACCGGCGGTTTGGGACAACAACGGGACAGCGCAGCACCCCCGCCCCGGCAGCCCCATCGCATCCCTCCTCCCGGACCCCGGCCGCATGCTTTCTCCCAGACTCCCCACGCCCCGGCGGATCTCCCTGCCCGACGCACGCCGAGCCCCGGGGCACTCCCTTCCCGTGGGGTTTGCAGCTGGCCGCGCCGGGAGCCCGCTGCCGCCCTGCCCGGTGCCGGCGGGGG
>VZTY01023877.1:464776-478428 GCA_013400935.1 Turnix velox | reverse complement strand
AACCCTTCCCAACCTTGAAAACCACCCCCCCCCCCCCCCCCAGATTTCCTATGAAGCATGTTTAAAATCCATCTTAAATATGGAAAAGGCAGAGTAAAAAGGGGAACATGCTTACTTTCCCTACTGGAAGTTTCATCAAATTATGAAATCTTTCAAATACTCAGGTCCATAAGAGGGATCATTCATTTTAACAACAGCAGAATCCAGATGAGGATCCATCCCCAGAGCCAGCAGGAATGCCATCTGATATCTGAATGGTAATTTTCTCTCTCTGTGCTACAATAGTGCCTCAGACTTGACCTTTGGCTTTGTTGTCACCAAGTATTATCATATGTATAATTTGACCTTCCTCTGTTGTAGGAACGCTTGGCCTTGAACTCCATCTAACCTTCTAGGAGCTGGAAAGATAATTTCTATGTGTTTGCAATAAGGTTTCTGATTTGACCTGTGGCTTAAATGAACAATAATATCCTAATATTCCCATTCCTCCTAAGACTATTCCATATAATAGCATAATAATAAGGCAATAAAACGTCCTTCAATGTGAACTCATGTTATTCTAAATTTTGAAGGTCTGTGCTTCAGGGTATTCACAGTTCATTACATTTCTTTGTTGCCAAAAGATACTATCAGGGCATCAAAAGTTTTTAGAATTTAAATCAAAATGAAGGAAAGGACAAAAGTGACATTATTTGGCTGGGTCTATGTGCAGACAAAACTAAAGACAGTAATAAGATTTAATTATGATGGTGAAATAAAAATGGATCTTAGCAATAACAGAAGGCTATTAATAATCCTGTCACTTCTATTTTAGCAATTACAAAGTAGAGAAGTAAGAAATACACAAAAAGCACTTCAGTTCTGCCTTTTGAAAAAGAAAAATAGCACATTACATGACAAAAAAAATTGATAAATTAAACATCCTGGTATTCTGCAGTGAAATACAATAAATTGGACATGCTCAAAGACTGTCTGGAAATAGAAAGGTCTGATTTGAAGGCTGATAATTTGAGAACTTGGTCCTATAAAAGAGCAGAAGACATATATTCTTAGATAGCAGGCAGAGCAGTGTTTTTGGGACCATGGGCTAACTTTGGCAAGGCCAGATATACCCAGGATAGTTATGAAAGGGGACGTGCATCAACACCCCTGCATTCACCTCAGTGCCACAACCTGGGTCTGCAGATCCCAGTGTGTCTTGTTTAACCAGCTAGGTTTTTCACCCCTATATATGCTGCATAAAGGAGGATTTATTTTTCTGTGCCCACTTTTAAAGAGATTTTCTTTCTTTTTTTTTTTTCTTTTGTTTACTTGAATCTGTGCTTCTCATGCTTTTTACTCTCTACAGCTATTGAAGTCAAGGCTTTTTGTGAAAATTAGGATCTTGTCTGATGTGGTTGGTAGTAATGCTCTGACATGATCAATGCAACTCCCCTCCTTATACAAATTGCTCCTTCCGAACTATCTGCCTTGCTATCTCAGTTTTCTTCCCCGTGGCAAAGGCTGGTGACACAAAACTAGCTCAGACACGTCACCAGAGATTAATCAGAAGCTTCAGAGAACAATACAGGAGACAGGAGCCAAATTATTAGCAGAATATTCAAATGAGTTTTGATTCCAAACCTTTATGCTGCTCTTCTCTTTTGTTTTCCATATGGTGGTTTATATGTTCTGATCTTGGTGGCAAGGACCACCCTCTGTGGTCACTCAGAGGACAGCTGCCATGGGACAAAATGGAGGGTCAAAAACTGAATAATGAAGGTGCCTGTAACTAATCTGATCTCTCCTAAAGTGTTTCTCTTTGGCTTTGGTAAATGCTTTGGGTTCTTTAAGATTAGGGAGATATAGTAGGGTTGGCCAAAAATAACAGAGTATTCAGAAAAGTTTGGCTCTATCTTGAATAAACAGATTAAGAATCACTTATCCTAAACTGTTTTCCCAAAAAGAGTGGGCTCTGATTGCTTGGCTCGTACTGGCCAGGAGAAATGGAAAGCACAATACCTCAAGGATGAAGATTTTAAATTCAGGAAAAATGCAAAATTGACATTGTTCTCCAATCCCAGCAGTGAGACTTCTGCTAATTTCACAAATCCTTCCAGAAACATCCAAGCATCTGCTTCCCCTCCCTGCTTAAATCAGTCTCATTGTCCAGAGGACTGGGCCTCCCATGGTGTCCAAATGAAGAGGCATCTGAGACATCTCAGGGACATAGGGAGCCCAGTGCAGTGGAGACACAGCATCCTAGGACACAGGACACACTCCTTCAACTCTTCCCATCGAGTCTTGGTGAACCTGTTCCCTTTCAGGGCTTGGGTAAAATTTACAGCTCCCTGTTCTTCTCCCATGTGTTATAAGAGTATGCATAAAGCAGCCTGTCCCAAGTGTCCTGCCCTGGTCAGTTGTTGTTCAGGCAGCAAAAATCTCTTGGTTTCTAGCACCTGTAATGCTGGGAATATGAGGGGATGTGCCAGCTGCATCTGCTGCACCTCACTCCACCTCCTGCCTGCATCCCACCAGCACCTTCCACAGCAAAAGTCCATCTGCCTCACACCCGCCACAGGGTGCAGTGGAGTGACAGCCTCTTCTGGGACGCAGATACAATGGGAAAAGGATGTAAAAATGAAAGTTAAACAAGGAAAAGGCAGAAAATGGTGAGAGCCCTGAGGGACAGGAGGAGACCAACAAGATGTGCTTCAGGTGGATAAGCAGTTCATCTGGCCAAAAAAACAACACTGGGGGATGGAGGAGGATTCTGGCTTTCTGTAAAAAAAATCACTCTAAAGAAATCTTTTTTTCCATTCTGCTTTTCTTCTGGAGCTGCAGCTACAGCTCTCAGGCTGTATGGGAGAAGTTTCTGCTCAATGTCACCCTCTGTGACATCCCTTTTGCTCCAGAAGCTCTTTCTTCCCTTCAAAACTCAGCAATGTGGCAGGCAAAAAGGCTTTTCCTCCTGCCTTTGGGGAAGAGTGAGGGTAAAGACATTGGTTACTGCTGACACTGCTACCAAATACTTTTTTAGTAGTATTATTTTACAAATGATATGTTATTACTTGGTGCTGTCAATAAAGGGTAGTTATTTTTCAAAGGCAGAGTTTGCACCAGCCCCTATGGATTTTTATGGGAGGTTTGGCATGTATCTAACCCATACAGTGTTATAACTCTCCACTAATAATGATGAAAACAATGCACAGCACAAAAAGGTGATTTTTAGTTTATCTCTAGAAAAGAAAAGGGAGAGGGAATAGGGAGGGAAATGGGTAGGAAAAAGGGAAGGTAAAAAAGGGAAAGGAAAAAGGAAAATTAAAAAAATGAGAAGTTGTGCTAAGACATTCCTGAAATCCAAATGCAACATTTCCTGCTTTTTTTATGCCCTGGATTATAAAGTTTTCCAGTCTGGATTAGAGAGGCTGCTATACAGAACCCTCTCTAAATTAGCAGTGCCATAAAGAGCACCAGGAGGGAGTCCCTCCTCCTGATTCGAGGACATCAGCTTTTGCATAATTTCTCCAGTATCATAAATTTCTGCCTGAGCTCCCAGCAGAGCAGCAGTGCTCCAAAATATATTGAATAGGTGTCTTTCATAAAATGTTATACATGGAAGAGAATTACAGTATCTGGATCACATTTCTTTAAGATTAGCCTAATTTGTATATATGAAGCTCAACAGCATGATTTAAACCCATTGGGTTTTTCAAGGAGTTCTTCCTTGCTGAGACCTCTGTGCTTAGCAGGATGGTGTTTACTGCAGTTGAGGTATTTTTCTAAACAGGGAGCTGGATTATTTAAACCCTTTTGGTGTGGAAAAACTCACATTCTGGCCTCCTCCAACAATCTCTTCTCTCCTTTAGTTGTCACAGCAACAACTTCAGCATTTGAAAGGAATCCACTTCAATAATCCAAGCCTCTGATCTTTGACAGGCTCATAATGAAGGAACAGTTTGTTAATGCTGACATAAACATTTTGAAAACTTGGAGGTGAGATTGTTCTGGCTGTTTAGGAAGTCAGCACTGTGTGGCCAAGAGAACAGCATTCTGCAAAATGTATTTAATCATGTAATTTCCTAATGAGGAAAACAACTGCTGACTCTACAGCTGGACTCAGATTCCAGCCTGTGGTTTAAGTGACTAGAACTTTTCTGTCTCCTGTCCATTTATAGCTCATTTTCCCCATTTTATAAGCCCATAACAATCTTTCATACAACCATAGAGTTGGAAGGGACCTTCCAAAGCCATCTAGTCCTAACCCCTGCAGTGAGCAGGGACATGCTGCAATAGATCAGGTTGCTCAGAGCCCCAGCAAACCTGGCTTTGAATGTCTTCAGGGATACAGCCTCCACCACCTCTCTGTGCAACCTGGGCCTCGTGTGGAAGAAAATAATAATTTTAGAAAAGTAATAATTTCAGATAATTTGACGGTGTCTCAGCCCAGTCTCCTTTTTATTTTAAAACAGTAAAAACCCTGAAAATCTGATTCCAATCTATGCTGCTTGTAATAAAAGTACATCCAGAAGGACTATGATTAACGGATGTAAATTGGAAGAGAGGAGATTGAGGCTAGATATAAGAAAGAAATTCTTTACTGTGAGGGTGGAGAGACACTGAAACAGGTTCCCCAGAGAGGTTGTGGATGCCCCCTCCCTGGAGGTGTTTAAGGCCAGGCTGGATGAGACATTGAGCAACCTGGTCTAGTGGGAGGCGTCCCTGCCCATGGCAGGGGGGGTGGAACTAGATGATCTTTAAGGTTCCTTCCAACTCAAACTATTCTATGATTCTAAGTCATTGGCCTGTTTAAGCAAAGAAACTGGGGTTTTTTTTGCCAAAAGGAGGGTGGAAGCAGGGATGACAAAGTTCTGCCATGCTCAGCAAAGTAGCCCCAGTGCCCTCCAGGCAAAGCAAAAGCAGGATCAAGCTACACAGACTCCAGGCTGAGCCTTGGAGTGGAAGCTGGAGCTGCACTGGGGAGACCTTGGCTCCGGCAGCAATTTCCTACAGTAGGTCCTCGGGGCGACATCCATCACCCCTCATGCTGCACTCTATCAAGCAGAGCTCCGAGAAAGGGTCAAGTGGTCCTCTGCCATGCTGTTTGAGCCCATCAGAGACATATTTAATTTAATTAAGGCTGTCAGCACTATTGATTTTGGCAGTTTCAATTACCGCACTGTTATGGCTTCTGGATCTACTGATCTGTGATGAGCCCTATCAGCACTGGCACACATGGAGGAAAAAGCCCTTTGTCTCCTTTAAAACCTGACACATCCTGCCATAGGCCATAACTTATTGCTTTTATCCAGCCCAGCTCCTCTTCTGTTCCTCATAATTAATTTCTCATTAGACAGCTCTTTATTGTTTAATTTGTGCAGTTTATAATCAAATTGGGCACATTAATTGTAGCTGAATTTAAGGCTAATGAAAAATAAAGGTTTTCAATACTTACTCTTCAATTATTTCAGACAAGATAAAATAAAACACTTCAAGAGTTGTCAGCTTTTTAAATTATAAATTAGGTTGTTTAAAGAGCATGGGCATTTAGGAAGCAGTTATCGCACATTTAGTAATTATAAATCCTATGCTGCAATACAATTATTGGGATATATTTACAATTCCTCCTAGGTCCTAGGTTTTTTCTTCTTCTTTTTTTTTCCCACCCGATTGTTAGTTAACTGTACAGCATCTAATTGTTGGTGGATACAACCAGCTTAACCCAAAGTCTCTGGGCCTGATTCCTCTCCCTCCACAGACTGAGCTGTAAATCAGAGGCACATCTGAGGCAGTTCATGTCCATGAGGCTGGAAGGGGAGAGGTGTCTGGGTAAGAGGGAGAGGACCCAGTTTGATAAAAACATCATAAAATGCAGCTTCTTCTCCTCGTCAGCACTGTAGGATTCAGCCCCTTCCCTTCAAGAAAGCATGATTCACATTTTGCACTTATTAGTACCAAGACACCAGCTGGCGAAAGTTAGAAAATTCCTCTGGATACAGTCTACAATTTTTCCTACCATGTGTCTAATTAATCCTCATTTTAGTAATAAGAGGGAAAAGAAGAGGGAGAAGCAGCTTACTGGGAGCTGAGGCCAGACTGTTGGAGTGGGGCTTGCCTGGGCTTTTTTTCCCAGATTACAGTGAACAGGGAGGGGGAAGGAAGACAGGGTGAAAGAATTTAGGTGGCAACTACCTTCATCCTTGATAAGATGAAAACCGAGTTAAATGGCTACATGGGACTTGCAGCAACTCAGGGACGAGCAAGAAAAGCAAAGGAAAGATGGGGGAGATTTACACTACCCCTGAGTGGGCCTGTAATTTGTATGTGAGGGGATACTGGAGGAATTTCATTTCTGGCATCCTCTAAGATCTCTCCTTACCCAGAAGTGCAGGATTCTGAAGCCCAAGATACCAGGCTGGGTTAAAACATGCACTTAACCTGACACTTGAGACACTGGGTATCCCAGTTCCTCAAAAAAAATCCTCTCTTTCTTAAACAGCAAGTAGAATAGTTCCAGGTGGTTCTAAAATAATAATAATAATAATGAAAAAATATTAAGCCTGTGTTGCTTGAAGAAGGTAAAACTCACCCACATCCTCACAAGGCCTGTTTACTACCCAAATCCTGAACATCATGAGAAGGCAATGTCAGATTTTCTTACTCCAGAAAAGTATGTTTCTCCAAAATTCCTTGGTGGAGATATTGCCCTAGTGAATTTACTGGAATCTTCTAATTTACATATTATTTCCTGTCTGGAACAAAAGGCACATCAATATTGCTAAATATTTCATCATCATGTACATGCTCTAACTCAGAATGATTTGGAGAGGGAGGAGATACTTTTTCCCCTAATCTAAGTTCTACACCCGTTATTAATTGAATGTGACAGCCTCCTCCTGCCCAGCTTTTTTGGAGAGGGAAGGGAGCACACACTTTTCTCCAACAAGGGTGGGAGAAAAGCTGGATGTAGGATGTTTGTCACTGGTAGAATTGGGGATCCAGGAGATGGGGAGCTGAGAAAAGGGGGGCTGGGCAGCATTCAGCAGAGGTGGGAGAGGAAATCAGTCTGCTGGAAACTCAGTGTCTGATAAAGATATGTGGGAAGAGGAGAGGAAAAACAGAGCAGTGAGCCCCAAGCCATGTGTGATAAGGAGGCAGGACTCACTTGCCCCTGACCCTGCTTGGTGTTACTCCTTCAGTGAAAGCACAGGTGTGCCTGGTGGGCACCACACACAAAAATGACACTCTTCAGGCTGCTTTAAGTTGCTCTAGCAACTTAGTTCTCACAACTCAGTTCTGAGATGGAGAACCTACTACTCTTCCTGTCTTTAGCCTTGAATTTGGCAGAGGTCCCATTCTTTTAGACATTCAAGGCCAGATCTGGTTGCTTTAAGCAACCTGATCCAGTGCAGGATGTCCCTGCTCACTGCGGGAGGGTTGGACCAGAAGGCCTTGGAAGGTCCCTTCCAACTTTATGATTCTATGAAATTCTTGGATATATTTATTTCCAAAAACTCTGTCCTGAGGTCTGCACTCTTGCTGGGAGTCAGTGTCACCCATGTAGTCAGCAGCAACGGTTTGCAATTTGTCATCACCCCTTTCTTCAGCTGCCAGCAGTTCAGTTAGGTTTGTGCTATGTCATCCACAGGATAATCCAGCCTCCTAATTTCTAGCTGTAAATGGGGCCACCAGACCTGGTTATATGTGCACAAGAGTAGGCATCTGAACCCTGTAAACCTCTCTCTCTTTTAATTGAAAAATAACAGAAAGATTTTTTTTTCAAAAAAGGAAATTTATATTAAAAAAATATTAATAATAATCCTTCCCAGGCAAAGCCACTTTCAGCCAAGTTTCAGCTGTGAGGAAATTTTTATTAGCCAAGAAATGAACTCATGAAAAGGAAGGTTTATAATGGAAACAGTGAGAGGCTGCAGCAGGGCTGCTAACAGGTGCCACTGCTACAACAGTGAGAAGGGGAATGAGACTTTTAAAGATGCAATTGCTCGAGCTGTGCCCACCCATGCAGCTAAAGATCCATCAGGATTTCTGTTACCAAACTCTCTGTGCAGGGTTTTGATATTCCAGTCATAAAAGCATACCTCAGGCTGAGAGTTAGAAAGCAGAGACTCTGCACTCCAGGGCAGTGGAAAAAATTAAAATAAAATCCATGTAGAGTTGTTTTTTTTTTTTTTCCCAAGGATCTCTTTGGGATTTTGTAATTAAAAAAATCCCCCACACTTCTTTTACAATTAAATTTGGTGGA
Organism: Turnix velox; assembly: GCA_013400935.1. NCBI lineage: Eukaryota > Metazoa > Chordata > Aves > Charadriiformes > Turnicidae > Turnix > Turnix velox. The sequence goes on along the minus strand of VZTY01023877.1, from coordinate 470,186 downwards.
TTATCTATCCATAGCATTAAATGGGGAGAGTTCTTTTTTGGTTTGTTGCATTTTAATTTAGAGCCCTTGAAAAGCCTGTGGCAATTTTTAAGCTTTAAAAAAATGCTTACAGCTCAATTAAAGGATAACAGAAATAAACCAGGATTTGTGTGTACACACCAGGATTTGTGTGTAATTACACAAAGTTAAGTCCAAGAGAACAATATACTATCACAGCTCTCCTGGGTAATTTGAGCAGTCTTTGTGGGACCTCCAGAAGCAGGTAAAGAAAGGCTGAAACTACAGCTTATACCTGAACAAGAGAGTCTCAGGTCCAAGAGACCACAGAAGCAGATGGAAAGACGCCTCCTTTTTTTTTTTTTGATCAAGCCTTTAATAGTCCTGAAACACATACTACTAGAATACTAAGCAAATTCTTGTCTGGGGTAAATGAGAATTCTCAACAAAGCTCCTCAAAGTTTCTTAATGTTTTTGACCATTCTGCTCCCTGTGTCTTCCCCGTGCCCACCCACATGCGGTGCTTCAGTCCAGTTTGAGCTTAATTACATGAGATGATTAAGTAAAATCAGCTTGGTGTGCACATGTCTGAAGGCAGATAACCAGAATATGGTACTTCCTCACTGAGGAGGAGTCCAGTTTTTATATCTATGCCAAATTAATCCTCAAACAACTTTAAGGTGTGAAGGCATCTTCGCTGCGACTATTCAAAACTGTCAAATGAAAAATATCAACTGAATATCCTGTCACAGTCCTCAGAGAGCAGGAAAGTATCACAGAAGAGTCAGATGGAAAAGAAAACAGTTTGATCCTTCTTCCTGAATTCTAAATGGGACTATCTAAACTGAAGGCACTTTCTGGCTGACTAACAGTATCTGCAGCCACAGTGACACATTAGTTGGACTTGGATCTTCATGTCTGGACATTGTATAGGTGGCTCAAATTTAATCTGTTTAGATTCAAGCTTCTTCCTCACAAATCATTCTCTCCAGCTTCAGTGTAACAGGTATACATACACAGCAGTGGATAATTGGATACACATCTCAACTGCTTAAGAAAATTTGCCACAAAACCAGTGCAAACCACTCTATTCCACCAAGAATTTCCAAAGGGAAGAGGCAGACTCCATCAACAGTGGATGTACAGGATGGCAGGACTAGGAGTAACAGATGCAAATTGGAAGAGGGGAGATTTAAGCTGGAGATAAGAAATAATTCCTTTCCTGTGAGGGTGCTGAGACACTGGAACAGGTTGCCCAGAGAGATTGTGGATGCTCCCTCTCTGGAGGTGTTTAGGGCCAGGCTGGATGAGGCACTGAGCAACCTGGTCTAATGGGAGGTGTCCCTGCCCATGGTAGGGGGGTTGGAACTAGATGATCTTTAAGGTCCCTTCCAACCCAAATTGTTCTATGATTCTATGACCCTTTACAATATTAATTTGATAACAACCATCCCAACTTAGATTTAAACATATAGAAGTAGCAGCACAGATGTACTGGTACAGGCCATTTCAGAAACTCAAAGCATACGCATGTCATATGTTTCTTAGAAGCAGTCAGGTAGAGTGTAGATATCCTCTTATCACTGTCAGAGTTCCCTACATGGACCAAGCCTGCATATTTATTGGTACTGGACCTACCCTCCAGCTGTATTTGGTTTAACTTGTTTTAAACACTAGCTTTCAGTCCTTTACCAGCCTGCTGATAAGACAATCATTCTGCAGTATATTATAGCCTGTGAGCTGGGCTAATTTAAAACAGCTGAACCAGTCCTATATGGACTGGGCAGACACAACACTGAGACCCTGGGAGGCTCCTCACGTGCTACAGAAATACCCCAGCCTCTCCTTTAGAGCAGCCTTTCCCCCCCTTGGCACAGCAGAGGTGGAACAAAGCATCTCAAGCTGGGGACCTAAACCTTCCTAAACCTTCTCTTTGAGCCTTTCCTATTTATTTTTCTATGCCTGAACTATTTGCTTATAAAACTAATCCAACCAGCAGAACAGAAATGGGAGGTGGTGGCGACTCCCCTGAGCTGATTCTTTTGGACTCTACTCAATGTGACATGTTCTCAAACAGGGAGCATAAGAGGAGCTCTGAAGGAGAGGGGTTTGAAACTCAACCCATGTGCTACCTCTGGTCATTAGGGGACAGAAGCTATTTTCAGACCAGATGTATTTTTAATTTATCTTGCTACTTAATTTTAAGATACTTACTGCCATTTCCCTGGCAGCAGGGTGTCAGAAAGGATGAGGTTGCAGACTCAGAGGAATTACTTTTTCCATTCCTTTTGCCCTTATTTAGAAGTGATGGCTTCCATTTCTTTTTAAATAGAAAAAAAACCCCAACCACTTTATTCTGTCCTTCAGGCAAGTTCACTGAGTCCACTGTATTTCAACGGGAGCTAAAGACAAGGCTGTGCTTACCCTCCCCCCAAAAGGTCTCTATTAATTGTTTTCAAATGTTGGCAGCCATGTGAAACCCTGCCTAGCAAGTCTGGCTCCTTATATGATTTTTATTAAAATTCACTTTGCACACAAGGCACATGAGATTTATGGCTGAAACTAATAGGTTGGTTCTCACTAAGACATAAATCCACAGGCTGTTTATTGAGGCTCATGGACATTGAGAACGCAGGTAATTGTTACTGTGAGTGCTCAGCTTAAAAATAGTCAATCATGTCTCTGGGGGAACTTGTTTGACTGAACACACCACATAAGCTTCTGAAGAACTACTTTATCTATAATGTTGAGTGGAAGGACTATACAGGGTAGCTTCAGTGCCTCATCATCTGTACAGTTTCACTTCACTCAAAACACTCTTCAGATTTTCCTCGAACGTGGTGTCTGATGTTTTAAAGAGAAAAGGTAAAAAGGATCTCATTAATTTTCTTTCCATGTTTCAACCATTCTGTTTATACAGAATAATTTCTACTTGCTTGCTACTGACTCTTATAAACTCCAGCTGAGCTTTTTTGCCAGTCCAGTTCCTCCTGACTCACTCATGGTAACAGTCATAGGATCATAGAGTCAGAAGGACATTTTGTCCAAGCCCCCTGAAGTGCACAGGGACATCTTGCACTAGATCAGGTTGCTCAGAGCCTCAGCAAGCATGGCCTTGGATGTTTCCAGGGGAGGGGTCTCCACCACCTCAACCTGCCATGTGAACTCAGTGATGGAGCACAAGATGGAGTTGAGGCCAGGCTGAACTCCTCTCAGAGTCCAACCATGAGTCCAACCAAGTTGCCACATGCAAACAATTGCCAGTCAGACTTGCTGTGCTCTGGAAGCCATTTGGGTGTGTTTGCTCACTGTGCCCAAGCAAATAAGTCCTGCTTCTCAAGATCACTTTACCTTTCAGAAAGACCCAAAGCTGCCTAAAAGGCTTCCAGCTTGCATGTGGTTTGCAGCACAGCAGCTCACAGTGGAGAGGGAGCTCATGCCACCTGAGTAGATCTACTCTCAGTCATGCTGGCAATACAACACTGAAGACACTTTCTGCTCCAGTGATTAAGTAACTCAAAGCAGGCTTCTAATATCACCTGATGTGACATGACACTGTGACACAGGGCACCAGGACACCTTTATCTGGCCTTAAGTCACCCTACCAGAAGGATGTGAGTCTCACAAAGGTCTTGTATTGTGTCTGCCATCCTCATGTGGATGTCTCGGATATCTGAGGATGTCTCACATTGCCCTTGACACCTTTATTTACACAAAGTACAACTCAGCAAAACACATCAGTGTATCAGATGGCTCCTAAAATACAAATAAGAAGCGGCCATTGCTTTGCATCACTTTTTGACTATAGTAAACTTTTGACAGGAGATGTGTTCCTTACTGTGGTCACATCAGAACCAGCCCAAACAGGTGAACTTTTCACTGACTGTTCACAGACACCTGGGAAGGCACAAACTGTGCAGCTTGCTGAGGTCTCAAGGAGTGTTTATGATATCACACCATAAAGCAGAGGTGCCATATAAAAAACCCAAAACCACTGTAACCATATGGTGTCATTTTGTGCTTGAAATAACTATATATTCTGACAGATGGAGCTGAGTAGCTTAGCACAGAGCTGTGCTAACACAACTCTACTGCTTCAGCAATCTCAGCTCGTGCTTCTGCACAACATCTGCTTGGAGGTGTCTCTTCTGTCCCATGCTGTGAAATGCAAAGCAAACCAGCCCTAAAAAATAAGGATAAAAGGAGTGGAAGAGCACCCACAGTGTGACTGGCTATATTTTTAGGTTGATACCTCATTCATTTTGAAATGGTATGTAAATACTGAAGCCCCCCAGACAGCTAAAGAAATACCTAAAATTCCATAAATTCTTTAGCAAACAGAGAATTAGCACGAGTAGAGACCATTTTTTCTGAGTTTTGATGCTTTTATGTCAACTTATATACACCTTGAGTTTCTCTCACATCCTGGCGCTGCTGTTTAGACCCAGAAGTGGCTATTTTCTGAGCAATTTCTTCTCTTCTCTCCCCTCTTGACAAGCTGCTCTTCCTTCATTCCTCTTTTTTTTTTTTTTTCTTAGTGGTTTCTCAGTTATCTAAATCTGTTAGCTTGTTGTTTGCTGATGAAGTCTCAACACCCTTGTCTGATCTAGCCACTAGGTCAGCGGGGTTGAGTGTCCTGGGGACTCGAGGAACTGTATGGAGATGACCTCTGACACTCATCAAAGGCTTCATGGGCGCTGTTTGCCTCCTATCAGTTTAATCAGCTGGCTCCTTCCCACTCCTTGGCCATTCAGGATGTTCCTCTTCTCCCTCCTTTCCCTGCCTTTCACAGCCCTGCTCACATGCTGCTCCCTCACACTGAGCTTGGTTCCTCTGCGTGGGCCTGTTGCAATGTCCTTTTCATTCTCTACATGGCTCACATTTTGCTCAGAACTTCCCTCATGCTGAAAGGAAAGGCAAGAAGTAGGAAGCTCTCTTTCATTTCCAAGGCACGAAGCTCAGTAATGTTCCTCAGTCTTTTGTGACACTTTGAGGTGGGTTGAAGCCCAAGACTCTTACTTTTCAAGAGTTGCAAGTGCTTTCTAAAATACCCCTGAAACTACAAACCCAGTCACATTTCCATGATGAAGAACACACTGAAAATGCTACAAAACCCTTCCCATTCCTACCTAGTGAAAACAAAAGGAAACAAAAATTTCCTCTCAGTAATGTAAGAAAAACCTTTTCCACAGTGAGGTCAACAGAACACTGGAACAGGCTGCCCAGAGAGGTTGTAGAGTCTCCTTCTCTGGAGACATTCAAATCTCATCTGGACAAGTTCCTGTGTGGCCTGGTCTATGTGTTCCTGCTCTGGCAGGGCGATTGGACTAGATGATCTCTCAAGGTTTTTCCAATCCCTAATATCACGTGATTCTGTGATTACTCAATTAAAAAAAAAAAAAAAGAAGAAAAA
>VZTY01023877.1:412613-464745 GCA_013400935.1 Turnix velox | reverse complement strand
GAGGAACTGTATGGAGATGACCTCTGACACTCATCAAAGGCTTCATGGGCGCTGTTTGCCTCCTATCAGTTTAATCAGCTGGCTCCTTCCCACTCCTTGGCCATTCAGGATGTTCCTCTTCTCCCTCCTTTCCCTGCCTTTCACAGCCCTGCTCACATGCTGCTCCCTCACACTGAGCTTGGTTCCTCTGCGTGGGCCTGTTGCAATGTCCTTTTCATTCTCTACATGGCTCACATTTTGCTCAGAACTTCCCTCATGCTGAAAGGAAAGGCAAGAAGTAGGAAGCTCTCTTTCATTTCCAAGGCACGAAGCTCAGTAATGTTCCTCAGTCTTTTGTGACACTTTGAGGTGGGTTGAAGCCCAAGACTCTTACTTTTCAAGAGTTGCAAGTGCTTTCTAAAATACCCCTGAAACTACAAACCCAGTCACATTTCCATGATGAAGAACACACTGAAAATGCTACAAAACCCTTCCCATTCCTACCTAGTGAAAACAAAAGGAAACAAAAATTTCCTCTCAGTAATGTAAGAAAAACCTTTTCCACAGTGAGGTCAACAGAACACTGGAACAGGCTGCCCAGAGAGGTTGTAGAGTCTCCTTCTCTGGAGACATTCAAATCTCATCTGGACAAGTTCCTGTGTGGCCTGGTCTATGTGTTCCTGCTCTGGCAGGGCGATTGGACTAGATGATCTCTCAAGGTTTTTCCAATCCCTAATATCACGTGATTCTGTGATTACTCAATTAAAAAAAAAAAAAAAGAAGAAAAAACAAATCAAACTAAGACATAAAATATTTTCCCATTTGTTTTCTGCAATAATGTCTCAATAAATTTAAAGAAGCTGTTGCAGGTTCCTTGCTGCTCCCTGGTTAGCTCCACCCTTTGTGTTGCTTGGTATAAACCTGTCTTCAGAGATTCTGCCTATCCATTGGGGCTGCATCTGGGGCCATCAATGGAGGACATCAACCATTGGAGAAATGAAGGATGGACAAAACTTTCAAACATGACAGCTCTGCCTCTAAAAGTCTAATAGGGGCTTTTTGCAGGAAAACTTCTCTTCTGTGGTTTTTTCAACTACATAAGGATGGTCTCACATAATAGATTACTCTGTTTTATCCAGCTGTAAAACTTCTCCCCAAAGCTAACAGAATCTACAGACTGATTGAGGAACAAGGCTATCCATCAACACTGCATCCTTCTCACAAAGCAGCCTCTTCTCTTAGATCGAGGACTGCTACTGTGTTTTTTTTCTGTGGTTCAACCATGCAAGTGAAGAACAGTTTGTAAAGGGAATAACATTCCAAGTGGATTTAGATTAGAAAGTGGCCACTGCAACCATTGCTCCCTCAGATGCTGAGAGGAATCCCACAGTATATCATAAAAACCGTCCATGTCACAATGAACTCCAAACAATGCCAGCAAGGCTCAGACACCTTGTCCTCAGGGAAAAGATTATGGTATAATGCTGTGGACATCAACACAACAGCATGAATGCACTTAATTGGGGCAGTATCAACTCAGCTAAAGCAATATGAGTGATGCTGACAGTAGTCCTCTGTGCAAAGAAATGCTTAAATAGTCTTAGCTGAATGCATTATTTCTTTTTTTTTTTTTTTTTTTTGCAACACAAGAGAGGTAGAAGATTATATAAATTACAGCAGTTAATAGCCTTTTGATTCATCTCTGAGTCCTGCAGAAAGAGAGAGTCTGAAGTGGTTCCTGAGGTGGATAAATTCTGTTGTACAATGTGAGGATCAGTCTTGTAATCCTAGCTAAATCAACAGCTCTTTGCTTCCATTGAGCTCAAAACAAGTCCTAGGAGAACAGGACAAAAGGGAGTCTTTCACTATGGAAAACAAAACTATTTCTAAATATTTATTACATCTTTCCCAGTGAATTATATTCCTCAGGAAATATCCATTTTATCTAATACAGTTCAGAGCTTTTTCCTTTTTATTTTCCCCCTAATTTTTACTATTCACTCTAAATTCTGAAGTGGTAATTTAGGCTAGCAATCTCATTAGCAACTGAATTTGTCTGTCTACCCTGATATGCCTGGCAATGAGCTATTAGTATTAACTAGTAAGTTTCCTTCTGTTTACAGAATCCTTTTGGTCCATTAGCCTTCACAAAATGCACTTTTTACAGTTATGTGGCTTTATGGTGTTATTGCAACCATGATAAAGTATAGAGAAAGCAAGTTGATTATGAAGCTTCTCAGCACAGAAGCATCCACCTCTCCTGGTGAGTAAACTAGGGAGGGTTTTTTTCTGCCTTCTTATTACCTCCCCTGAGGTGATGAAACTTTTGCAGTTAAATTCAAATCCTTGATTTGAACCATCAAAATAACTGACTGGCCATGTGCATTAAAGATTGGACTGACTCCCTTGAATGCTCAATAAGATAAAACCCAAAGTTTATTTAGTCATAGCATTGTAGAATAGTTTGAGTTAGGAGGAACCTTCACAGGCCATCTTGCCCAACACTGCTGCAGTGAGCAGGGACATCCTGCACTTGATCAGGCTGCTCAGGGTCCCACCTAACATGATCTTGATGAATGTTTCTAGGAATGAGGCATTTCCACTTCTCTGGGCAACCTGTGCCAGTGTTTCATCACCCTTCATAAAAAAATTATTCTTTATATGTAGTCTAAATCTTCCCTCTTTTAAAGTTCTTGTCCTGTGGCTACAGGCCTTGCAAAAATTTGTCCTCATCTCTCTTACAAGCCCCCTTTAAGTGACAAAAGTCCACAGTAAGATCTTCTTGGAGCCTTCTCTCTCACAGACTGAACAACCCCAGCTATTTCAGAGGAGAGATGTTTGAACCTCTTCTTACACAGCAAGCATCATTATGTATTTGGGAAACTGAGGTACAAACCTGAAGCCTCAGATCAATAGCAGAGCCACGTTTTAAACAAGGATCTATCATGTTCCAGCCTTTGGCTCCATCCTCTGGCTCATCCTATCCTAAGGAACAATGTTTTTATAATTCTGTAACATGGTAGTAACATGGACTAAACCAATCCACGAGGCTTGCTGAGGCTCTGAGTAGCCTGATCTAGTGCAGGATGTCCCTGCAGTTGGACTAGATGGCCTTTGAAGATCCCTTACAACTCAACACATTCTATGATTCACCATGATCACAGGTGAATTCCTTAAAATCGTCCTGAAAGCCACTTTTATTTTATATATTACTTTTCCAGAAGTAGCTGGGTTGGGAATCTCTTTGTGTACCTCTGAAGTACCATGGAAATGAACAGGGTTCCTCTTGATCTCAGCCTTACAGACATGCAGAGCAGAAACAGAGAAAAGCAGTGCATGCAGAGATGAGAGAGAAAAACAAGACCATACAGCAAGGATTCACCTTTGTGTCCCCTTTTTCCACTGATGTGGGAGTAAAGGACTGGAAAACGACCCTGTTTTTTTTCTTTTAGAGTGACTTTAAAAAGGCAGGTGGAAATCAGTTGCCTTGTCTCCTTCTTTTTTTTTGGGGGGGGGGAATATCCTCCTCCATCCCCACAACAGTTTTTCCTCAACTTTATTTAGTTAGTTAAGTTACATGATATACACCTCAGTATAAGAAGTTGCACAGAAAGAAATATTATACTTTAATAGTTCAGATAAATGGTTCAGATAAATAGTTCAGATAACTGGGTAAGTTCCACAGAAATGCAAGAAAAAAATTCACAGTGAGGCTGAGAATGGTGGCACAGGCTGCCCAGGGATGGTGTGGACTCTCCTTCTCTGGAGACATTCAAACCCCACCTGGACGCCTTCCTGTCTGACCTGATCTGGGTGTTCCTGCTTCAGCAGAGGGATTGGACTAGATGATCTTTTGAGGTTCCTTCCAATCTGTGAAAGATTCTGTGATTCTGTGAAATCAGCTTCAAGCATTGCCTGGTTAGAAAAGGGGTAAGGACACTATTCCTTAAAAGCACTTGTGCTTTTAAGAGAAATGGGATAGAAGGTAGTGATACCCAGAGTACCCTTGCTGGAATCAGTTAAGAGTTGGCATCTGGAAGACAAGGTAGTTACTGGTGGCCCTCCATTACAAGCTTCCCTTCATTCATTGAACTGAAGATTCATCCAGTTCCAGTGGGAACTCTTCTTGGTCACCATCTCAAAGCAGTCTCAAATAGGATTTGGAGGATCCTTTCAGCATGATTTAATACATTTTTTACAAGAGGGTATGCAAATAAGTTCTGTTGACTTGAGGACTAAAAAGAGAACCAGTTTTGTTCTGCAGAGATTCCGTAGCATTCACTATATTGCACATTTTTTGAGGAAACTTCAACTATGACAGATGACAGCTTGGGAAACACCAGTGCTTGGGACATGGGAGAAGAAAGAGGGAGAGATCCAGAGAATTTTGAAGTAATCTAATTAAATTTCTAATCCAGGTTTACATAATTAAGCAACAATGACCACGGGGAAGGGCATTTCCTGGCAGTTAATGACCAGCTGGAGGATTTGAGGGCTTGAGGTAAAGCCAAGCTTACTTAACACTGTCAGTCATTAATTGCCAGGAAATGCCCAACTCAGGGGGTTATTACTGCTGTTATAAACCAAGAATAGAAAAATATAAAGAAAAAAAGACAGGAATTACCTTTTTAATGTGTTGAAAGCTAAGCACTGAACTGCTTGTCACTATGGAGACAAGAGTTGTATTTATAGCATCAGTCCTTTGCTAGCATTTAAAGACTGCCCCAGTACCCAAAAGGAAGGGCAGGAGTTAGTTCTCAGGGCTCCATTAGGTATATAATTGGTAATTCAGAACATCAGCTCTGTGCCACGGGCCACATAACATCTGCAGACATCAAGAGTATCACAAAACTTTACAACACTGATTACAAAATACTGGCAGCCACTCAAAATATTTTATAGTTACACATACCTTCAGAAAGCATTTCCAGTAGCCCCTGCTTTGATCTGCAGAGCGTGTGTGTCTCTAAATAGGATCCTTGTAATGTCACATTGTGCTGTTTCCTGGAAATCAAGTACTTAGGGACCAGATCTTTAAAACTGATTAATGCCATAGCTCTGCTCGGCCAGACTGGGATCACTCACCAATTTTACTCTTCTACAACTATCGATTTCATTGGAGTGGCTCCTGATTTACACCAGGTAGTATAAGGAAGGAATTCAATCCATAGCAAAGACCCCGACCTCCTCCTTACCTTCTTTTAAGCTTCTGAAAGAAATTATTCAATAGCTGATTCCTAAAGCAGCTGCAAACAAAAGTGATTTTGTTCCTTTTCGCATTCGCTGCCTAAAAGATTCTGTTGCTTTTTATGAGATAAAGCATTTGAAAATCAATCCATGTGTTAGTGAACACAGTCTTCCAAATGAATTGGTCAAATGAAATTAATTTCTACCACTTGATTAATGTGGAATTTTTTTTTAATTAAATTACAAAAACATCTGCTAAAGGACATCGGTAGATAGAAGCAGGATTGAGGTGCCAATACAAGTTGTAATCCAAGGGTAATTATTGCTGGATTTCTCCAACTTGCTAAATTCACTTTCATAAATCCTGGTTCTGTACACACACAGGGCCTGATCTCTTGGATATTCTCACAGCAGATGAACCAGACACCATTAAAATAAACCATTTTAAAACCAAACAAAGTGAGGACAAGTAGTTTCTGGTCCCATCTCTTCTCTTCCACCCTGTTGCAGGCTAGTGTATTGAGCACTTAACCAGGAATACAGGTACTATGCAACACCAAACACTGAATCTAGATCTCTAATCCCTGATAAGACCCAAACCATTATTACAAAGTAAGAATTAATTTTAGACCTGCTTTCCATCCCCTTTATCTTGCATCCTTTGCTTATTGCAGCAGAGATCAACAAAACAAGCTCTTATATATTTCAGTATTTTCAGGCTTTCATTGTTCTCTTTTCTCAAAACAAATATTAATCAAACACTTTTTTGGTAAGAGTTTTATTTTGATAAATATACTGAACATAAAGATGATTTTATATATCTGTATGTTGGTACTTTCAGAAAAAAAAAATAGAATGTATTTTTCAACACACCTTTTTTTTAAAGTGGAAACTTTCATCCTGGATATAAATTGTTTTTTACATTTCTCATTTCACCAATGTAAAAAAAAAAGCCTATACATTTAGTGAAACCTTTTTCCACTAAAATTAACCTCTTGCAAGAAAAATAAAAGCCTGAGTCCAAAGCACATCAAATATTTTTCCAACCCATAGATTTTAATGAAAAATGTTATTGTGGTGAAAAAGACATTTTCTGCTTGAAAATAAAAACTGCTTTATGACAGATTACTGAATTGCAGATAAGCACTACATTTACAAATATGCATGGTATTGATTTTGTTTGTGTGTGTGTGCATGTGATAAAAGGACAGACTCAAAAGTCAGGCTTTACTTGGAATTCCTAAAATGTGCTTTGGAGAGAGCATTGACTCACCAGCTAATGATTAGACATCAGGGAGCCGACCCTGGAATCTCATTGTGAGAGAGTGGATATCTCTTATTATTTTCTGGCAGCATAATACAAAAATAGTACAAAGCTGATGCTCTAGGTTGGATTTTCCTGATGTTTGTATCTCACTATAATTCATTTCTGAGGGAGTGCCATGACACTACAAAGTCAAACCACAAGAAAGAAAGGATCTGTAATGTTCATCATAGATCAACACAAACCTGCAATGGAGCCTTCTGCTCAAGATATGATCATTAACATGGACTATCTCTTTATAGCAAGATCAGGACATGTAACCATTCCTCAAGATAGGGAGCTTTTAGAAGTCTCTACTGCAGTACAGTAAAACCAAAGGCCACTGAAAGAATGCAATGGACTTTGGAACCCACCTCCTAATCTCAAATGGAGCCCAAGATGCTTGCTTAGAATTGGATCATATTGTTGGAAGGAACCTTCAAAGGTCATCTGGTCCAAACCCCCTGCAGTGATCAGGGACATCCTGCACTAGGTCAGGTTGGTCAGAGCCTCAGCATGCTTGATGCTGAATTTCTCCAGGCATGGGTCTTCTACCACCTCTCTTGGCAATCTGTGCCAGTGTCTCACCACATTCATGGTGAAGAACTTCTTGCTGATGTTTAATCTAAACCTGCCCTTCTCCAGATTAAAACCATTGCCCCTTGTCCTGTCACTGAATGCTCTGACAAAGAGCTTTATGTTTTCCCCCTTCAGATACTTGCACACTTTCTTGCACATCTATTCACATTCAGTTTGATAGGTCAATGCACTGATCAGTTGTCTCCTGCTTGTGCTGCTTAAAACTTTGCAAGGGTCATGTTAGACAGCTGAAAAGGCTGCAATGGAACACAGAAAAATTGTCAGAACTTTCCTGAAAGGTCTGACTTGCTTGTGGTGGGATCTCCTGTAACAGGGCATGGCTTCTCTTCATAGTCTCAGTGCTCTGCACCTCTTACTGATGGATTTCTGCTTTGTGTCTCAGCCCACATGTTCTATAGCTTTAGAGAGGAACTCCCCATTGAAAAAGAGAATTTGAAAATGTTGTTTTTTGCACTGAGAGCAGGAAAATGTACACAGGGCCAAAACACAGTTTGACATGATGCATCTAGCAGAAAATGGGTAGGAAGGGCTCACGTTTGTATTTGATTGGAAACATCCAGCATAGATAGGCTACTTTTCCAACATGAAAAAAAAATTAGTGATCACTCTTTCAAGTGCATCATGAAGTATAATAATGCAAACTGCACTTAGTGATTCTCAAAAATTCCTTAACCAGATAATTTCTATCATTATTCTTGGACATGTCACTAAATGATCAGTGGCAGGCAGCATTTTGATAGAATTTAGTGAATTTTTCTCAGAGAACAACTTCATTAGGGATTAAAGTTGTAACTTTAGCACAACTGACTGGTTTTAATGAATTTGTGTTTTCACCATATGATAACCAATCTACAGAGAGATATTGTTTGGGATTCCAAATGGCTGTCAAAGTTTATCACTTCTTACACCCTCAGAAGAAACACAAGCTAACCAAAAAAAGAAGGAAAATAAAACAGAAGTTGAACAATGATGTCTGGTACTTCTCAGCTCTGGATATAAAGAGAATAGCATCTGTTATTTCTCTGATCATTTCCTGTGGAGTCTTCTTTACTCCTAGGTTCTGCAACTCTTCTATTAATTCTGGGGTTTCTAAGCCTCAGCATGCAGAAGAGAAGGATATTGCTCACACAGCTGAACACTTCCTTCTGAAATCATGTAGCTGTGGAACAGAGTCAAAAGGGGATGTCGTTCCCAATCCTGCAGAAATTCTAGTGAAACTCAGAGGAAACTCATGAGGTGACACAGGCCAACATTTCAGCTGTGTGAAGCTGGGGAAAGCCATCTACCTCTGCTGCTCAACCTGATGTTCTCACTGAAGAGCATCCCCCCTTCCCTTGTCTTGGGAGGCTGTTCCATGCCTTCATCATTGCTTCCATTGTGCCAGCACCAGAGTTTGTACAGCTGAACAATGACTCACAGTGGGGAAATGATCCAACTGAAAATTATTATTTTATTTTTTTTATCCTGGCTGTGATACTTCTGCCTTCTCTCAATCCTGGTTCACTCCGTGGCCACGAGACTTGTTTCAGCAAAAGGAAAGGAACAAGCACCACTACACTGGAAGTGCTGGATTTTATTAACTGAAATGCTGGAGAGGTAAAAGCTACTCCCGTTCCAAAACTGTATTGTCCACAGCAAGTTTGCTCCAGGTCTCTCTTTCCAATTTCAGTCTATTTAGACTATATGTTCCTCAAAGCAAAAATGTTTTGCTTATTATGTACTGATGTAATAAATTCTCACTCTAGGTATTGAAGCTGTGGTAGTGAAAAGGAATTAAAATAATGATTTCTGTGGGTAAAAGGGATTCACAATAGCTAATGGAAATGCAAAGCCATCATCACCTCATGCAGCACTGCCCTATACTAGAACCCACAGAATATGATATTCTGTTTGTCATTCAGATCAGATTTCATCCTGCAGTCAAGAAACTCATATGAGAGACATCTGCCTAATAAAGAAATTTGTATAATACATAATCTCTTTGGAATTAACATTATATTTGGCATCTGAAATGTTCTAAGATTTTTTTCTTGTTCTGATGATAAAATCTCAATCTTTTTATCTGCATTTTAATTTCTTAGTCTGTCTGGGCATTAAAATAGTCATTAAAATACTAAAAATGTTCTCAAGTGTGATATGGGGGAAGGAAGAGAATAATAGAACTTTCAGGTGAATTTTATAATGTTTACATCAGCATATGAGAGCAGTGTGGGTCAATCTCTTTCTTCAATGGCCAGTTTATGGAGAAAGCTCTATATAATAAGATCATAATCACCTAGATTGGAAGGCACCTTTCAGATCATCAAGTCCAACCATCAGCCCAACTCTGACAAGCCTCATACCTGGACAAGGACTTGAACCCTCGGCCCTCATATTGGAGTCTGATGTTCTCCCAACATGCTCATCTTTGATCCAAATCTGTGCATTCCTGAATCCAGATCCAGAATATCATTCCTGTCCATCATCAAGTCCAGTCTGGGACTTCCTCAGAGCCTGATGGTGACACAATCATCATCCTGGGAGGCCCATATTGGTTTTTAATATATTAGATATATTTCTTTATTTTATTATAATATCTTTTATTTTTATTATTTATATTTTGTTAAAGTAGTTTTCATTTTCTTTTCATTCATGTTTCTCTTTCTCCTATTCTTTTTCCCCTCTCTGAAGGGAGAGGGGTTCAAGAAGGCATCTGTCACTCATTTATTGGCCTGCTCAGCCCAAACCACGATGACTACATGTGAAGGAATTTTAACAGAAGGTTCCTAAGATCTCCTGTGGATCCTCTCTGGCATTTCATGACCTTAAAGACTTCAGTGGGGCTGTTGGTGACCCAGGCTTCACTTCTGCTACAAGACTTTTCCCTGGGTCTGTTTCCCCTTGCTACAAACAAGGTTGATGGAGAAATGTGATTGTAAACTTTCCCCTTGAAAATGCACAATGATAACAATTCCAGATTTTTTTCCTTAATTTTCTTGTTACTGGTGTACATTTCACAAAAGAGGTTATCTCTGTTTTAGCTGATGATTACCCTGCTGATGGAGACACAATTCAAGCAGCATCTCTACCTTCATGATTACTGATGGAGAGAAGAGATGGCATTAGCAGGAAACATCCCTGTAGGACAAACCATCTATTCTCTCAGTTTCCCTCATTTAAATTAGTAGTAACACTGCTCAGTATGATGTAAATTCCATAAGCAAGAGAGGACTATTTTCTTCAGGGACCCTTTAGGCTCTACTTTTCATCAGATTTCCAAGTGCTGATGCTTTTTAAAAATAATTTTTGCTTTGCTAGTATCGAAGTAGGAGTTTAAGAAGTCAGTTGCAGCCAATTGTACTTTCTCCTTTCCCTCAAAAAGGGGATAAAGCTTTCAAACAATTTGAATAAACTGTGATTACATCTTCATTTGTCAGTAATGGGATTAGCACGCTGATAAAAGAGACTTCAGACAAACATACATGTTCAAGATTGGTGTAAATTACCCAAGAGGGTCGGGGAAATCCTTTGGGCTCCTCAGAGCTCACCCCTCCCTCTTAGCAGGCTGGCTGGCACCAAGAGCCCTGAATAGGCTGGGGCCAGCTGACCATTCCCTGCTGGAGGTTGTGGCTGCTTTCCTGCGCACATGCTCACTCAACTGGAAAATACAATTATACACATCCGAGAGTCCCCAGTTAGTGGGGTTTTTTTTGGTTTTTTTTACTATGGCTAACAAGCTGAAGGTTTTTCAGCTAATTGATTTTCTCTCTGGATGAGGGAGAAGATGTCATGAATCTCAGTCAAGGAATAATGATTAAGAGATAAAGGCAATCTGAGAAAAATATATGTGCTGCTGTTGCTAAATGCCCATGGACTCCATGGTGAGATAATCTTTTTAACATGATGACCCATCCCACATGTTTGCCCAAAGATCCATTTGTGAAGGAGAACAACTGGGAAAATCTGAAGGCAAACGGGAATGAGATGAGTGAGAAATGAAACGCAGATTTAAATCCTGTTAGGGCTAAAGAAAAAGAAAAGCTTGAAAATAATCTCACTTTGAGTCTCTGTAATGAATTGCATATTACAATACAGAAGGATTGCTCAGGAGGGTTCTAAACCTCTGCAGAGAGCGAGTATGGGGATTAGTCAACTCTATAGTTGTCTTCAACTTTATGAGGTCTTGATTCAGCCATCCATGTAACTTTTTAGTGGGTTTTACTTGTATTGGCATCAGTGGGATTCCTTGTTCAACCAAATGCTACCCAGAAATGTACAGAAGACAAAGCAGACCATTTATATTGGAAACTGAGAAATATCATTTGAGTACATGGGGACTAACTTCACTGAAGTGAATTGAATTACATCAGAATTACACATGCAAAACCCATGGAAAAAATAAAAAAAGGAAATAAAAAAGTATGGCTTGGACAATGGTTACATATAACACACAGCTTTGAGAAACCAGCCAAAAATACGCTGTGGTAAGATTGGTTAAGGGTTTGCTGAGGGCACTTGTTATGTCTTCCATCTTTTCTTGAATACATTACAATTCCTTGTGGGAATACATTGAAGGAGTCAAAATTTCCTACCAGAATGAAGCTAAGTTTTTGTTTTGCTGTTGCCATGTTGCAGGGTAAAATATAATAAACTTTGATGGAGCTGCAGTAGTCAAAGAATGTTTCATTCTGGAGAAAAGAAAGCCTGTGATGAACTTTTTCTCTCAAATTTTCAGAGCACTCTGGAGAATAGATTTCCATTACGTTGACCTCACACTCAGAAGAACAATATCTTTGTAGATTAATAAACTGAATGTGTAAGAACTAAAGCTAGATTTTGCTGTTAGAAAAAAATTACCTCCTCTCCAAAGGCTTCATTCAAGGATTGTATTACATCTATGCATAAGAAACAGAACTGGTGACATCCATTATCTCTTTCCCCAAAGACCGCTGCAAAGGTCCTATGGTTAGAACCTTAATTTGGATATTAGTTTGAACTTGCCATAGTTTAACCCTATTATTTCTGGACATTCTTCATTTCCATTGAAGTGAAATCAATGACTTTTGGGCAGCTTCTGTGCGATTCTGATGGTGAAGCAAATATATTAAGGAAAAAGAGAGGGCTGATATTATTATGACTCCTGTGTTTATTATTCAGGACAAAGATACCCACCATGACAAGAGGCAAGCAGAAATAAATTAATGAAATGACCTTGTGTCAAAGATCCAAGTGTCTATCACACTAAACTACGATTACTAGTTTAGTGTGATTGAAATTAATCTCTGAAGTCTCTCCTGAGGATTTCTTTTTTACCACTTGCCAGTTTCCCTATGATCCTGACAGAAGAAGCAAGTTTTGGGGGTTTATGTAGCAATTCAACATGGTCTGTGTGAAAATGATGGTATAGAAGAAAAGAAGTTCATGTGATACTGAGAAGGGGACGAGTTGCCAACACCCCTGATCATTAACTGGTTTAATAAAGTTGCATGCCACACATTGGAGGAGGAGGACTCAAAGAGGGACACAATATGATTAGAATGTCATGGGAAATACATTTACAGTTATAAAGAGGCTATCTGGACAGATATGGGAACATGATGTGAACACTAAAGAAACCACAGGTGAGAAAATTATAGTTGTCGTGTTCTTCTAGTTGACTTTGGAAGACAAAAAGCCAGGAAATCAGAGAAAGCAAAACAGCAAGGGTTTTTAACATGGGAAGGCTGAAAAACAGAAGTGAAATATGGGTTTCCAGAAAGGAACTGTAATCAAAGTTGATATTCATTTTTATAGTGATAACTTTGATCTAGTAGTTAGCACCTGTGAGAGATAAATAGGAGAAAAAGAAAATCTGCTGACACTCTGACAAATTGATAAGTGAGAAACTTTATTATATGATACTTAAATAGATGGGTAGGTAGGCTCAGTATAGGTGAAAGTCCATAGAAGATACAGGTGAAAGTAAAAGATATGAACAGGAAAACAGATTTTTGACTGTTTGGCTCAGGAAGGGCAGTAGAAACCACGTAAGAAGATGAGGTTGCAGAATCAGGAAGTTGAGAGAAAGGAAAAAAGAACTCTGACAGATGAAGCAAAAAATAAACCACCTTATTAAAGAACAAATTGCAGAAGACAGAAGACTAGAAAGGAGATGCAGTAGACAAGAAAGTTAGTCATCACTGAGAGCAGTAGTTAGTCTGACAGAAAAGTAATAGAAGGGTATTTTCAATGGCTCAGTAAGAAGGTGAGAGCCAGGCAAACAGTGAGTTGGCAGGAAAATTAATCAGCAAGTGTACCATAACACAGCAAGACAAGCTATAATATAAGGCAATATAACCGTTGGAAGGATTACCAAGCAACAGGAGCAAGGAGCTAATGGGAGTTGGTAGGTGAAAGAGGCAAAAGATCTTCTTGAACAGGGAAATTTAGAGCTCAAGAGTTTTGAAATGACATCAGAATTTGTGGGTGCCAATAGTGATCCAAAGCAGTGACGTGAATAAAGGGTAGTCTCCTTCCCAAAGCAACCTTCTCCCTTATGTTAGTAAGGGATGCCTAATGTCTGCCTTTGATTCTAAGTGTTAATATTGGTCAAAGATCTGAAAGAAATCTCCTTTACGATTTAAGTCATTATTTTCTTCTTCACCACCGTATTTCTGATATATTCAATAGCAAGAGAAAAGCCTCAAGCAACTATTATTTGGATCATCTTTGAATCTAGTAAATACAAGTTCTAAAATCAGAATTCACTTGCATACAGTGTTCTCCCATTAGCTAAGTGCTAAATTTATATAGTTATACTTTCCCCCTTTCCTGTTGGATACTTCTCTTTCCATTAACAGTTGAATTTTATCCCTCTGAAAAATTCAACAATCACTTGCTGGAGAGAGGATTCATTAGGTTTTTGAAGCCCATAGCTCAAAGTTCCTTATTTTATAGGAATCATCATTATATAAATATATCATTATATAAATTATCACGGTGTCATAGTAGAAGAGATATGAAGAACATCAATTTATAGAGAAATTTTGAGCATCTGTGCTTGTGTTTGACATGTGCTGAACACCCAGCAGCTTCTTAATAAACATAATACTTAAATTAATTATTACAAACTGTCAAACACTCTAATCTTCTGGAAATTCTATCCTCAGGAGGAACCTGAAAGACTTAAAAGCCTAAGACCTGTGATTTTCAATTAGAATTATACTCCTAATTCCTTTGTGTTCTTTTAGAAATCCTATTCTCTTTGATAAAAAAAAAAAAATTTGCCCCAATCCTTAAATGTATTTCTAAGTCCTTGTGGTTTCAGAGGGAGTTAGGCATAAAAAAACTTTGCAGGATTAGGTACTTGGTACATATGAGCAGCCCAAGTCAAAATTACACTAGGCTTTACTGGAAAAACACAGACTTTAAAACTTGAGAGCTGATAGGGATCACAGCAAGTAGTAGCAGCATACTTTATGTGAAGCTGCACTAAATAACCAGATACTGCAACAGCTGCCATTTCTGGGTTGTTTGAAAGTGCAACATCAAAGCATCAAACCCAAAGTCCAACGTGGAGAGGCATGTATTGAAAAGAAAAGGTAGCAAATACCTTATCAAGTACACAAGCTGGAAATACTGCACACTACCCACCCAAAAGCAGTAGGATATCTCACAGGCATTGAATTGGCAATGGCAGGGATGGCCACTCAACCAAGAGCAGGAGCATAACCTTTGTTTTTTCATTCAATTACTTCTCATGGTCCAAAGGACTTCTCAGACCTCACCAGTTGTCTATGGAGAATGTCTCTGTGGATGTAAAATGAGAAACTGAATTCCTTATTTTCTTACACATGTTTTCAGTAGTTCTGTTAAAATAATTTGGATTATACCTGTTATTAAAACTTGCAAGGAGAGCTCCAAATTTCCTTACATGAATGTCATGGAACTGAAGTGGAGAGATGCTCAATTGGCTGTCTCATGTTGTAACAAGGAGTCTTGTAGAGCAGGCTGAAGGTCTTCATCATGAATGTGGTGAGACACTGGCACAGGTCACCCAGAGAGGTGATGGAGATCCCATTATGGAGACATCCAAGGTCAGGCTTGCTGTGGCACTGAGCAACCTGGTCTAGTGCAAGTTGTTCCTCTTTTTTCAGGGGGGTTGGACTAGAAGGCCTCTCCAGGTCCCTTCCAGATCTATGATTCTATGAATAAAATATCTGCTCCATAGGTTGTTGAATGCCTCTCTCTTCCCTAATCATTGAAATAAGCGTGTTTCTCTCTATTTGGTGAAGTTTCTCTTCACTTATATACATGAATATGAAACACAATGAAGATTTCTATGATGGAAGAAGAGACTGTCACAAATCTTGAGGTTTTTGGTACAAACACAAACAAATAGTAGAAGTGCCTGTATGGCTTTACAAGAACTTCTACACCTGCATCTTTTCACACAGCTTGAATTGGTTCAGATTTAATGGGATCTGAAATAGGAATCTAGTCCAGGTTTCCTATTTCAAAAGATACCAAGTTTTGAATTCATAACAGAAGATCTTTGCTAAGCTCAGATGTAAACATTAAATAGTTTGTTAATAGCTGTTTATTTATTATCACAGACCACTGATTGGGAAATCTTCAAGGGAAGTGAGTTTCCAGTAAGAATGAGACAACATCCTAGAATAACTGGATGCTAGGAACAGAGTTAGAGATACTGAGAAAAACATTTCAGATTGAGAGGATCTCTCAAGGCTTGAAAAAACTCTGCAGAGTTCTCTTATAGAAGAACAAGAAAGTAAAGTGATCCCAACAGAAGACAGATAACCATCAGTCTAATTAGAGAAGAGCGGAAGAGTGACACTCGGTACCTTTCCCCAATGGGAATGTAGCCATGACCTATTTTGATTGTTTGTTTAAAAATCTGTATGTATTTATATTATTCTATTAGTTTTCTTTGTTGCATTTCTTCTGTTTGTAGTTACGTGCATTGTATCACAAGATTTTTTTCTCACCCTGAGGACAAAGCAAGATGGTCTGTAAGACAAATTTGCTTTGTCTAAGAAGATACTTGTGGTTGGATCATGTGATACTGCCCTTTCCTTTCATTTGGAATCTTTCAAATTAGAGAGTGATGGCCTTAAAAACTCACACAACACTCTGCAAATTAGTCCAAAGGACAGTAGTCCCTGGGGTAACCTACAACAAGGAGTTTGCAAAAGAAATTTTTTCATGGGATGTTTGAAAGGAATCAGTATGCTTTTTTCTAAAATTTTTGTCTTTAATTTATGCTAGAATTTCTCTCAAGAGGCTCTGCTTATTTTAAAAATATCCCTACATCTGTGTGTCTACAAATTCTGTACATCTGAGACTGCATGAATGAGTTAACATTTCTAAGCCTATTCTGTGTATTTCTCTGGAATCATATTAAGGTTTGCACAGTGAAAGGCAGATTCAAACCTACAAACTGTTTATGCAAGGAAAAGCTGAACAATTGTGGTCAAATAAAATATAAAGAAAATATCACAGCTAGAACCCATTTCCGAGAAGCAAATCATGGAATTGGCAGAAAGTATAACTTCAGATGTTTTATTGACCGATTTATTTTTCAACCCACTCCTAAAACTGCCCATTCACAACAAGGGTAGAACACACTGACTTGCATCTTTAGGATATAGATTTGCTTTATGTTTCCAACTATGTTTTCCCACTCTGATATCACTCCCTGCTGTAAAACAGTGGGCAGAAAAAGAATAGAATATGTATCAGAGTTCATATTTTGGACATTGAGTAATGCTGATTATACTTACTTAGACTCAGTTACTGCCTCAAGATATAATAGTTCAAATGTCATTCCAGCTTTTTTTTGGAGCTGTCTGCAGAAATCAGGATAAAGACCACAAGTTTTAAGCCAGAAAGGTAAATACAGGCTTTAGAATTTACAAAAGAGAAGCCTGAGACTAAGCTGACACCTGTAGATGTGATCACTTCAGACTGGGCTGGCTGGGCATTCAGAAGCCTTCCCACACATCCCTTGCCACCAGTCATAGAATCATAGAATAGTTTGAGCTGGAAGGGACCTTAAAGATTATCGAGCTCCAACCCCCTGCCATGGGCAGGGACAACTCCCACTAGACCAGGTTTGCTCAATGCCTCATCCAGCCTGGCCCTAAACACTTCCAGGGAGAGGACATCCACTCCCCTTCTTTAACAAAGCTACCAAATTGTTCCATAGTACTAAAAATCTAGCATTTCTTACCTTCCTGATGATTTGATTGAATTGATGACCTTTAGGGCACCAAATTCCCTTGATTTTATACAGCTGAAGAAAGTCACTCAGCTCAGGTTAAGAAGCAAGGAGTTAACACAAACTAGTTCTTTGTAGCTGAAGCATAAACACAGATCAAAAGGCAAGGTGCCTGCAAGCACATATGTGGGAGAAATAGCATAATATGGAGATACATGATGTGAGACTCACAGTAGATCAGCCAGGGAAGATGAGAGAAAAGGCAAGAAGAATATTCCAGAGGTAGCCACAGCAGCACAAAAATATGAGAGGTCTTCTTAGCCAGAGGCTGGATTTAAAGAGGTTTGGAGCTATCTGTGAAGAATTTGTCTTCTCTTTGATTTCTTCTGTGCTTAGGCAAACAGCGCTTTGTAGGTTGTAAATGGGCAGGATTGCATCAGAGATGCCAGACACAATTATCTCTCCCTCTAATGAGAACAGTTTGGGAAGCTCTGCATTTTGGCTGACCGTTCCTTTCGTAGACCAGTAATAATATTGATGCTGACCCAGTGCTGAGAGGATTCTCTGTGAGAGACCACAAAGTTTTGCAATGTGGCAGATGGATGTGCCAAAAAAATGACAAGATGCTGATGGTAAAATATGAGCAATGTGCCTTCTGATTGTTTTTATCCATGTGAATTTCCACAGCATTCAAATCACATAATTTAATGAAGCCCTGTGATTCCAGCAAGTTGCTGCTTGGATTTTCACCTCACACAGTAGTAAATTTTTTTTACTAAGCCGTGAACTGAGAGTAACATTTCTGAGCAAAGCCCAGATGTAGAAACTTGGCTACTGTGAAGACTAAAGGGAGATCTTCCACTTGCTGGGGGCAATCTGCTGCTGGTATCACTGATGATCACTGGATTGGAGCATGTCTCTGACAAAGAAGATAGTGATGCATTGCTTGTATTTCTACAGATAATCACTCTACAGTTAATCAAGATTGCAGGTCTCTGAAATAGTAAACAAGAGATTCTACAGTTTGAAGTGAGAGACAACCTTCATGCTCTCCACAGAAATTACAGTCCTCTGGAGGTGGGTTTTTAAACTTGAAAGAAGAAAATGTCGTTGATTAGGCATTAAATGGATAGATTAGGCACAGATTAGGCCTGAGATCAATCACAGAATCATAGGGTTGGAAGAAAACTTCAAAGGCCATCTAGTACAGCCCCCTACAGTGAGCAGGGACATCCTGCCATAGATCAGGTCACTCAGAGCCTGGCCTTGAATGTGTCCATGGATGGGGCCTCCACCGCCTCTTTGGGCAACCTGTTCCACCCTCATAGTGAAAAATTTCTGCTGAATGTCTGACCTAAACCTACCCAGCTCGAATGCCATAGGTCAGGCATTAAATATGTTGCTACTCACAGACCCCTATATTTCAACAATATTGCTCTACCTGCAAATAATTCCTAAATCAGTTTTTTAATCTGCAAACTGACTGCTACATATAGCCACTGAGCAGGCCTGGTTTGGAACTTGACACTGGTTTGGCTGGGCTTCATCAGAGCCTCAGTTTCTGGGAGAGATGTTTTATAAACAAAGATGCTTTTCGTAACAATATTTTCAAAAGAAAATAGAAGAGTAGAAGGTTAATCATCTTTTAATCCTATCTATTACTGAGGCAATGTGCAAATATAAACCAGCACACTCCTAACCTCACTTGTGACAACTGGTTTTAGTAATAACTGTGAAAAGCAATACTATGCCTCTCACTGATGATGATGGATAACCAGTATCTAAATTGACAGATTAAACAAACTGCAACTCTTGATAATCAATAATGTTATTATTTTTGAAAATTAAATAAGAATATCTAGAGATGTTCAGCTGACAACCAAGACGAGGGGTTTGGAAATTCCCTTGAACTATTTGTTCTTCTGATAAGATGTTGTAGGGCAAAAAGCAAACCACCCATTCAACATCAGTGTGTTCTGTGAAAGGTGTTTAAGAATTGAAATAACAATAGTGAAAAAAGGATGAACTTCCAGGTAGCAACAGGCTACAGGGTGCTGCACAAGATCTGCCAGGAGGCAACACCACTTGGCATTCCACAAGTAAAGGCAACAAAGTAGAAATTTGGAACAAATATGGGGAACAAATTCATGCCATGTACTTGAACTGCACTGGGAGTTGGCAGGCATCCCTTTTTCATCACTGATTATGTTGGACAGTCTAGCAAATATGTAGTCATAATATTATAGTGAGTAAGTTAGTGATATAATCATGAGATAAAATGAACAAGATGTTTAAAACCTGCTCCTAAGAGATCTCTGGAATGTCACGTTTGAAGGACTGGTGGAACAGAAATGAAGTTTTAGTCTCTATTTCACACTGCAATAACCAACCACAGAAGGTCAGAAAAATGAAGTAACATAGAAGAAAAATAATTAATATTTTAATTCATGGCTGAAGGTACACTTATATTCAGGCTGTGGCTCCCACCTATTTCATATTATGGTTGCACTTCAGCAAGAACACTGAGACAGAGTTTTCAGCAGGAGATTGAATTATTGATGCTCTGTGAACATCTGTTGCAAAGCACATATTTCAAATGGAGGTAGGTGCTGCCAGATTGAAACTCAGGGGCCTTCACCCATGGATATTAACACTATTAGATTTAATTATTGTTCAGAGTTAATAAACTACTCACAAACAAAAATATTAAAGAAGGGAATTTACACTACCTTACAGCTAACAGACCAGTAGAAACTAACAGTGCAGTGTGTGAAATCAGTTCCAGTTTTAAGATTAGTTAGGTGTCTATCCAGAGTTTGCTGAACTTGATGGATAAAAGGAATATAAATCAAGTAGATATTTGATTATTTTAGAAAACACATGAGACATTCCTATCTACTTACTATATCATGTTTTTAAAGTTAAAAATCTTGTTCAGGAACCAGGTAACATGAGTAACAACAATATCTAGCTAAGTCTAAGAGAAGTGTATTATGTCTGTCTCACAGCTACAGATAAATTTGGGATGGGCACACTTTCTACTGCTTCCTGGTGAATGTGAGAACTTAGCAGAAAGGTCCATAACACATAGTCAAGGACAGAAGCAGACAATGCAACTCTGTGGAAGCAGTGAGAGGAAGCTTAAAAAATGGGAATACTTGTTTCTGAGCTTTTTCTTAGTACTTTCTAACATTAAAAGTCTTGAGTACTTTGCTTACCGTTAAGTCAAAAAGCCACCTTACCCAAAGGTGGAGCTCAGCATTCTCCCCATCCCAGTGTTTTTGAATTAAAAAATTGCTGTGTAGCAGTTGCATTCTGGGCAACATTGCGTTTAATACCAGTATTACTTATTGATCACATTTACCAGATGAGATCACTCAAAATTAGTGCCAGGCTTCTAGATTCGTGTATTCACAACTCACTTTAAGGAAGAAGTGGCTGAGCTAGGTATCACAGCATTTAAAACACATTTATTGACACAAATTCCCATGAACTAAGAGAAAACGTTACATGTCTGAGAGACACATGTCTGGTGATGAATAGACCTGAGATATTTTCCTTAAAAAAATATTTTAAACTTGCTGAAAAAGGAGGCAACACCAGCCTGAAAGTCATGAATCCATTGCAGTGATGTGATATTCCAAACATACTAGACTTGAAAGTGCCTTAAAGATGATCACACTTCTTTTCTATAATGGCTTTGTTTTTCCAAATAATAGATTCAGTAAAGCAGTGAAGTCAGAGTTAGTCTGGAAGCTTCAGTTCATCAAGTGTTCAACTCATACAGGACAAAGACACAAGTACACTCAAATTCTGGAAAGATCCACTTCTTATCATTCCATGATATTTGGGGGCCAATGTCTGCTCTAAATATCCCCTCTCCAGAGTCCAAGGCTGACACAATCATGTGCCCTTAACTTAGACACTTGAGACATGATAAGAAACAAAACAGCAGAAGACTGGGGCCAGGCAGATGATAGACCAAGCTACTATCCTTCTCTAAATATTTCTTGGCCAGTATGAAACATTTCTACAAATAGATCATGTTCAGAAATAATCTGTCCACCCAGCTTAATATTACAAAGGTTTTCTGTGTCTGTCTTGCACAGCCATCTAAGCAATTAAGTTTCTTTCCCATGAATCATCTATATACATTAAGATTCCCAGTACAATGGCCAGATGAATATTGCAAAGAAAGAGGTGATGAAACATTTGATTTGGATTTTTCCTGCCTCTAAAGCAAAAAAAAATACTAAGATATTGCTTCTGCAAAGAAGCAACAAGTATTTATGTGTCTCTTTTACTTTCTCCTTCATCTAACAAAATGCTAAGCAATTAATGATCACATTGATCACAGTCTGCACATGAAACAGATAACAATCTTCCTTACAAAAAACTTTTCAGGAAGAGTCTGACCTATAAAAGAGTCTAATCTCTAACACTTACCTAGCTGAGAATCCTACAGCAAACTGACGTTAAGTAGCTTTTTCTTTACCTTTAACTTCTTACTTACTTGTCACAGATAAATGTCTTAATCTCAAGAAAGCCAATTTTGGGTAGAAATCAGGGGCTACAGAGTCTTGGGAAGATAGTGGTGCAGGGTTGTATTTGTGTGGGACACCTTAGGGAAGTGTTGTGGGGAGGGATGGAGTTAAGGTTCTACTTCATCCTCTATCCTAATTGGAGCTTGAAAGAAGAGATAAATGCAATCTCTACCACAGACACTGAAAATTCCCACTTTTTCAAATTAGTGGGTAAGGACAAACGACTTTTATAAACAGAGTGTCCACTGTCAACCAAGGAATGTCTAACCCAGAGATTTTTTCTTTACAGGCTTTCTGCAAAATCATTGATGCTTGTTGTTGAAAAATGGTAATTATTTCAAAAGATCAATCAAGATTACTGAAAATCACAGAATATCACAGAGTATCATGGATTGGAAGGGACCTCAAGAGATCATCTAGTCCAATGAATATCAAATGAATATCAATGATTATCAAAATGGAGAATATCTGCTTATGTGTATGTCTGTATTCTGCTAGGGAGCTGATGTCACTGCTAACCAAGTAGGTATAGCACAGCATCATGATATGCAGAGGTATTAACCCAAAAGCTTTACACAGCCACTTTGTCAATATCAGCCATATTAGCACATAAGTCAGTAAAGATCTTTACTAGCAAAGTTATAGTCTTTCAGATATTACTTTTATTACTTTCAGCCAGCAGGCTGCCTCAGCCAGAGATCAGTTAGGAGAAAGAATCATAGAATCATAGAATGGTTCCATAGAATGGAAGAGTCCTTAAAGATCATCTAGTTCCTCCTTGCCATGGGTAGGGACACCTCCCACTACACCAGGTTGCTCAGTGCCTCATCCAGCCTGGCCTTAAACACCTCCACGGAGGGGGCATCCACAACCTCTCTGGACAACCTGTTCCAATGTCTCACCACACTCACTGTAAAGAACTTCTTTCTTGCATCCAGCCTAAAACCACCCTCTTACAATTTGCATCCGTTACTCCTAGGCCTGCCATCCTGTACATTACTAAAAAGTCCTACTCCAGCCTTTCTGTTGGCTTCCTAGGTATTGATCAACTACTATGAGGTCCCTCCCCCTGAGCCTTCTCTTCTCCAGGTTGAAGAACCCTAACTGCTTCAGCCTGTTCTGATGAAGGAAGTGCTCTGATCAGCTTCATGGCCTCCCTCTGGACCAACTCCAACATCTCAATGTCCTTCTTATGTTGAGAAGAAAGGAAGGAGATGGAAGTAATGTCCTGCCACTGCACTAGGCTTCACTGCAGAGCACGCAGAAGATGGGCTAAGAATACTGACTCTCACTTTCATCTGCCACGTTTCATCCCATTCCCATACAGTGTTGTATTGAAATAAGGAGCTACTTAGTAGAAAGTCTCTTTAGCCCTCAATTCATGAATCTACGGGGTTATGGATGTATAAACAGAATGTAGTGCTCCCCAAAACTGAAACATTTGGATTTAACCCAGAAGGTTGAGATTGCCTGAGCACGTAGTTCAAAGCAACTCCAACATCTCAAACAAGTCCCAAGACAAAGTAGACAAGTGTGGGCTTATGCTCCCTGTGGAAGTTATTTTAAATTACCAGAATGTTATCCATTAAATAACAGCAGCTGCTATGGTGAAGATACTGCAGAAAATCTTTGTTTCTTGAAACACTTGGTTTGGACAAAATTTTAGGGATATTAAACATGAATACAGACAAAAGAAATACTCAAAACCTTGGAAAAAAAAGCCCAGTGGCCAAATACATAAATATATAGCTGCAAGTCAGATAAATAAGGAACAGTTTTTAACCACTTATTCACACTACTGAGATTATACAGGAATAGGACTTCAAAATATAAATAACCATTAATAAATCTTTTTGAACGGTTCTGTTCTAAGGGCTGGGTACTCATAGATCTCTTTAACCTACAGCTTGATTGATAGTAGACAAGTGTGGGCTTATAAACACATGACCATGGAAATTTATTTCAAATGCGGTTTACTGCAAATGGTCTCTAAATTGTAGTGTGTTAGCAGCTCCCCAAAATCTCTTCCATCTTCCTCATGCAGGGTAATACCTTCTTGAGCTGCGGGACCATATTGCATCTCCCTGTCTTGCCAACAGAAATGTTACTAGAATCAAACCCTTAACAAATGTATGTCAACATGGTAATAATGGATTCCAGTCGTGCACTGGCTTATGCATGTGCTTAATATCAAGCACATGAGTAACTCCAGGCTAGAACCTGAGCATACAAAAGAGCACAGTCCAATTCATTGAACTCCTGTGTACTGGTTGACAGGTATACTTTTGTTCACCACCCCCTGAAAACACAAGTCTCCCTTTTATTAGTTCCCTAACCATAGATTTTTATTTTCTTCCCCCTCACTTAGCACTTTTAAGGTCTCAGAACAAAGAAAATATCTTAAAAACATTAGAATATATTACAGAAATGCAAAAAAATTTCAAAAATTGCATCACAGGGTAAGCTGAGAACTGTTTCAGCCCTGACTTTCTGGCTTCTACAGGCTTGTCACCAGAATATCAGGTTGTTTAGGTTTTTTTTCCCCCATCTATGACTAGAATACTGCAATAACTGAAGCCAGGAAAAATACTTATTACCTCTTTTTATTTAAACAGAAAACATTTTCCCATGACACAGCAAAGAAACTTGCAAAGAGTTTTGTGTTACATTATAAATGTGAAAATGGCTGTTAGTCCTGAAGTTAACTTTCACTGAATACCATAAAAGCCTATTTTTTAGTAAAGTGTCCTGTCTTCTTGATTCCCAGCTGTAACAAATCTTTATTTAATTTCTTTCTTCTTTCTTTTTTGTTTGTTAAATAGATTATCTACTATATAGTACCTATTATTTTACTGTTTCA
This sequence comes from Turnix velox, assembly GCA_013400935.1. NCBI lineage: Eukaryota > Metazoa > Chordata > Aves > Charadriiformes > Turnicidae > Turnix > Turnix velox. Next base: position 440,074 of record VZTY01023877.1, on the reverse strand, counting down.
TGCCCTGTAAACACTTTCCATGCTTGCTGTCTTTTCCTGTGGTAGTATCTTGGGCTTTACTTTGTTGCCAAAGTAAAATATTTTATAACATCAAAGAATAAAACTGGTCTGGATTGGATTGTCAGCATCTAAAAGACAGCTGGCATGAATGCTTACCTGTCTACAGACACATGCAGCTCCTTCTCAACTAGAATCTGGATATCAAATTGTAAAATGCAGTCACTTCTAAGTGATTTATTGCAAGGTGAGAAGCTCCTGTAGCTTCTGTTTGGGTATTTAATGAGGACACCAACCAGATCTGGTTCCATTGGTACAATCTGTGTGCTCCTGGCCATCAGACACAGCAACCTTGCATATGGTAGCATAGTTTCTCCCATGCATGTCTTCAGCCTAGATGCCCTGTCCATGGCAGGAGGGTTGGTCCCTTCCAATCCAAACCACAAATGATTCTGTGCTGGTCATCTATGGTGTTCACTGTCTGTCAGGACTGGGCTCAACTGATTCATTTAGATGAGATTTTCCTTTTAATCACAAAAAGAAGTGCATAAGGCCAGGATGGACAAGGCACTGAGCAAACTGGTCTAGCAGGAGAGGTCCCTGCCTATGACAGGGGGTTGCAACTAGATGATCTTTAAGGTCCCTTCTAACACAAACTATTCTATGATTATGGTTCTGAAGCAGTCTGCAGAATCACTACCATTAGTGAGTCTGAGTGGATAGTGGAAATAATTCTTCTTGTAGAATTTATTAGAGTGGTGCCTGCTGTTAATTAAAAAAAAACAACTTAGTACATCACTCAGTCTTCTCTCAATGTCAAACATTTGGCCTGAAAAGTCACTTTAGGACCTCATCCCCAAGGCTTACTTGTTTCCTTGACAAATCCCAATTTCAAGCAAAAACGAGGTTACCTTTGCAAATGTTGCCTGTTTGCAAAAACAAAATTAAAATAAAGCTGCACGAGAGTCACCTTTAATGAATGATAGTTTCTCTGTCCTTTGTCTTTATAAAATGACTGTAAGGGAGGGGGTTGAGAAAAGTCCTGTGGAGCCAGCTGCCCAGGGACAGGGCTCAACACTTCCCTACTGACCAGTAGGAGATAATTCATCAGTTGTCCCTAGAGGAGGAAGAAAGATGATTACAACCCAGGATGGGTGAAATTGGATGGGCTGAAATGCTGCAACCAAGTGCTCATACAGCCACTTATGCAAATGATACATAAATCACAGGGAACAATGGCAGGGCTAAGGGAGATGCAGCCACCAAAATGGAATAGTCCTTTTCCTGTCACCTCTTTCATCTCCTCAATAATACACCCCATGAAGCCTCTGCCAGCTTGGCTGTGGTGACTTTTGCTCCCCACACAGTTTCTACCTTCCTGGGGATCTCCATCTCCTCCCCCACGTGCCATTTTTAGCCCTGGGGAGAGGTGCAGAGGGGAGGCAGAGCCATCTTCTTTCTGACAGGGTGCAGCCAGGGAGGGCACAGCCGCCATTTGGGAAGCCTGCTGTTGTCTCCTCATTGTGTTTCCCCTTCAAAATGAGTCTCCAACATGGCAAGAAGAGCCTGTTGGCTGTTAGTGGTTGCCAGTCACCGCAAAGTGAAAATGTGTGAGAAAACTGGACAACCAGGGTGAGTTTTTTGGCAAGGTTTGTCAGGCCCTTGTGGTAAACAGGCCTGAGAAGATGGCGGCCAGAGTGCTGGAGGGAGGTCTCCATGAAGTGATGGAACTTGGATCTGTAAACAGCAACACACAACCCATATGGCTGCCCCAAGCACCTGTAAAAAGATAATTTTTAAAATTACTCTGGTGCAATATGCTACCAGGATGTGGGCCTGCAATGAAAGTGAGGAGTCAATATGAACAGGCCCCAGTGCACCACAGGCTCAGCACAGGCCAAGGAGGACAGAGGAGCAATCATAGAAACATAGAATTATAGGGCTGGAAAGGACCTTCAAAGGTCCTCTAGTCCAAATCCCTGCAGTGAGCCCTGCTCGAGAACAGGTTGCTCAGAGCTTCATCTCCAAGCAATGTCCTCTCTTGCCTCATGGCCAGAGACTGGCAGCAATGGGGCCGATAGGAAAAACTGAAGAGCATGCAGACAGGGTGGAATAACAAGGTATTTTAATGTGAAATATTTCATTTTAATGTGAAATGTTTCCTATTTGCTCTTCCCTATCCATCTGAGCAGCCAGTTATATCCAGGATAATTCAGGAGAGGGTACCTCTGCTCCATGCCCTAGGTAGGTGAGTGATTGTGGGCAGCTGAAATCATAGTCTTTTATTTTCATGCCAATCCAGCAATAAAAAGTTCCCACACTGCATCCCCATGAAATAAGACAGGGACATAAAGAGAAAGTGGTCAGGCAGAGAAGTGAAAGGTGCTTTCTGGAGTCAGCACCATTTAACAATGATCACTTTGCAGATCCTTGCCCAGCAGAAATGAGATGGAGGTGCATTAGGGGAAGAAAGTGATTACACCTCCTCCCTTTTCAAGCTCTAGAGCAGTGCTGTGACTTGATATGGTTTTTATCAGAGACTGCAATGCTGCATTACCAAGTAAGCAGTAAATTATGTCAAAATCAATTATACTACCCCAAGCAGAGATTCTGAGTCGAAAATGAATGGGTCTGGGGGTGGAAGGGACAGATACTGCTTATGCATTTTGATTAGATAGCTAGCAATCACCCTCCACAAGAAAAGAACAGCCAGCAAGTCATGAGATCAAGAATATTAGGTTGACTTTACCACACCTTAGATTTTATGTATGCTTTACTGCAGTCCATAAAAGGAGTGCTCTAGTAGGAGTCCTCTAGTATAATACAAGGTTTTCTGGTTTTAGGATCTTTAATCCAGCTTCTAAATATAAATATTATGTGTACAGACTGACAGACAAGATATTCACTGTGAACTTTGCTGCCCAGAAAGTCTACCAAGCAATGAATCTTTATTTCTGAAACTCTGGGTGATCAGAAGAAAATATTTATGTTGGGGTAAATTGTAGTGACATCTGCATGGAAATATTCAGAGAAAAATCCCTCCTAAAATTGTAATGGATGAAAAGGTTCTTGTGAGAGTAGATTATTGCAAACAAAAAACTAAGCATTTAAGACATCCTGTTAATCAGAGCAGGAAAGCTACACAGACTGACATTCACAATCTATATAAAGGAAAGCAAAGCCAAAGTAAAGATAGTGAATTTTCCAGAACTGGTTTATTTCCCAAATTGATCAGAAATATTTCTGCTATTAGCTTCTTTCAAGAGCATGAGCAGTGCCTACATTGGATGACTGGCGTCATCCATGGGTGAAAAATAACTATTGCCTTTAGGGCTGTGGAGTGTTTCAGGGGTGTTTGCTATGATGCTCCCATCATATAACAAAGCCTCTGTTAATTTTTCACAAAGGATTACCAGTCAAGAGACATATTACACCCCACTATTGGGTCTCAACGATTTTATTACATGTACCACTGAAATACGTGAACATAGTGAAATGTGATGGAAGGCAGATTTTCTGTCTTAGACAAAAATATAAGCTATCCTGTAGGACCTGTGGTGAGCTCACATAGTTCTAAAGTACCCCTGAAAACAAGCTTTGAGTTAATTTGTTTTAAAACTTAATTTCTGATAAGCAGGTAAAGAAAATAAAGTTCTATACCTGACTCGGTTCTCTATCTCAAATGAGGAACTTGTTTCAATTTCCTCTATGGTGGGATACAGAACATGTAATTTTCCTGGTTGAACAATTGCCTCTATGAATAGACTCTAATCATTGTGTACTTCAGGTTTTTCACCTGCAAAATGAGTAGTATTATCTTCTGAGGTGCCTAGATATCTACTGTAGTAAAGAGATATTTGAGAATTTACCACTGGAATGGTAATTAAATGATGTTATTGGTATTAAATCCAGTTGTTACCAAAGCTAGCTACGTTAAACCTAATAAAAAGGACACTCTTCTGTAATGCTATCTGAGCTCTGCTGAAAGTGCAGTCTTTAAACTGCTGCCTACCTAAATACGCTTCAGCACAAAGTGTCTGTGCCATGTCTCTGCAGCATGGTTTACAAAGTAGGCTAGCGCTGCCATATTCCATAAACAATCTTTTTTGACTGCTTCACAAGGATGTAAGGAGTCTTCATGGTGTCTTCTCAACATTTACAGGCAACCATAGTCTGGTGATACCTGCAGTCATGATCTTTCCTGTCAGCAACTTGTCTCACAACAGCTGCGTGGTGGAATCACAGAAGCAAACAGCATTCCCAGTATCAGTCCAGCCACATTACAGGTAAGTACATGGGGCTGTGCTTGGGCACAATGTGGGCTTTGTTCAAGGTAATGTTCTGAGATGATGATGATGATGCTGATGCAGGCAAGTGTGGACTTAAGCATAGGTTCAAGCTGCGCTTAAGCTGTGTGATACATCCAAACTTCCTAACTGGCTCACATGAAAATAGAGGGATCCATGTGTATATTTTCTTAATTCCCTTCTGATCTTTTTCTAAATCATATTGTCTTGAGCAATGAAAACAATGTACTTTTTTGCTTTGAGGATGAAGTTCAGTTGTCATACGTAGGGTTTGCCAGATGCCTTACATGAGATGGTAGCTCCCATAGTATGGTCTCAAATCTTGTGTCCCTTGTTGAAAGCAGGTGAGAATCACAGAATCACAGAATGACCCGGGTTGGAAGGGACCTCAAGGATCATGTAGTTCCAACCCCCCTGCCTAGCAGGGCCACCAAACAAACACATTTACTAGATCAGGTTGCCCAGGGCCCCGTCCAACCTGGCCCTGAACACCTCCAAGGACGGGGCATCCACAACCTCCCTCTGCAGCCTGTTCCAGGACCTAACCACTCTTCTAGTAAAGAACTTCCCCCTAACATCCAACCTACATCTTCCCTCCTTCAACTTGGATCCATTTCCCCTAGTCCTGCTATTGTCAGCTTTTTCCTTGTTCTTTATCACAACTGGAGAAGCTGAGTGGCATGAAACCCCTCAAGTCTCTGTCCTGACACTGATTTAGACTATAGGTATCCTGGACAAGGGGCTGCACGGCCTTGAGTTTGGGTTGTGGCTCTGCACATCCAGAAGGTGGTAGCAGCAAAGTATGAAGCAGGATCTTGTTTTCTATGGAAATAGTCTCCACAATTTTACTCAAACCTGAGTTACACTCCACTTGCTCTATCTAGTTTGTGTCTGTCATAAAAATTTGATAGTTTGTATGTTATTTAAATGCTTTTTGCCTTGCTCTTTTCCCTCTTGCATCTTTCCATTTTCTGCTTAATAAAAAGCCTTTTCAGCCCATCGAATCAAGTCAAAGTTTAAAAGGAAAAAACAATAAAGCAAAGGTCTCCTCCAGTTACAGGCAAACTTACTGTAGTGTTTCAGAACTCTAGAGGAAAATAAATCTCCTGCATGTAATGGCATAGAATTCCCTACTCAAATGTAAAGGCACTATCAGTGTAGTGCATACAAAGTGATAGTGTAGTGTCTATTCCCTAAGGAAGAGCAGATAAAGTAATCTACAGACACGAATGGACTTCAAACAGTAGTTTGAAGCTAACAAAACAAACACCACATCCCAGATTTAAAAAAAATTCAAACTTCATTTCGCTTCTCAGCTTTCCCCCAGGAATATCCTTCCTTCCTCTAAGTTCCATGTTGTCATGGAGTGATGTGTTAAGGTCTGTAAAACTGGCAGGCTGCTTACTTTCAGGGTTTGAATTCCCAACTAAAGTCCACTGAGCCAAAGGAGGCCTTGTTTTTCTACAGTAACTTTGCAGCACAGAATGGGCTGCAGAGTAGGAAATGCAGACGTCTTTCCCTACATAGTCCATGTTTCCTCAGAAGTTTGAGTATTTCACTGAAAGTTCTTGGGTTTAAATATGTGAGTACTGCAGATTATCCAAGCAGTGGGTTTTATTTCAAGATAATTAATTTAAATTATTGAAGGAGACAACCTGTTAAATTTATGCCTGTATTTGATTCCTTCCACGCATGAAATGTTTCAGATATTCCAGCCCAGAGTTTCATTTGTCAGCTCCTCCCAACTTACATTTTCAAATCCAGGGTCAAGAAAGAATCAGAAGGCTGCTTGTAGGAAAAGATCTGAAAAAGAATAGTGAAAATGAATGAGTCAATTCAACACCAGAAAGCTGCAGAAAAGTTTTGCTGAAACTAAAATGGTAGGCAAGATACCAGAAAGAGGGAGTAGCAGAAATCAGTCAGAAAATAAACAGATTTTTGGTTAAATATTGCTTCATTTTCGAACAGATTTGAAACAATCTTTCCTCAGAGGAAGGATTGCAAAGTAATTGCTATTAATTTAAGATAATATTAATTTAAGATAAATCTTCAATGCTTTGTTTTGGAACAGATTTTAAACAATCCTTCCTCAGAGGAAGGATTCCAAAGTAATCACTATTCATTTAAGATAAATCTTTAATACATTATAAAATTCAATTCTCATTTACCTTCTTTGCTGCAATATGTGTATCCCATTTTAATCCTGAATTTTGTGGTGGTGCCAGTATCTTAGGAAAGACAGCCTTATGAAAACAGCATTTTATATATTTATTAATTTAACAGAGGGAAAGCTTATCATAGAAGTTAAAAGCAACACTGAACATTTTAATTTTAAAAAGGAATACATAATTACAGAACTTAAAGTGTGAGGCCTACATCCAGGTCTGTATTGAGAACTATAGAATATCTTAATTGAATTTGTAGCAGGTAGAGTTGGCACCATATGGATGTGAGAGGCAGCACAAGTATGTTACTAATATAGATTATTTCTGTCCTTGGTGTAAATATATGGAGGCTAACACTCAGTTTTTTAAGGAAATACTAGAAGTCACTTAGTAATATATTTGTAGTGTCAAGCCTTCCAATCTAATATCCCAGCCCCGGCTGATGATATCAAAAAGTTTGTAGATACTAGAAGAATATTATTTGCACAAATGTCTTGATAGAATTGTTGTCTTCTCCCTTTCACCTGATATACTCAGTGTTTCTAATACATGTAGACAATGTCACTCAATTCAGACACATTATGGCAAATATAGAAGAAAAAAAAAGATACTATTTAGAAGAAAGGACTAAGGTAAAAATCAACTGTATTAATTGACAGTATTTGCATAAAAAACAACAGCAATGCACACCACTTCTGCAAACTGTGTGAAGGGACAAAGGCACATATTACACTTGATTTAATGAGTAAATTCCCACTATTTACTAATTTTTATCCTAAATTTGGTAGGGAGGACTGATTAAATTGTTTCCTGTGCTTATGCAAATACTCTTCACAGCTGGTGCATTTTTGCAATATTTATTACCACTTGTGTGAAAGCCTGTTTTATGTGGATTCTAGCACATAAACATTCAGGGTTCATTGTTTTTGAGGATTTGTACATACTGTAACTTTTCTTGTCACTGTATCAGTTACCACTACCTTGTTTTTACTTCCTTCTGGTCCTCATGGTTCCTGGTCCTCTGGTCCTCTAGTCCCTGTCATTCAAAGCTTTGCAATGGGTAGTGAGTGTATCTCCAGCAACTTTTTGTCTGATCATACTTGGCTGGGTATAGAATAACTCTCCAAAGTGTGAAGGGCTTCTCAAACGAAGGGAAGTTCCTTTCATTAAAGGATATTATGTTCTAGTAGGAGACAATGTGTTTATATCAATATATATATGGAAAAATCTGAGCTGTGCTTTCTGTACTAGCTGCACCATCTTAAAACTGTTTCAGGATAAGAATAAATTTAAGAGATATGAAACTTTTAAGTAGTGCTGAAGAGGCAAATACATATTTGGCTCTTCCTCCCCCCTGAAGAAATCAAGTTAAATTCCACTGTTAGAAACTGTTAGGACAGCTGTTTGTCAACATAGACCTAAAAATAAATGAAATGAAATTAAATTAAAATTAAGAGAAATTTTTAAAAATTAAGAATATGTTAAAATAAAATAAATTAAAATTTTAGACAGCTCTTTTAAAATCCTGCAGATTAATTTTGACTCATTTCCTTCACATGATTTAAAAAGAAAAAAGGAGACTGCAAAAGCTTTTGTCACCCAGTGTATGCTATTCAATCAGAACAGAATTAATTGGCTTGGAAGGAAAACAATTTGCTAAAATAACAAGCAAGGCATGTCATCGGTGCAGTGATTGGGCCAATCCCAGTAATTCATTGCTAGGATCTAGCCTCTGTGCATAAATCAAAAGTGTTAATCACAGAATTTGCAATAGCTTTTGGATGCACTAAATGTTTAAAAGACCCATCTGTCTTTTTGAGTCTTGTTTGCTGATGTTTATTTTTCTAAGTTGCCTTTAAATTTGGAGTAAGAATGAATGAGATACTTCAGTACTATGAAAAGCATCTTTTCAAGGATATAATGCCAGAAATGCTGACCCACAGCACCTTTGCATTAGTTCACAGATGATGAGAATAACCTTTTGGACTGCTAGAATGTTCAGTTTATTTGAAGGGATTTTTTTTTTTTAAATTTTCTTTTTCACACTGACATGGAAAAGTTAACTACCTTGAGTCAGTGTCTGGCTTTGTCAGGCAGAAGGTACATTTTTCTTCCTCTGTAAATCCAAGATCATGTGAGAGATGGAAGAAAGTACTATCAAATTTAAGTTATTTGGCCAATACATGCAATGTAACTAGGTAATGGATTGCTAGAAATAGCATATCTTTAGTGAATGGGAAGCCTGCTATAGTAGAGTCTTGATGCTGAATTTAAGTGGGGATATCAAAACATAAAAACAGAAGGAGTGACAGAACTATACAAGGGAGCAGTGTCACCAAAAAACAGAGAGTAAAGCATTATCACTACTTGGTATAAAGTATGAACATTATGATCTTCTCCCACCATGGAGCCTGGCATGAAGCTGGGAGAAGTGCACTGGTATATCTTTTCCCTTTGCTGGACATGACTTGCTGATCATATATGAACTTATAGAATCATAGAATAGTTGGTGCTGAAAGGGTCATTTAGAGGTCCTCCTATTTCCAAAGATATGTTTTCTCATACCTCACTCTACCTATATTTTTTTCATCTAACTTGTCTAATTATTTTTTTCCTTTTTTCTTTTCCCTTAAAAGGGGAACTTTGTAACATGGCATGAAGTATGTTGTTCATGTTTGGCCAGATAGTCAAAAATAAGTTTTTTATTGTATTTTTCTAAATTAATAATTGAGACCTAGATCTCTGAAGAGACTGAAAAAGCAAGTAACCTAGTTAAAAGTATGACTGTGTAATCAACTTCCTGGCCTTGTGAACTTAACATTGTTCTTTCAAGGTGCTTCACAGATAATGGCTGAGTTGTAGCAATTGAATGAGGGAAGAGCTTCTGCTTGTTAGAATCATAGAACGTCAGGGGTTGGAAGACCTGGTAAGATCATGTAGTCTAATAATCCCCCTGCTGGAGCAGGATCACCCAGATCAGGTCACAGAGAATGGCTCAAGCATCACCCAGTACAGAGGACCATCAACGATAAAAATATAAGCCATAGATGTTTCCTGTGGATTAAGGAGTATTATCATTTTGATGCACAAAGCATGAGAAAGGAGTGATACTAGAAAATTTTCATCCAGTCGTGGTGTTCTCTAGACTGGAGGTAGGAGAACCAGAGATGCTTATACACAATCTTTGTGGTCTTTGGAGGATAAAGCAAATAAGAAAATCAAAACTCTATTGTTTACACTTGAGGGTAATTCAATTTCATCTCATTTGGAACATGACAGAAAGATGAAAACTAAAATGAAAACAGCTTTTGAATTAAAGACAATCTTTTCAAATCAATCAACATTAAAGAAGAAAGGAATTGGAACAATAAGTGAATGACATGCGCTATTGCTTGGAAACTTTTGAAATCTTAGCTTTGTAAACAAAAGAAAATCTTCTATATTTGTGTATTGATGGGACTAATTTCATCACTCACATTCCTTGAAACCATAATACACAGGATGACTCCAGTCAAATTCTGTTCATAAAGCTGTTTGAAATTTACTCCCATCTCATATCTGGCCAGTCTTTATGCACCTAAATATTCTGTTACCTTTGTTAACATGAACTATTTATCTGACACAGAATGTATAGTTCTGTTTTTCTCTTGACTGATGAACACTGACCTATGAAACATTGCAGAAGTGCTTATGGAAGAGAGTGTTTATGGATAGAGACTAGGAATTCATTAGAATTAGTTTATGCACCACATCTCAATCTCATCATCCAGCTGTTAGCAGGAATTTTGGTATATATAAACCCATTTTCCATGGGTTTATGTGTAATTTTGTGGAATCTGGACAACCAGTTGAGGAACTTTAAAAATAAACTGCAAGCTGCTCGGTTCTACACTATGCTTCCCCTGAGAATGTACTAAATTAGGTGACAATAAGGCAAATTTATAGATCTTGTTTCTCTCACTTTTACACCTGATTGCACAGTAGAGTAAATTTAAAAGGGACCAACTAGAAATGCATTGAATGGGGTGGTTTATACTTTCTTTTATGCCACATGTTCAAGGATGTGTCCCTGTTACACCCAGTTCCTAGTATACTTCAATTTACATGCAAAATGGGTGTCCTGGAAGAAAGTTCATTTGAAAACATTCATTAAATTCAAGTATTGAATATTATGGCTGTTTGTGACATCAACTGTATGTTTAGGTGTTTCAGTGCAAAGACGTTAAAGTCCCTTTAAAAAAAAAAAAAAAGTAGAAAAGATCCTCTCTCTCCTTTTTCTGCTTCTCAGCTCTTGTCTCTCACACTTTGCCCATGCTGCCGCCTCTATTTGCTCACAAATGTCTCTGTCACTTTGTGCTTCCTCCTTCACTGTTCCTAAAGCTAGGAGTTTCTTGTCTGAAGTGAATATTGCTCTTCTTTCATGTGTCTCTTCTATGGTTCTACCACAAAGCAGACAAACATTAGCCAACTTTAAATGGCTAATTGAGAGTTATTTGGAGCCCGAGGGACTGATGGGGAAAGACCACTTTCAGACATTTAATCAAAACCTGATTAAAATATATATAAATACAAATAGGTTTATATTAACTATCCACTTTTCCCCCTCATCATTTCATTTTAATTTTCTGAGATTTTTTTTGTGGAAGAACTTACAGTTCTGTTATACAACATATGGTGCAACAGGTTGGGTCTTGTTGGATTTTCCGGGCCTTGTTTAGTAGAACTGTAGGATGAAACAATAAGGACAAAGTCCTCTCCCATGTTCTACAGTCATTTCAGGCTATCCCTTATTCCAGAAGGAGTCAGCAGAGTAAAATTTGAGATTTAATGAAATAAATCATGAACTCATCTTGATTTTCTTTTTTTTAAATTATTTTTTTAAAAGACCCTTGACATTTTCATTACCTTCAGTGGCACAGACAAGCACTTTATGAGCTGTTTCATCCAAGACACTCGAGTACCACAGTCAGCCAAGTAAGCCTGACATCTCATCTGCAATGCACTTCCAACACAGTGAAAAAAAGAACAAAGTGAGAAATTCAGCAGTCATTTTTTCATGACTGAAGGGCTGTATTTGAATCTGTGCATTTCTCCATCCTTTTTTTTTTGAGTTCTGAACGTAACTGCAGATTTTACATCTGTCATTGAGTAGTAGCTCTGATGCTTAATAACCGTGCTCTGTCCAGGAAATACCCATTATTCATTTCCAGTCTACCTTCTGGATGAATCTACCTTCTGTTGGAGAGTTTTCTGCTGGATTGAATTGGCCTTTATATGGCAGTGCCCAAGTACCCAACTTTTTTCCTCTCAGCCTTTGCCATGCTCTGTGTCTGTAACTCCACTCCACATCAGCCTGAGTCTTGGGAATTTCCAACAGGAAATGCTAGCCCCAATATGATCAGACACACTCTTGTTGTCTGCAGTTGGTGTTTTGTTTTGAACACCCAGCATTCCTCCCTTCATATATCTGAGAGTATTTCAGTCCTGTGATTAAGGCTGGTATTAGATGACCTTTACTCTTCTTTCTCGTGCATTCCTCTTAAGAGTTAAATGAAAGCCTTCCGTTCCTCTACAGGGTACTTAGAACTAAGGCACTATGGCGCTAGCAGCAGGTTGGTTTCATTACATTGATAGGATACATGTGCTGTTTTTTATCTCCAGCATTTTCTCAGTAATTCAGCACTTTAAAGTCTCAGCTGTCTACTGATCTGCAGACAATTGTTTGGTGTAATACTATCCGGAAAAAGCTGATAAAACACAGATGTGACTAGGTCTCTGAAATTTGTGGTTTGCTAAGGGGTTTTTTTCTTTTTTTCTTTTCTTTTTTTTTTTTTTTTGTGCCATTCTTGCCCATGGCAAGTTAGTTTCCCTACCAGGGATGAAGGCACAGACTTTTATTAACATGATGCAACAAGAAGGTAATTGCTAAAAATTAAGGAAGTTAGTTGAAATATAAAGCAGAAACATTATAACTCCTTTCACCATAAACCTTGGCAACCGTCTCTCCATCTTTTGCCCAACACACATCCATAATAGTTTTCCTTTTCTAAGCATTCACACTCAAGTGTGGATTCCTGGCAGTCGTGTACAGATCCATTTAAAGTAAAATCTTTTCTAGGCTCTTTTATGCATTCAGAGCCAATAGCTTGAGTTTTGAAAAGGGCTGAAATTTTACAGCCACAGCGAGGCTTGTCTAGATAAAAGATTTGATTGTGCCTGAACAAGGTTGGAAGCAATCTAGTTAGATGGCAGGATGTTACCATCTCTTAGTGGTTAGTGTTTAGACAAGGACAAATTATATTCACCATAGCATCAACTGAACACAATTTTTTCCTGGCTTCCATTGACCTCTAACTTGTGACTGGCCTTCTGTCCTCTCACTCAGTTATCACAATTCCACTCAAATACAACCACATTTTGTAAGGCAGGCAATTCTTACTGACAGCAGAAGAAAGTTTGCACGTGTTCAGTTTGCTCTTTACAAACTGGCCCTCATCTGCTCAGACTTTTCTGCATGATTGTACTGTAGATGTTTCTTGGCACGGTAAGCTTTCATGCTGATTATCTGAATTCTGTTCTTAAACCTGAAGGTTATATTATGATTTTTTAAAATTGATATAACTGGAGTGTGAATGCAATTTGTTAGTACAATCACACTTCGTTTACTTCTGTAGGAGTTGCCACTGACAGTTAAAGTAGCACAAACCTTCTCCTCCTCCCAGAGAGACTCATTCTCAGCAGTGCAGTCACCAGTTTTACTCAGAAGAGACTCAGCTTCTAGGTTCCAAAGTGAGATGAGAATTTCTGGAAACTCTGAACAGATGAACACATTCGAAAGAGAACCAGATGGTGTTTAGCTGTAGAGTGTTGGAGAGGGAGAGAAACTTGCAAGAGGGTTCTGGTTGACACCTCTCTGAATGATAACTCTGCAAAGCTTTAGTGATTTATGCGCTAGACGGGTTTTCCATTCCCATTCAAATTAAGAGCCATCTTGCAATTAAAGGCTCAGTTTGCAGTTCCTGATTTCTGAAGGAAGAGGGCGTTTCTATTTATTCCCGAAACATTTAGTGGTTACATGCATGGCTGGCAGCAATTTCCCACAATGTGTAAATTAGTCAATCCCAAAGTCAGTAAACTTTTGCTTTGAAGTGGACATTAATGAAGTGCACCATTAGAGCCTAATGATTGTTCACATTTGTATTTTAGGGGCCCCTCTAGCTTTTGATGTCTTAGTGCCTTAGTTTCTTGACTTTAGTTATCTAAATGCCAGGACTGCTAAACTCCTAAGAAAACTCAAAAAAATTTAATGAAAAAAGTTAGTACTGGCCTGACTGATGTTGGCACTTCAAAGCTGGAACAGACTAAATTGCTGTAGACTGCTTAATTCAAAAGTGCTCCCTTGTGGATGACAGTGCATGGTGACAAAGTTCAATTGGCAACAGGAGACAGGCAAGATCAAAGAGCCTCTATTGTAATAGTTCTGTTCCATGAAGAATTGCTTATTGTCAGTAGTTTTTCAAGCCTTTGCTGGCTCCAGCTTCATATCAGGATTCCCTGGTTCAAAACCAGCTTAAATAAATAATTGTAATTACAACCTTCTGATAATGCATTGCAGTTCTAAATGCTGCAGGTTGTGTCTCTCCAAGGATCAGAAAAGAAAACTGTGTGCTAGGAAGTGGGACTCAGTAGAGAACCTCCTTTTTTGGAACAATCTTTGTTCAGAAGGACCTAAAATACCACAGAAAGTTAATGCAATACTAGCAGCAGTTGAGACTCGTTCCAGACAAAACCATGCCGCCTTCACTATAAGAGCAATGATGCTGCATTTTCTAGTCGGCATTGTCAGCCAAAGTTTAACATTCAGTTCAAGATTAAACTGAATATAGTCCTGTAAACCATGCTTTTTCTCTCTGATAAAGGCACAAGTATGAGTAAACTCTTTAGAAATGCCAAACTTCACACTGGTAATATTAAGACAATAGAGATCTCAGAAATATTCATACTTGGTTTTCCTCTCCTGGCACACACAGACATGTGAAGAAACATTTTTTTACCAGAGAGATGCCAAATGAGGATGTATCTGAAATTATTCAGTTACACTGGAAATCTTGTTAATTTCTAGTGTTTTCGCTATTGTTTCTTTTTTCCAATAGTGTTTACCATGTGCAAGGAACTGTTGAAAGACAAGAAGGGCACCATCCCTCAGTAACAATATTCAGGGATGTTTTCTCATAAAATGTACATGACATTGTCAGAATTGCTTGTCTTGAAGTAATTATGAAAACATGTTTGGTGACAATTAAGGAAACCACTGCGTGATCATTTTCATACGCCATATTGACAGAACTAACCTCTATTTTCTTAATAGTCACAAATTACAACATCTTTCACATCTTCCACAGAAAATTTCACCATACTTAGCACAACATAAGCAAGCAGAAAGGATGAGGAATCGCAGTTAGAAAGGAAGCAATAAAAACAAATGCATTGCAATTAAATCATGTATGCAATAGCCTCAGATCTGTTGATTTTCTGGTTTACCAACATTTTTAATTTTAAAAACCCAAAAGACAGCATGCTGCTCCACTCCTCCCTCAAAACTCATTTATGAAGAGCATCAGAAGTCTGGTTGTGTTATTTTTTTCTTCTTTTTTTGGCAAGGTCTGGAAAAGCATTCTAAACAGGATTAGAAATGTTCTGTGCCTATACAATTTTAACTCTGGCAACGTCACAGTTGTAAATTATGATGGAACACATCATTAGCTGCAGACTTGTATGTTCTCTCTTAATCAGGCTGAAGTACACATAAGCCCCAGCTGAGCAATTATGAATAATTAAATCAATTAGAGACAGTCTAACACCAGGTCCCACGGCTAAACCGGTGTCAGCATCTATAATATTTTAACAGTAAATTAAAATGGGTGCATTTGGATGGAGAGAAGGAGGTGGACAAAGGCTTATACAAAAGCCAAAGCATGTTGCTTAGTGATGGCTTTACAATAATATCATGAAGATTATTATCTGCCTGCCCAAGGAAAACAATGGTAATGAAATTCCAATTTAAAAAAAAAATTTGTACAAGGTTTAAAGCTTAGAAATTAGTTAATTTAAAAAGGATGAAATGCAAGGCCTAAAAAATTGCTGAATAAAGGGCCTGACATTCAACCAAAATCAATGCTTTCCTTCATGAGTTGTGCCTAGCCTCTTTCATTTTGGTACAGTAATTTTCTGTAATTTGGTGCTAAAAGCAAATAAATAGGCAGTGTGACTCCCTTGGAGCTCTGTAAGGTGGAAAAAATACACATTTTTTTCTATAATTTGTAGAAAGAGAGAAAAATCTGAAGAAAGCATGCCAATTTTGCACATCAGCAACACAGTAATGGCTTGTAGAGTTAGCCCAATGTGTCTGCTAACTGAAAGACAGGTTTTAGACCTCTCTGTGCACTTTGTAAGACATAGTAGGTGTGAAACAGTCATTTTATTCTCTCACCAAAATGTGCTGAACCACGAGCTATCTGATCTGCTGTTAGTTCTGCTTCTCCTACCACCCAGTCAGAAGGAGAGAACACTTTTGGCTCTCTCCCACCTTTGCCTCCTGTTGGAAAGAAATTATACTTTTCCCCTTTCTCTGGGAAGAACACTGATGAACCAGCTTTGTATCTAGAAGGCTGGTCTCTTATATATGTGTTAGTCTTTAATCACATATTTCTGTTTTATTCATCTACTTGCACTATTTAAGTTCTCTCCTCTCCAAGAGCACAGAAGTTACATTCAAGACTTAGTATCACCACTTAATAAAGCCTTAGAATTAGTTATTTTCTACAGATTCAGCAAAATGACTTTGCAAGAACTGTTCACACTATTTGTACAAATAGTCATGCTGCTGTTGTGATGAGTTGATTACATCATGGGAGAATTTAATGATTCATTATCATCTCCATTGCACAAACATAATTGAAACAGCTCTACTGCTTCTAGGAAGCTCCACTTATCTTGAAGCACTTACCAGCAGTTATCAGAGGAAGCAATTTATTAGAAAAGTGTCTAATGACTTCATTAGTTTGGTGACTAATGAAAAATAATCAGAATTTAAAATATTTAATGTATATTGCTTTTAAGACTCGCTGAACATAGAAATTGCATGGATGCTCCCAATTTGTTTTCAAAAATAGTTCTCTGCATCTGACATGAACTCTTTGAGTATGTTATAAAAGCAGTGATAATCATCTTCATCAGAAATTCTGTGCAGAAGCCAGAAGCAGAATCTGTTTCCACAGTGTCATCCTTCTGCTCTATCTGCCAGGAAGCTCAGCTTCTTTGCCCCCCTGCAATTTGATTTGCATTGAGTAATTCTTGTATTTTGTGAAAAACAAAAGAGCTTCACAAATGTGCAACACCCAGCCCAGAAGATCATAGTACACATGGAAAGCTTTCCCTTCTTCTCATCTATGGAGGGTAGGTCAGTTTCCCTGGAAAAAGCACAAAATCTTGGACATTCTTTCACTCTTGACTAGGATTTCCTTATATCTTTAGAGTACAAGGGGTTATACTCTAGAATGCTGACTCTAACTTGGAAAAGAAGGGATTCTTTGATGATTAAATCACTTTTCTGCTAGAGTAGACTGCCCTTGAGCAGCCATTCTACCGTAACTTTTGCAGTGGTTTACCTCTGTAGACTGGCCCTGATGGAGTTCAGAAGAACTGGATAGGTTCCAGAGCAAAAGCTACGGCTTGAAATCTCTAAAAATAAGGCTGCAGCTGCAATGATATTGGGTTTTCTTAAAAAAGAACCCTTGCAAAAATTATTCTTCTGCCTCTCCAGCCTATGGGAACTAATTAGTCTCAGCAGCCAAAATTCAAGGAGTCTTCTCACAAAAGCTGCTGCAGGGGATTACTGCTCTCTTTCAGGGGGATGGTAGCATTTTTCACTTACTGCTTTTGCAGAAGTGCAGATGAGAGGAAAATGTGATTCAGGAGGCCAGAAAGCCCCTTATCCATGCCAAAGAATAGGACTTCATAAATATTTGGATGATTATGCTGCTTCAGTCAGACCTCTGAAGAGGTGGATCAAAGATGGAATTCTCTCCTGAATGCTGGTAAGACCAGTGAGCATCGTGCACTGGTATCTGTACTCCTGCTGCATAAGTTAGTTCAGGTAGACAAATTATCTTATCCAGTTTGCCAGGAACTTTGCCAAGCAGAATGATCCTTGTGTAGATGAAGAGCACATGCAACTGCACTACTCTGAACCAGATAATCCTTTTATTTTCTCAGGATGGTAGTATTTCTAGGACCATCTCACTCCTCTCCCTCACGTGGTGTAGACATATTTTGCTTGAATCAGCTTGAATCAGAAAAATTATATCATGATGACAAGCATTTGAATTTGCTGATCTTCCATATTTAATCCAGTCATTCAAATAATTTGGTATCAAATGCCTCCATGGAAGAGGGCTGACAAGGTAGGATTATTTCTGAAGTACTGGAAGAAGACTTCCCATAAAAGAAAGCAGAAGTGAAACTTCTGTAGTTAGTGGCCAATGGAGCAACAGATCTAGTGTTTGCAATTTACCATTTCCATTAATTACTTACATTAAAAGACTAGCTTGAATAAACAGCTTGAACACCCGCTCATTTCTGTGTTGTTCTTTCAAAAGGGTAAAAACTAATATATAATGTAATTTAAAAGTCTAGCCATCATTCCATTTCGCTTGAAATGTTCCACTACAAAATAGTTTCTGAGATCCGTTAAAACAGTTTTACACTATGTGTGATGCTGCACCCCAAAATTCCTTGAGAATAATTCTAACCCAAATAAAATCAGTGTCACTAACTGAAGAGGCCAAGATTATACAGCATTATTTTGGTAAGCAGAATTGTGAATTTGGTAGCATATCTTTAAAAACATCTTTTAAAATGATGAGACAATTAAAAGGTTAGAATATAGGTACATCTTTATTAAAAAAGTCATGTTACAGGGAAATAAATTTGCAAAGCAAAAGTATTTTAAAAGCCCAGCCATAGGAAAAATTAGTCTGCCTCCTTCTTCTCTTCTGCATTGCCTTCAGTGGAAAGATAACAGTAGAGAGAAACCTGTTTTAGGTTGAATTCCTTTAGGTATTCTTGCTGGTTATTAAAAAGCCAAAGTGAAATGATTTTCTGAAAAAAAAAAAAAAATTAAAAAATTCTTCCTGTGCAAAAAGAAAGGGAATGAAATAAAACCAGATTTAATCGTGTTTGGAATCTTTTTGTTTGTATTCAATTTGCTTTCTCTCAAAATATTTTCTTCCAAATGCATTGACAATCTGAGTGACTGTTGATCTGGTGTTACCTTTTTCATGCAAGTTCTAAAAGTTTTAGACACTTTATATAGAACAAGGTTTCCTCAAATCCAAAATCAAGACCTAAATATGTTGAATTCTCAGTTTATAGGGTGAGTCTTGCCTTTAATAAGAGGATAGATGTGAGTACATCTGTAGCCAAAATCTCAAGAAAGTTTGAGGTCTTGAAAAATCATTCTCTATCCCTCCTTTCCCCTTGGTTGTTCCTAGAAGAAAGTAAGCTTTATTTCCTTATTTTGGTGCAGAGTATTTTCTTTTTTTCTCCTTCAAATGCACTGAAGTGGTGATGAGCCAATGTTCTTTTCAGTTTTTTCCTTGGCTATATATGCTTTGAGCAAGAAATATGGAACATTGCCCAATGATCAAGGATCTCCCTCATGATGAGATGCAGATCAAGTATGCAACTCATTCAGTTTTATATTTCTAACAGTTTTGATAGATGAAACTTGATTTTTCTGCAAAGCATAATATGGTAAAATCTGCTGAAGGACTCAGATATTCAAGATAAAGCATGCAAATTTGAGTGCCCTTTGATGGATGACTGGTGAATCAATTAACTTCTCTGGAGACTTTTTCTAAAGTTAGACTTTTATAGGAATGATCCTCTGTTATTTTGCCTTGCAAAAGCTCATTTATTTACTTGCAGTAAGTTGGCAAGCAAGTTTTAAAAAAGTAAAACACATTTAACTGCTTGCTCCTTAGTCTTATTTTAAATTTCTATAATCTATTTTGTCCCAGTGTGCTTCATGACGATGTTGCATTTTCATTGGAATCATCTATCTAGTGGAAATATGCAGCCATTCCAGCCAATGTAAACAAGGATATCTTAAACTTGTTTTCATTTTGATTTGAGGGGTTTTCTCTTAATCAATTTTCTTACTGCAAATCAGAATGAATGCGAAGTAATTGTCTGTACACACCAATAAATACATCCAGAGTATAAATCGGTGTGCGAAGGAGTTAGGCATAGCAAAGAGATGAAGGAATTACAGCATTTCTATAGGCACTTTTTACAGGCAAATCAAGAAAGCCAATCAGAAGGACTAGTGTATATAGATCTCCTTTCAAAAGAAATTGAGAACATGGTCTGTAGCATCAAATCCAGATCCTCTCTGCATGAAGCAAGCTCCCAGAAGAACAACACCTCTGCAGAGCACAGCACCACAGCTGTCTCTGCAACACAGAAAGCTTCTCTTCTTTCTGAAATGTTTACTGTCCAGAAAAAGGATGCTAAGTGAATTTTTAAAAAAACCCAAAACAAAACAAACAAAAACCCCCTCAAAAAAAAAAAAAAAAAAAACAAAAAAAAAACAACCCAGGAAAACTGATTTCAGGAAAGGGCAGGAGAAATTTTAAATAAAGGGATATGAACAAGAACAAACCCCCCGGCTATCCCTGTAAACTACTTTGCTGAATGTCTTAATTATATGCAAAGTAACGACAAAAAATCAGGTGGTATCTTTATTTTCAAGTGACATTCCAGTTTTTTTATAGACATTATTGGATGCAGCATGATTAGCTGGTCTGGAGGGAAAAATTGAGGATAAATTGTGTGGTGATCAACTGCAGGTTTATTGGTCTGAGACTCCCACCACAGGGAGTGGCTGCTGTATGGAATTGATAAACAGAGAGATTTATAAGGTCAAGTTTTATGAGTCTACAGATTCCTTGTGGTGTATTACCACATCCTTATTACAAGCCCTTGCGGCTGTCCAGCTAAGCCACCAGAGGTAATATATTACACTTGCTTGTCTGTTCTTCAGGATTTTTTTCCCCAGAGGAGAAGAGGAACAGGTCAAAATAAAATACAGCTTTCTGGGGTTGTATTTGCACCTCTTCTTGGGATCAGGGGCTGTAAGGGCAGACTGTCAGGAACTGGGGAGGTAGACTTGAAAAGGCGTGAAAAAGTGATTGTT
This sequence comes from Turnix velox, assembly GCA_013400935.1. NCBI lineage: Eukaryota > Metazoa > Chordata > Aves > Charadriiformes > Turnicidae > Turnix > Turnix velox. The sequence continues at coordinate 419,348 of VZTY01023877.1, read as the reverse complement.
TGTGATATTGGGAGAAACATACAGTGAAAATCTTAGGGAGGTAAAATTATTCAATATACAAAAGAGGTAAAAACTGGAAGAAGTGTGTAGTATCAGTACTGTGTACTGATGATTTTCAGAGTTCTTCTGTTATAAGAATTCCTCTTAAAATCTTCCCATTTGCTCAGCAAATGACCTTGCATGTGAACATGAGAATACTTTGCCTTCTTCCAGCAGCAGCAAAAGAAAAGAAAGAAAGTGATGGACTTTTTTACAACCTTAACTTTATGTCACAATTTACTTACAGATCTTAAAACTGAATAACTGATTATCCTCTCTGACACTCATTTGTCTCTAGTGCTCTGCAAATGCAAACTGTTGCTGCAGAATTTAGGCAAAGGAGTGAGTACAAGGCCTGTGAATATAATCATTCCATATAAAGAAAAAATCAATAGCTTCAGCTCTATGGTAGTAGGCACATAACAGTGCATAAAAATCATTTGGAGTCAGAAAAGTATTTCTTAGTGACTGGCAAAGCAAAATTACTTTAAAGACATTTCATTTGATGTCTGAGCTGTTTGCTGAGAATGTTGGAGAAGATGAAAATGGGAAGGATTGATGGGAGAGAATTCTTTTCCTGAAAGGAAAGAAGAATTCCTTGAAATGTTAAAAATTAGCAAAAACATACTGGGAAGATAAAAAGGGGAGAAAAAAGGGAAATAAAGCATAAAATCTTGAAAGTGATCTAAAAAGTCGAGAATGAGAAATGCTTCAACTTATTCAGCTGTTGAATAAAGTAAATAAGATAGTGAACATTGTTATTTTATAAGGTCTTACCCTACCTTCGGGTGACAGGTGAGCAAAAAGATGGTGTTCTGTGGCTGTTGGGTAACTATCACATGATACAGAGTCTTGGAGATGAGATGAAGTTCTTCAGATGATATCTTGTGAACTAGCTCTCTGCTGCCTTTTTGCTGGTACACATGAGAGAAAATTGGAAAATATCTTCCTACTGGTGGCTTTGGATTCAAGGAACAAGAATTTACAACATTTTATTTTATGTATTTTATATGAAGCTCTTTTTTTTAGGTGTTTACATAAAGTAAGTAATGAATAGAAACAAATCAGAGAGGTTCCAGAACAGAAAAAGATACGTCAACAGATGAAAAAATGCAACTGAAAGATGAAAGAACTAACAGTGAGAGGGAGAAAAAGAAGAAAAGAAACAATGTTTTCCTTCTCCTCCTCTGTTCTGTTTTTCTTCATTTCTTCCTTTTAAGTCTCCTTCCTCAAAGAATATTGGGGCTTTTTCCCTCTCAATTTGGAACTAAGTAGGATTTATGTTTAAAATGGAATGTTCTTCTACCCTCACTCCCTAAAAGGACATTGGAAGAGATCTCTGTATGGCAGGGAAGAGAATGGGGGACTGATTTTTATGTCATACAGTATTGGTTGAATACTGAAGGAGAAAAATTCTCTAAGGCTGTTTAATATGTGTTCCCTGACCCATGAGACTTGTCAAATCCTCAAACAGTTCCACTTTATTAAGAAGTAGTTAGAGCAACTGGAAAGTGCTTTGACCTGTTGGCACATCCTGAAGAGCCTCAGAGATTCTTTTATACTTAAACTCAGCACTGAAACAACATTAAACCATTGAAATTTCTAGCTCTTTTTGTTTGCCAGCCTCTTCTCCAAGCCTTAAGAGAATAAAAATATTTTATTTTGTCCTACAACTGCTGCCAGCTCTGCACATGATTGCATATTTTAGCCTTCTCAGGGAGATCAAACTAGGTCAACATCAATTTTTTTTTAAAGTTGCCTATTTTTTTTTTGAGCTTCAGGCTTTACAATAAAAGTCATTAAAGAAGCCCATGATAAATTTGATATATATAAACACAAAGCAAATGTAGAACTTCTGTTCATACAGCTACTAGTAATTTATTTCATTTATAAGCTGTTAAAGACTGGAGTGGTAAACAGCTACCTGGATTTCAAGATCACAGGGAAGACTCTTCAATCTCCTATTTGGAAGGGCCGCTCATTTCTGTTGCACAGTAACAGATGGCATTAGAAACAAATAAAGGAGATATTATAATCAAAGTTGCACTAGTCTCCAATGTAGACCTCTATTTGCATGGTAAACAGGCAGAAGATGCCCGTAGAAACTGCAGATTTATTTTGTACAGATACATTCTTGAGCATTACTTTCAGTACTCTCCTAGAGGCAGTGGAGCAGAATATGGCTGATGGTTGGCAGGTCAAAGAAACCAGGCTGCTGTTGCTATCCAGGAAACTAGGAGTTTGATCAGAAGTTCAGAGGATGCAGAGAAAAAAGTTTGCATGGATTTCAGTGAGTTTTGTCTCAGATCCCACTTCTTAATTCCTCCTTGCTTCCACAAGATTTTACACTCATGCATTTCCACTAACTCCAAGTGCAATTACTCTTGGTATCCTGTTATAACTGAAGACCTACAAATCTTTTACACTTAGATTCTTCCTGACCCTCTTACCTTGTGCTTGGTAATAAAATTAGAAGACACATAATGATTTTAAAGTCAGCAGAGCCACTGACTTTGACAGAACTACCTGTTTATACTAATATAAGATCTGCCCATTATTCCTTCACATCATGGTCATAATTCTTTTTATTGGTAAGAAAGAGCTATTTGAAACTGGAACTTACCATTACTTAAATGTTAGATACCTACTTGTGATAGTCTTCCAAGCAATGGGAAGAGCCTTTTCATCCTAGCTATTTTAGCAAGTAATGAATTGGAAATTAAAATTCAGATTTTGCTCAGGAGTATTGTTACTGAATTCCTTTGGTGAAAGGTCAGGCCTTACTTAAAACTTTCTCAGATGGTGGAATACTTACCTAACTTCAAAACACCATTGCTCCACAAAGGCTCTTCAGTTTACATCTCAAGCTCTATGCCTGTTCATGCTTTAGGAAGTTGGTGTACTCATGTCAGCAAAAATAAATACAACCTCTCCTATTAGCTCAACCAGAGTGATAATTCTGTAATAATATCCCTGATAATATCCAGAGTGATAATATCCTTGATAATTCTTCTAGCCACTTATAATTATTTAATAGAGATACTTATTCAGCAGTAGAGAAGTCTTTCAGTTTTACAGCTCATCTACTATTATGATTTTCACTGTTAAGGTCTAGCTGTTGCTATAGCCAGATATAGATATCAAGATAGATAAAGATAAAGATATACAGACTTCTTGCTTTTTGGCTACTTGTTTGGGGTTTTTTTATTTCAACCACAAAAATATAGTTCCTGCAGCTGAGCTTCTCATTTTGCTCAATGAAGTTCATTCTGAATGCTATAAATTCCCAAGTCGTGTGAGTGTCAAGAGGATGGAGCCAGACTCTTCTCAGGGACCTCCAATGATAGGACAAGGGGAAATGGATACAATCTGGATCATAGAAGATTCCAGAGAAATGTAAGAAAAAACTTTTTCACAGTGAGACTAACAGAACACTAGAACAGACTTCCCAGAGGGGTTGTGGAGTCTCCTTCTCTGAAGACATTTAAAACCTATCTGGACAAGGTCCTGTGTGACCTGGTCTAGGTGTTCCTGCTCTGGTAGGGAAGGTGGACTAGATAATCCCTTGAGGTGCTTTCCAATCCTTGATATTCTGTGATTCTGTATCTCTGTGTGTCATGGTAGTAGATCAAAGAATGGACCTGATATAAATACATTCAGAATAAGACACTGAATAGGCAACTGAACTTTATAGTGGCATAAAGCATAGGAAAGAAGCAGTTATAAAATAATACCTACAGTTTTAGTCGATCATTATTACATTTTTAACTGTAGCATATCTCATTCCTTGTACCTAGATAAGATTTGTATCAAACTGCAGTAATGGGAATGAGTTAAGAATTCCAGAGTTTCTTCTATACTTTTAATTTGACCACTTAATTTATGATTTTAATTACACAATTACTTTCCATTTTCCAATGTGCTGAAAGAACTGGCACTTAGCATACTTACACACATCCTATGCCTCTTTCCATTTGAACATCGTAATCTTCACTGAGCATAGCTTCAGTTCATTCTATTATTTCCCCTTCTGTCATTCCTAAATAAATGAAAAATTACCTTTCTTCCTGGTGTGATTCCTCTGCACAGACTTGTTGTTGTCCATAATCATAGAATCATAGGGCTGGAAGACCATCTAGAGTTTGAAGGCCTTCTAGTTCAAACCCCACCTCCCACTAGACCAGGTGCTCAGAGCCTCAGCGAGCCTGGACTCGAATGTCTCCATGGATGAGACTTCCACCGCCTCTCTGGGCAACCTCTTCCAGTGTCTCACCACCCTCATGATAAAGAATTTCTTCCTAATGTCTAAACCTGCCCTGCTCTAGTTAAAAAACCATTGCCCCTCATCCTATTGCTCCATACACTTGCAATCAGTCCCTCCCTTGCTCCCTGATAATTCTTCTAGCCATTTATTATTATTTAATTGAGATATTTATTCAGCAATACAGATTTTTTTCAATTTTACAGCTCATCTACTATTGTGATTTTCACTGCTAAGATCTAGTTACTGCCATAGGCAGATATAGATATATAAACCAGCTGTGATTGCTGTCTCAGGCTGGTGCTTGCAGTCACCAGTGTTCACCCTTCACTTCAGAAGACAAATGCTGCACGTTGGGGAGCTGCTATCAACGTAGCAACATAAGTTCCAGTTACTTCTGTTGTTGGAGTTGTAAATTCAAACCACATTGGCAAAGACAGAACAGACCTACTGCAAGTCACGATTTGCACCTGAGAAGTGTAAAGCCTAATTGAAGCCATTTCACCAGCTCAAACTGAAGTTCACTCAGCCTTGCTTGGCTACAGAGGTTTGCAGCTGTAGAACAGTGGTTGTGGCTGTTCTCTGGCACATATAAGTAGGGAAACCCTCTGTGCAGGACAAGGTGTGTGTTTCTATCATTGCACATGTCTCCATGTGATAATAATGCTGATGAGACAGATCACTAAAGTATAACCTTCTCTCTCCCTCGGTGCATTTAGTAGGAAGTAATGATTTTGTTTGCCAAAACAAAGATGTGGGAGAGGAAATGTTGTGTGAATCCTTAATGAACAGTGTCTGCTCCTGACTACTTATTTAGCTCCTGAATATCTGACTATATATTTCTCTTTTCATCATGTTTTTTTCTCAGTGTCCTTCTGCCCAGAGATCACAGTTTTGACAAACTCTGAATAAGCCAATGATTGTGCTTTGAGGGACTTGAGCTTTTCTGAGTAACACATGTGTTACAGATGGAGTTGAAATCTGTTTCACATTGAGTGTAACAAATTATGCAAAGTACACCAAATAAGACCCATTTCAAATTGCAATGGGTCTTTCTGAAAACATTTTAGAGAAATGTTTTCTTTGCTGCTTCCCTTCTGCTCTCATTAAAAAGGTGAATCACTCAAAACAATTGTGTAACAAAATTAAATGACAACTGGTAAAAGGAACAGCACAACAGGCCATAGACATCCCAAAGAATAGTCTTCGTGTCTTTTATATTAGTGGGAGTTTAACTACATAATCCAGAATGGACACTTGGCTTAGAAACTGCTCGTTCTGAGCCAACAAGGAAAGTTTCAAATAGTTTTCACTATAAAGTATTTTGAACATTTCTGCTGTGCTGAGCAAGTCCTTTTATTTACATGGAAAATACTGTGCAACATCAACAAAGCTGAATTATTCTGAGGGCTGATTAAAGCAGCAAACAATTTTAATCAACAGATACAATTAGAAATATTTGGAGGAGGGAGAAAAGTTGGAAGAAAAGACTGGAAGCAAATAGATGTCCCTGGTTCAGGTCAAAACTCAGCTGGTGGTTACAAAAGTTAGACCAATTTTTTGGTTCCTTGGGGGAAACAGCTTTGTTGTTTGGTTTTTTTAACATGACATTAACATCATATTGTTTACCTCAGATGTTGAAGTCATGTCAGACCACATAAATAATGATTCTTGAAAAACTAAAGGTTTGGAGGGTTTCTATTTGTTGTTTTTGTGTACAGCTTTTCTTTTTTTTAATTAACAAAAAAAAAGACAAACAAAAAAAGCCTCAAAACCAACTTTAAGGTTTGGAAACTTTCTGTCTGATGTAATCACATGGCTCCAAAACAGTGGCTTTACACAGAAGTATCAAATATCATGACCATGATAAAAATCACAAGGACAGGGAATATTCCTAATTAGTGGCTGGTGATGGGATGAGAGAAAATTCAATCTGACCAACAGTCTTGCCTTCAGAAATTATTGAGCGATCCCTGACCTGACTGTGGGAAAAATGCTGCTCTGTTTGAGTGTCATAGAATCATAGAATGGTTTGAGTTAGAGAGGACCTTAAAGATCATAGAATCATAGAATGGTTTGGGTTGGAAGGGACCTTGAAGATCATCTAGTTCCAACCCCTGCACTAGATCAGGGACATCCTGCACTAGATCAGGTTGCTCAGAGCCTCAGCAAGCCTGGCCTTGGATGTCTCCAGGGATGGGGCCTTCACCACCTCTCTGGCCAACCTGTTCCAGTGTCTCACCACCCTCATGGTGAACACAAGTCCTTCCATTCTTCCTCCCAGTTTGCCTCTAGGCAGGTTCCACATACCCCTCTTTTTCCCCATCTCTTGCCTCTACCCCACATCAACCCTTTTCCAGCTCATTTTCCCCTAACACCACACCCCTGGGCTCCACTGGAGACTCCTCCCCTCCCCAGCTGTTCCAAATCAGACC
>VZTY01023877.1:295639-412557 GCA_013400935.1 Turnix velox | reverse complement strand
TTAGGAGGAAAGCAGGAACGTTGTGTTTTAGCTTTGTGTTTCATCTCAAGGTGCTGTTTGTGTGAATTCGGCCCCGAGGATGTGGTTTAGCCCCGGGATGGGACAGCAGCAGCTCCATCCTCTGGTCCCGGTCTCTGTCTCTGTGTTTCCCATCTGAAGCAGCAGGAAGAGCCCCGGTCTTTGGAGGCCTAGCTTCTTCAAAATCCCTGTTTTATCAAGCTATGCCTAGGAAAGACAAGTTCCAGTAAAGGCCATCCTGTGCTGGGGAAGGGAAATTTTGGCAAAGAAGAGCTGGCAAGAAGCTCATTTTTGGTACTTTTAGGAAGCTGGAGAGAGCAGTGAGGCTGAGCTGGACAACATTCAGGTTACCAAGGGCAAAGCTCAGCAGACACGGAGCTGCTCTGCTGAGATCATCTAGTTACAACACCTCTGCCATAAGCAGGGACACCTCCTACTAGACCAAGTTGCTCAGTGCCTTGTCCAGCCTGGCTTTAAACACTTCCAGGAAGGGGGAATCTATAACCTCTCTGGGCAACCTGTGCCAGTGTCTCACCACCTTCACAGTAAAGAACTTCTTTCTATCCAGCTTAAATATACCTTCTTCCAATCTACATCCATGACTCCTAGTCCTGCCATCCTGGACCCCATGAAAAAGTCCTACCCCAGTCTTAACCCTTCAGGTATTGATAAGTCATTGTGAGGTCCTGCTGGAGCCTTCTCTTCCCCAGGTTGAGCAACCCCAACTCCTTCATCTTGTCCTCATAAGGGAGGTGCTCCAGCCCTCTGATCATCTTCTTGGCTCTCCTCTGGACCTGCTCTAACTGCTCAATGCCCTTCTTATGTTGGGGGCTCCCTGTGTCATAGTGGCAACCCTTTATGAGCGTCTGTGTCAAGATGCAGACCTCTTTGAAATCATCTGGCTCAACATCCCCAGCTACTAACTGGCTGACATCATAATACCAGTCTTAATTGGTAAGTCTTATATGATCATACTGGTTTATGGCTCAGGCTAGCATGCAAGACTGACTTCTCCAGCCAGCTATACTGCTCCTATAAGTTGTCTCATACTTTGGCACAGGTCTGGAGTAAGGAGAGAAAGAGCTGAAGAGATAAGCCCAGAGGTGAATTAAGCAGTGCAGACATAACTTCATTAATGAACATTAATAAATACAATGAACATTAATCTGTACCTGAGCACCTGAGCTGGAAAAAGCTTGCATCACAGTAACATCTTAGGATTACTCCTATTGTGTGTGCCCATGTCTTGCCCATGTCACCAGACAAAAAGAAGGAAACGAGCAGAAAAAGTCATGGGACATTCTCAAGTTTGGGGGGGTAAACATGAGGGAACTCCCTTTCAGACTTCAACATCAGAAAAGGGAAACAACTGTTCATTCTTGATTTAACTGTATGTTTTTCCTTTACAGTATGACATTCTCAAAAATGTTTTTACTTTTTCTTCCTTTCAAGGGAATGTTTTGGGGTTTTTTTTTGACTGAACTAACATCTACATCAAGCTAGCTTGTTAGGTAAGGAAGACAAATTGTAACCAAAATGCATCATTATTTATCTCTTCACAATAATTTCTGTAAAATGTTCAAGGCCCAGCACTGGCATCAAATAAGTTTTACTGTTTTTCTCACACATTGACATTTATTTTCTGTAAAACTTAGCCTGGATGACGCTACTTGAGTTGTGATTCTTTTCTTCATGCTTTATGAGGCTGATGCATAGTTTTGGCAATGTAGTGACACAAAAGTTTAACAGTCCTACAATCTTACAGGCCTTTAGTAAATTTTTATTTCTTATTAAATAATATTTTTCAGTAAACCCAAAGAGTATAAGCTTGAATTTCTATTTTGCCATCATATTGCCTTAGAAACTTCAGTGCACTGTTCAGTTTGCTGAGCATTTTACCTCACCACAGCTGCATTCAAGGCTGTTTTCTTAAAAATTGTGTACAGGATAAAATGCTATACCTGAATCAATACCTGAAGGGGGCCTACAGAAAGGCTGGTGTAGGAATTTTTAATATGGTACAGGAAGGCAGGACTAGGAGTAACAGATGCAAATTGGAAGAGGATAGATTTAGGCTGGATATAAGAAAGAAGCTCTTTACAGTGAGGGTGGTGAGACACTAGAACAGGTTGCCCAGAGAGGTTTTGGATGTCCCCTCCCTGGAAGTGTTTAAGGCCAGGTTGGATGAGGCACTGAGCAACCTGGTCTAGTGGGAAGTGTCCCTGCCTTTGGCAGGGGGGATGGAACTAGATGATCTTTAAGATCCCTTCCAACCCACCCATTCTATGATTCTACCAAAATAAGGATGAAGTACTCTTCTGTTACTGGATGATGAAATCACATTCTCCTGGTAAATATCTTGCTTATATTTAGATCATAACAGTGTGATTTGAAGGCATGTAGAATTTGTATCATAATCATCTAGGTTGGAAAAGACCTTTCAGATCAAGTCCAACCATCAGCCCAACTCTGACAAGCCTGTACTTGGAGAGGGACTCAAATCATTGACTCTCAGGAGTCTGATGCTCTCCCAACTGAGCTTTACACCCAGGCAGCCTTTCTGCCTCTGACATAGTATATTTGGTAGCAGCATCACATTTATTTGCCTGCAAGTGCTGACAGCATGGACAATAATGCCATTTCTATGGCTGTGTAAATTTCAAGGACAAGTATCACCGTTTTTGTCTAGCCACAATTTCATTTGCCTTGCTCTGTTTCTGGGTACAATCCCCTCTCTCTTGGTCAGGAATGCTGCTATCCTTGCCAACTGTCCTAAAGGACAAAGTCTACCAGGAACTACATACTGACAGTTTTACTAAAACTTCAGTATCCTCCCCCACTTTTCTCATCATCTGCTAATTTTGTTATGCTTTCCCATAACCAAAAGAAAGCAAAACAAACAAACAACTCATCTGGCAAGAATTACTCCTCTTTACAGAGCAATTGTGGTTGATGGTTCAGTTATCCTCTGAAGGGGGTGGATTTTTGAAATCATTCAGCACTGACCTAACACCAACTCTGTCAAAACTGGTACTAGTTGTACAATTGGTATTAATATTAGCAAAGTGTGGCTAATGTTGGTGGTTTTAGTAACAACCTGATTCATTTCTGTGTGTGCTTTCTTTGTTATTTCTAAGGAATAATTTAAAATCCATTCAATTTTCAGTGTTTTTTTTTCTTATTAATAACTGATCAAGAAGACCAAGTTTTGTAGATAATCTTGGGGATATTACCAGCAATCTCTATCCTCTGTTCATTTAGAAAGACCCACTTGTCATATACTGTTAAATGCTAAGTATTCCCTTCTGAATCCCTCAAATAAGAAAACCTTGTGTTCCCCTCAGTAAATTCTGAATTACTTTGTCAGGCTACTCTTGATATCTCCCTCTTTCTCTCTTTTCTATATCACTACCCACATTCATCCATATCCTTCTTCCCTTAGGATTTGCTCACATTTGTAAATGTCATGGCATTAAATTGTTTTGGCTTTGACTGTGGCATGGGACTCTAGATACTTTGATCAATTGATCACACAAGAGACACCCAAAATTTACTAGGGATATAGAGAATACTCAGTTTTCAGATGCCTGCAATTATTACAGATATTGCTGATTATATTCAGCTTTATAGATTTTATTCCACTTGTCAGATTATAGCTGCACAACTTGTTTTTAGTTATGACACCAAGAACATCTCATCTTTCTGTTGATTTCTGAACTGAGATTTCACTTCACAATCCACCCGTCAGAATTTCCATTATGCCTCCAAAGCCATAATCATTGTCAGATGCTGCATCATTCCTCTTGATCATTTGACATATTCCTCAAATATATACACAGACATGGAGGTAATTAAACTCATGTAGCCTATTCTTCTCTTGTTTCACAAAACACTGTATTCCCCTTTACTTTGCAAGTAACAACATCTGAGTTAACAGAGCTCTGTTCAGCTGCTATGGTTTGAAGTATGTTCAATAACATCTTTGTTTATCACTGCTCCTCCTAATTGGTGCCCCATTGAGACACCCTGAGAAGCAAATCTTGCCTCTTTCTGCTGCCATGATGAAGATCACACACTCTGGCTGTGTTTCTTCCATTTAACCAGAGCCTGTCTCTTCATTTTGAACTTTCCTCCAAACAAGTCCTCAAATCATAGTTTTCTGGAAGCTAAAACTTTACAGCATCAAACTTGCCTGGCTGCAAATGGTGCTTCTGTGATGAGTGAAAATGGATGGTATAGTCTGATGACAAAAGCTGACAGCAATAGAACTGCAAAATGTTTCTGATTATTAAAAAAGCAGACCAGTGGAGGCTACTTGAAATTACATGCTATGTGAATTAATCTGCAATATGAAACTGCAGATAATAAAACTAAAACTATAAAAGATCGGGGGCAACAAGGTAATTAAGTTGTTTAGGTTGCTGAAAGCCCCATTTATTATCTAAAAGCAAATGTAGGAAAAACCATATTGTGCAATAGTGGATTTTGAACACAAATCCATCTGGTGATTTGATAAAAGTATTTCGTTTCTCGAGGCAATCTGAGTGTATACTCCCGGGGCGCCACCACCGCTTACAGCTTAAATATGACTTGCATGTGAATTCAGCATTACAAATAGGAAACAGTAGCCTTTGGACTTGTACCTCTAATGCAGTCCTTTCATCACCCAGTTACCCTTAAGCATCTCCTTTCCTATTGTAATTTGGGCTAAATGCAAAGCATTAATCCCATCAATAAAAACCAATGGTTCTACTTAGAAAAAAGAGAGGAATATATAAAATGAAGGAGAGAGATATCTTGCTTTCCCTTGTATCCAGGAAGTTAACTGGATACTAGCCTGCAGCCAGTCCACCACTAGATATAGGACTACTGAAGCAGCACCATTGTCATGAAGCCTACACCTGCATCCTTAAAAGTAGTTTACCTGGGAATACATCTTACTAATGAGTACATGCCTGCAAAATCAAGAAAAATCTTTATTTTTTATTTTATTGAAACAAATATTCCAGTCCTACTTAAATTGGGGAAGCATAACTGAAGAAACAGACAGCAGAAGGGCAGCTGTGAGAAAAGTGTGACCTAAACTGCCTGTCTTGTTTCAGGTTAGCTAGTGCAGAAATACTCAGGTCAGAACCAAAGGGTCACTATGAAAATGGATATTAAATTATTAGAATTGCATATTCCAGCAAATTAAGGCAAAAGTCAAATATTCAGCTGCAGTTAAGCTAGGCAGCTATAGTAGAAAGAAATTTATTTTCCTCTTGCTGAAGATAATGCCACCTCTGTTATTGGTACTAAGAAGTTTGAAGTAACGCAGGTTTGTGTAAATTCCCCATATCATCAGCAATGCAATTTTGTGTAGCTCAGCTGGGAGAGCATCAGACTCCTAATCTGAGGGTCAGGGGTTGTCAGAATTGAACTGATGGTTGGACTTGATGATCTGAAAGGTCCCTTCCAAGCTAGATACCTATGATGATGATAAGGAGAATCTGCACTTCTGAGAGAAATATTGGGACAACCAGCATCTACAAAAGTGTTTTGAAAAGGACACTAACAGAAAGCATCTGTTTCTTTTATTCCTCAGATAGCTCAACTAGGTTGTTTGGGTTTTTTTCTGAGCACCTTTGCTAACTGGGGAGATGAATTTTAGTTTTTATTTGAAAAACTGTGACTTTTATGGAGTTTGAGCATTGGGTTGGGATTTTAGGTGATGGAACAGTGGCACAGGCTGCCCAGAGAGGGTGTGGAGTCTCCTCTGGAGACATTCAAACCCCACCTGGATGCTTTCCTGTGTGACCTGATCTGGGTGCTCCTGCTCTGGCAGGGGGATTGGACTCGGTGATCACTCCAGGTCCCTTCCAATCCCTGACATCCTGTGATTCTGTGATCTTCACTCAAGAGAAAAGATTTCTTTATAGAACACTTAAGTCAAGCAGAAGGCTAACAAATTCCATGCAACGTATTGAGTTGTTTGCACATTCACAAGAGTGAAGAAATTAGTGAATTGTGGTTCACATCTTGCCTTGATAGTCCAAGAGTTTCTGATGCTGGAAATCAGCCTAGTCCGAAGTTTTAGTACAGCAACAGTTTGGCAAAGGTGAATATAAGTGAACTATCAGTCTTTCAGAGTGAATTCTTTTGTGCCTGGGGCAACATCCTTTGTGCAGTGTGTAGCTCCAAGCACTGCAAGGGATGTTAGCAAATAGTCTCTCATCCTCAGTATCTAGGGAAACTTTGCTCTAACCTCCCTATTGACTTATCCTGTTTCCCCCCAACAGCCCAACAGATTCTGCTTCGGTTAGCTTCTTTGTTTCACAAACGACTCGTACTTTGTTTGCTTCATGCTTCTTATTCCTGCACAATGATTCTCATTTTCTTCAGATCTCTCTCCAAAGCCCTCAGCACACAGATAGGCACCCAGAGCTAACCCTCTTTGTTCCAAACTTTCTATTTTAGTTTGCTGTCCATGAGCAACTTTCATCTGTAACAGTATTTGTGACCTTTCCATCTTGCAGTAATTCTTGCCAACTTGCCCTTTTACCAAATATTTGCACTTTTTTTTAATAGTTAGTGGTTTAGTTAATTGGGCTAAGGCCTTTTTTTTAAATGCCTGTTAAGCTCCATAGACACCTGGGGCACTGAATACATAAATAATAATTAGTAAAAAACAATGAGATCGAAGCTGCCATTAAATTGTTTCATGGTGACTCTCACCTAGTGAACTCACATCCGGCAGCAGGAAAATCAGATACCTTGTAAGGAGTATTAAAGCAGGTTTTGAGGTCATTAACTAAAGATAGACTGTTCAGAAATCTGGAGGACCTGGAAAATGCCAGCTAGAAGTCTTTGATTAATAGATGTATTTAGGTAATTGCAACTGCAGAAGTGTATATTAGATTCCTAATAGTTCTGGGTAATAAGAGATGAACACTTGCAATCAGCTCATGTTCTAGATGAGAGGAAAAACCTCTTAGTCCATAAGCCCATTGGGAGTTCTCAAAGGACAAGGCACAGTTTTAGCAGCAACTGGCTCCTAAATGCTTGATCTTCAGAAAAAAATAATTCAGTGACAAATGACAAGATAAATATTAACTATTCCTGTCCCTCTAAGTTCTGGTTTGACTGTTTGTATTTTGGGAGGAATGTTATGTAGTTCTAGACCAAATTTCAAACATTCCATTACTACCAAATATACCATGTTGTGATATTTAACCAGTGACATTCCCATGAGGGGGAGTTGTCCTCACTTTAGAAATGGAAAATAGCTACACAAAGACTCACCTTTAAATGGACTTGGGCATCATGAGCCCATGTAATGCTGTACCTCATCTTTGCTGCCTACTGCAACCCATAGATGCAAGCATTTTCAACCTAGTTTTCATTCCATTGGGAGATTTGGGAGCCTAACAAACAGCATGGGCTGGTTGGAATATTCATTCTATATTCATTCAGGGGACCTGTTCTGAGTTGCCTACCTTCTAGAAAGAAACCCTCTTCTCCTAGTGAATCACCTCCATAAGTGGTTATCTAGAGCCTTGAGAAGGAGGTGAGGCAACTGCAGCTATATGTTTTCTCTTTCTGTTGCTGATATCATTCCTATTTGTTTGGCATAATTAAAATGTCATTGAGATTGAAAGAGATGAGAACAGAGAAGGCATCCTCGAGTGTATTGGAAGGGTCATGGTCAGTAAGTGGAGAAAGGTTCTCCTCCCCCCCGCTCTGCCGTGGTGAAACCACATCTGGAATATTGTGTCCTGCCCTCAGTAGATGAAAGACAGGAAACTGCTGGAGAGAGTACAGCACAGAGCCACAGAGATGAAGGGATTGGAGCATCTCCCTTATGAGGAAAGGCTGAGGGAGCTGGGTCTCTTTGACTTGGTGGAGACTGAGGGATGACCTCATTCATGTGAGTGTCAGGAGGATGGAGTCAGGCTCTTCTCAGTAACATCCAGTGATAGGACAAGGGGAATGGGTGCAAGCTTGAACACAGGAGGTTCCACAGAAAGATGAGAAAAACCTTTGTCAAGGTGAAGTTGAGAGAACAGTGGCACAGGCTGCCCAGAGAGAGTATGGGGTCTCGTTCTCTGGAGACACTCAGCCCCTGCCTGGATGCCTGCCTGTGTGATCTGATCTGGGTGTTCCTGCTCCAGCAGGGGGATTGGACTTGATGATCTCTTGATGTCCCTTCCAATCCCTGACATTCTGTGATTGTGTAAAAGAAAAAGACAACGTAACCTGCTAGGTAAGAAACATACTGTGATGGGGAAAGTGTGCAACCACATTATCTTACAATTAATTCTCAATGCAAAAAAACATCTTCAGTAATCATGTACAGGAATGAAACTTTGGTTTACGTCTCCTCAAATAAGTACCCTAACTTAAAATATTATTTAAATGTACTCTAATTTTCTCCTGCCCTTTAGTCATACCAGCACTTCAAAAAAATGCACAGCAGGGCTACAGTTTAGTCTAAAACTTTGCCACTTGAGTACTCGGGTAGCAGAAAGAAAAGGCTCAGATTGTTTCAAAAACAAAAGGAAATCACATTTAACACACTTAGGTCCCCACTAACCTTTGAGTTGTGGTTCCTGCTGAGTGCTGCAGGTTTCAGTGACAATGCAGTTCCAAGAGACATACAGAAACAAGGAGCTGTTTCCTCGTATTGGCTCCACAGAGCTGCTCAGGAAAATATACTTGCTTCGTCCAAAAGTGAGAGATCTGAGGAAGCAGCACAGTGCAGAGACAGGGAGGGACATGGAGAATTAGTGCAGTTTCACCAATATGCTTGGTTTTTGTCAGAGATGTAAGGGTAGATGGCAATGTGAGGACTCAAGATTGAGACCAGCAATCTGGTATCACAGAAAACAGAGCAAAGAGGCAGCACATGAAAGCCTCATCCAGTGAAGAAGAAGATCAGGTCAGAGAGTGGGGAGAAGAAGCCAGGGGTGAGATTACCTAAATCCAGCCACCATCAATTTTATTAAATTACTATCAGCTACAAAATGTCAGAAGCTGCTTAATTAGATAACAGAGTAATCATATTCTCCCACTATCAGTTACAATGGGTCAAGTGGAAACTTGAATGGACAGTACAACTAAGAAATTCTACCACATCTGGGCAGTCCTGAGCACTACCAGGACTGTTATGTCTAGTGAGCATTCAACTTCCTTTTTTTTTTTTTCAATATATCTGAAGTACTTTTAGGTAATTTATATTGGACAGATTCTTGTTGCAACACATAAACCTTCACCAAGATAGGAAAAAATATCCAAAATCAAAATTTCCCAGTGTTACAGAAAAGCATCTGCAAATGACTTTCCTAGGTACCAGTTTTTATGAACGTTTCAAAGTTTAAATTTGCTTCTGGTATATGTTTTTCCAAAATATGGCTTTGAGACTAAGAAAATGTATGTAAGTGTAGAAGCAGTGCTAGTGATTCTGTGAGAATGTGTGTGCCTGTACAACATCCTTACAGTTAGAAGCACAAAGATGTTGCAACTGTTGCACAAAATAGGCTTTAATTTTACCCATAACATCGCTAGGGGGATAAAAATCTGCTCTATAAAGATAACCTAGGAACATGTTTTTCCCACTCCTTTTTATGGCTGGTTACTGAGACGGTGAGAAGGCAGGCGATAGACATCAGTGAGCCCATAAAACGTGTTCAATTTATTAATAAGATTTTAGAAAAAGGTAAGACTCAGCAGCCTGTAGGCATGAGTAAGTCCTACAACAGTCTGGTTACCAATCATTCTAAGAGCCAGCTAACAGCTGTCTGACCATTGGATATGGCTATTTGCATGGCTAACAATTGGATGTCTATCTGCCTTGTGAATGGCTTGCAACAAGCTGTTTGTTTGGAGACTATTCATAATGGCACAGTCAAAAGTCTCTTGAAAGCCATACTCGTTTCCATTTCTGTTCTTTGCCCTTCCAAAATTGGCAATTTATTACATCAAAAAATAGCAGTCAACCCAGAAAAGGACAAAATTGACACAGTTCCCTTTTGATCTTTCAGTTTTGAATAGGCACCCACCAATGAACTTCCCAATGAATATTCATTGGATGCAAAAGAAGTAAGTACCCAGCATTATTTTTAAATGGAGAATTTGCTCTAAATATTTAATAAAAGGGCTAAGTGTTGATACTTTATATAGCAGTGATGTGTTTTCAAGTATCTTTTGAAAAGAGTTCATTTCCTTGCAAACATTTGCAGTATTATTTCCTTTCTCTTTGCATACACTTTTCCTGTATTTCCCCATATTTCTGCCCATGTGACAGGTTATTCCCTACCTCTTCTCTGCACATTTTCTTTTACCTTTCTTTAAAAGAGTTTATAATGTTGCCTTTGAAAAAAGTAGTTTGTACCATCACTCTAATCCAAAGTGCTAATTGCTGTCTTCCATTGTTATTTGTAGAATGATTAAGAATTTACAGCATAGAAGAAGGAAACAATCTGAAGTTTCCTTTTACTGAAGAAATACACTTAGTAATGTGTCAGATTCCATTCACTGAAACTTCTCGGATTGCAAGGCAGTCATTCCAAATTTCCATCAGTGTATTCAAGCGTGGAGGTTGATTTCAGCAGAGGTTCTCTTGGTTTACTACAAATTACTACACAATTAAAATAAATTAATTTTCAGGTATCTAAATGCAGCAGAAGGCCATTTTTCACTGTGTGGATTGATAGACAGATGGGTGGATGGATGGATGGATGGATGAGCAATTCAATATCATGAAGAAGACACGCATCACATTTTCATCAGTATTACTCTTTCCATTAGATTTAATAAGATAAAAGCTTAATAAAAGCCCTTAAGGGCAGAGCCTGCTGTCTTTACATAAGATATTTCATAGCTGCCCAAAAGAGAAGACATTGATCAATATATTTGGTATAATAATTTCACATCTGCTGTGATTTCACATGATGTTTTAGTGTCATGCTCTGCACTGTTTATATATACCAATAGTGAAGCATTTTGTAGGTGCTATTCAACAAAATTGACACACTCTGCAATATTTAGTTGCTTCTGGTAATAGAACCTTCTAAATAAAAAGTTTGGTCTTTTTTGTGGGATGCCAATTTGCTAATTGATCCATCTTAAACAGAAACTTACTATGGCTTTGAAAATGTACAAAATTCAGTCTTGATGCAGTTCTTGAACTCGCATTGAAGCAGTCATTTACAAATGCAGCACTTTACTAGTGGGAGAATAAAATATTACTTAATATTACTGCTGATTTGATATTAAAATATTGGTCAATGAGCTTTATAACATAGAAATGAAATTAATTATAACCCCCAGAAATATATAAACAAAAGCTGAAGGAAGTTCATTTTCTTTTCCTTTTTTAACTAGTAAGTTCTTCCCATTCTGCCACATTTTGCCTATAGTCGTGCTTTTCCATTCACTGATTAGATTACCATGCTGCTTGCTAAACATATTATGCTCCTGAAAGTCACTCTGAAGCTCCAGCTGGTGCAGGTGCAGTGACCTGCTTCTTTAGTCAAACTGAGAAGAATCCCACTGCACTAGTACCTCAGTCACTGCTTCCCCTCACAAATTAACACACTTTTCCCACCTTACATGATTTGAGACCTCACTGCCTGAGGTGTAAGCTGTCTCCTTAGGCACTGCTACAAGTCTACTGGGAGTAGCCTTGACCAAGGTATGTAGCAGCATTTTAGTTACACTTGAGAACATCAAATTGTCCCCAGATTCCTCAGCTATGGAGTTTTCTTCCTCATATTCCAGGACTACAGCTGCATGCAGAAAGTGTACCACTTTGATTAATTAGTTCTGCTTACTTTTATACTATCCCAGTGGTGGGTATGTTATCTGCACTAGAATGAAGATCTTACTTTCTTAGTGTTCTGCTTGAGATGATAAAAATAAGATTAATCTCAAGTAATATATTTACAGTGTGAACTTCTCTAGCTGAAAAATCTAGTACCCTTCCTTTATAATCAGCAAGAAGAAATAGAATGAAAATTATTCTTATTAGTTTAAGGACCAGATCTACAGGAACCAAAGAGTGAGAAATAATGATTGTGTAGGTCAGAACCACAGCAGAGACCAACCAATTATCTCTGGGTATGTAGGTTTGTCACAGAGCAGCATTAACTTAAAGCAGACATTAAAACCCAGAAAGAGCAGAAATTATAACTGTCTGTCAGAAGGCTCAATGTTACCTTAACACAGACATACTTTTTGGACTTCCATCAGCTACAGTTAGCTCAGGTATCTCTGCAGAGGGCACAGTGCAGACAGGTCCCTTGACATGCGCAGTGCAGTGATTTGCACTTGGATTGAAATAGCCACATCAGCTCCATTTAGATCAAGCATCTCCATAATGGTAAAAGTTCATCAGTGTCAAGGGTTATATATGCTTAAAATCAGGACCCAAACTGACATAGTTGCAACAGAAAGCTCGGCTGGAGGGTTAAAGACATTACTTTTGTGTCTCTTCTTGTACTATATCATAGGTAATTGAAAACATAAGTATTCTCATCTCCAGGCAGGCAACAATTGGTAATGTATCCAATTTTATTGAATGGTTTTAATGTGGGATGCACTCTGAGGCCAAGGGCAAGACAGAGTTTCAGCTTTATTGAATCAAATTTGGAGAGTGTGTATTTGGTCTGCATGTACAGTCCATTCATGTAGAACTTCAAATACTTTTTAACCATCCAAAACGT
The DNA here is from genome assembly GCA_013400935.1 of Turnix velox. Classification (NCBI taxonomy): domain Eukaryota; kingdom Metazoa; phylum Chordata; class Aves; order Charadriiformes; family Turnicidae; genus Turnix; species Turnix velox. The sequence goes on along the minus strand of VZTY01023877.1, from coordinate 399,838 downwards.
GGAGATTATTATTTTACTGCCTCAGCCTGACTTGTACTGTTTAGGTGTTCCTTGGTGGATGTAGATGTCCCTCAAGCAAGTCTGCATGCCACTCTTACGGCTGTAGGACTTACAGATCCTGGTTACTAGCAGTGATCTCTCAGCTGAAATACTCCACTCAATCTCATCTTGCTTCACAAGTTAAACAAGACCCATTTCAGCAATGCTTGTGTATACATAGCCTCAAGCCTGCAGTCTATATTCCAGCAGTGCTCTTAAAACCAGCAACAGGTAGGATGATTTTGCTTGAGTTTGCTTCAAGAGTAAATCCACCTCAAACTACCCCACTGTGAACTACCCATCCCCTGTTATGTATCTCAGCTACAACTTAAAGGAAGTGCTCTAAGGCCCCAGGAGTGACCCATGAGTATCACTCAGTGTGTGTCCTGAAAAAATTGTCTTTCCTGTAGCCTAAGGAGAACACAAGTCACCTCAGGTCAGTTTGTTCTGAACAAAATGGATATGCAGCAGCAAGGACTCTTAATAAGTCACTTAGCAAGAGGGAATGAAATTCAAAATGAAAAAGCAGAAACAGGAGAGAATGGTGTGTCCAAAATAGGAAGATGCAGATTTTAACTCCCAAGTGTGTTTGTGGTTGGTTGGTTGGCCAAATTTTTTTGCATGGAAAATGCAATCAAACAATGACATTGTATGAAGAATTGCATGCAAAAAAAAAAAATTTCGCTTCTTGGATGAAAATATTAAAATGAAAAAGGTTTCTTCTCTTGTTAGAAGAAATCTAGTCTGTGACTGTATCACCAGCAGGGGAAAGGCTTTGAAATTATGTATCCAGTAAAGTTAAAAGGGATTCTGTACCACAAAATAGTCACCATCCTATTTTCTGTAGAAATCATTTTGATTTCCTTACAAACTCAGTAATACTCCAAATCTGAACTTTTTTTTTTATATCTCCTAGCACTTCAGAATATGCCCATACCTCCAGATTACCTACAAGCCTAATTGCTGTATTATTGCTTTCCTACCATAACATTTAAGATAGAGCTGTCTGTCTCCATTTCTAATACCTTGTTTACACATACTTATGTAACATCTGGGTTATTTTTACTGTAACAAACAGGGGTTTGTCCCATGCATGTCATCACAAGAAGCTTCCATCCACCACTTTGATCATGTTACATCTTCAACGGCATGTCTCACTTGGCTTCCCTATCTTCAAAAGATTCCAAAGAGATTCCTTATCTCAGCCACAAAGATGTTCATGACATAGTGTATCATTCATATAATTAATATTCACTACCAAGAGGTCACTTACATCTTCTCATAGTGCAAGTTGTCTTTGCACATGTCCTAAAAAAGCACTTCGATGCTTTCTCCTTTGCTGGGGCAAAAATTACTACAAATATATTTGAAATTGTCTCTGTCTTCTTCAAGTCTGAACAGAAAGCCAACCCGCAAAGCTTTTCCACTATGTCCCAGACCCTGGCTTATCATAGCTAAGAGGAAATTAGATCTAATATCAAGGGGTTTCCCATCTGTTTACTGGTGAGGCACATGTACTTGTTCATAACTCTTGGGCTTGTGTTGAGAATGGAGCAACCAAAAAGAGTTTGAAAAATATCTTTAGCAAGTGAATTAAACGATAATGTGCTCTCTTTCCTCCCCTGTGGAGGAGGGCATTGGGACTATGAGGATGCAACCTAGTAAGACTATCCATGGAGAAGCATCTGAACAAAGAGGCTCTAGAGGCAGCAGCGTCTCAACCAATCACAAATTAAACATTATAAACTTTAAAGTCAAAAACATGTTTAAACTTCAGCCAGAAATTGAGTGCCACCTTAATTTCATTTTATTACAAGGGAAACATAAATGACCAGTATTGCTCTTAGAAAACTCTTGTGCCCAGAGCTTTGATTTCCAGCAAATGCAACATAGAATTTTGGAGTGTGATGATTGTAAGTCCTAACTTCAGTAATTGCAAGAAGATCAAGTGCAAATAGAAGGTGACGTTTTGCCATATAGACTCACTTTAGAAATCTGCAGTAAATCTCAGTCCCTTCTCTGCTGTGAAAAAGAAAAAGCCTTTGATGGATTTGTCACAGAACCGAAGCACAAAGAGAAGAAATTCTTTAAGAAATGCACTTTAATAACCTGTAACTTGCTAGATATAAGTAATAAATCTATATTTGGTGCTGAATTTCATAGTTCTGCCCAGTATTTCCAAATGCCAAACTGCAATGCCATGGGCCATGGCCAGCCTTCCATTTAGATCAAACAAAATGGGCAGGGCCCTTTTTTTTATGTGAAAAGCAATATTTAGAGGATTTAAAAACTCTGCTTTAAGGAGAGTGGAACTTGAGATACTAAGATCACAATAAAACATTATACGTACCACTTGTCTGAAAGTACAAAGCCAGTTGAAAAGATAGCTGAGAAAGTCCTTAAGGAAGAAAATATTCCATTTTATTTTTTCTAAAAATCAAAATTATCCAAAAGTAAAATAAAAATCTCTCAAAAAGACTTCCCAGTGTTGTATGAATTAAAAAAAAAAAGAAAGCACCAGCTTTGTATGAATGAAATAAAATGTCTCATTGATCATCACAGTGCTCTGCACCAAACAGAGCACAATAAAAGTAATCTGGATAGAACTTCCAACAAGTCTTGGAAATACACCAGTTGCTTGTCAAGCCCATTCACGCTTATGAGAAGAAGCACCATCAGAACTGGAAGAATTTCTGTCAGATTTAAAGAAAAAAAAGGAGACCTTCCACATTCTTTTGACCAACCATCCTCAGAATTTGTAGCAGCTTTCAAGCTCCCACTAGTTTCCATGGAGCACTCTGTCCATGTCAATTAATAATCATGGATCTCCTCACATCAACTCTGTGCACATAGTGGTGTTCAGTGGTGGATTTCTTCTAACCTAAAAACCAGTCTCTTTTGTTTTAGTTGACTGTGTGTCTTGGTGAAGATACGAAGTTATTAGCTGTGTATCCCTATTTTTGGGGACAGGACTAACAGCAAAGCTACTTCAACCTGGAATTTGATGGTAAGTGCCTTCTTAGTCTCATGCCACTTCTTGAAACTTCCCTGAGGTTTCTATATTTCCTTCCCATGCATTAAACTCTTGCCATGGTTGAGACACCACCTGCACCCATCAGAGAATTCTCTGCAAACTGAAGTTTCCAGCTGCTATCAAACTCATCAACAGGAGTCAATTGTGCAAACAATATGCTGTATAGACATCCAAGCTAAGTTCTGGATTGAGCCCTGTGAGTTTGCCAAAATTCAGATGCTCTAATAAAGTGCTGATACTAAATTGCAATTGCCATTCTTTGTGTACTGGATATAATTCAAAAGAAGATTTAATCACTGGCAGTTTAGCTGAGACATGTAAAAAATGCTATAATTAGTGTTAAATACACTAACTGCACCATATAATTATTCTTTTTTATATTAATAATTTAAGTACAAATAAGTTCTATAATGCAAGTATTTACTTTGAAAGAACAACTATAGTGAATGCATTAAAATTTATTAAATAGAAAAGTTCACTGATATGTTTACATTTGGTACTTAAATTTGAGAATCAGCCACAGCTATGCAAAAAAACACAGCACAAGGTAATTAAATTCTTCACAGCTATTGCTCCACAGTTCATATCATATCATGTAGGATGAAATTTTACTTGAGATGTGTTGTGGTTTCACTCCAGACAGCAACTAGAACCTTGCAGCTGTTCAACATCACCACCACCAACCCTAAGATGGGGAGAAGAGGCAGAAAAAGGAAAAAAAATATAATAGGTTGTGATAAAGACAGCTGGATAGAACAGTAATGGAAGAAAATGGTAAAAGAATATTCACAACAGTGATACAACATAATTGCTCTTCACCCAGTGATCAGTTACCCAGCCTGCCCTGAGCTGCAATCATGGATGAGGGGACAACCCTCATTGATATTCTGAGCATGATGTCCATGGTAGGGAATATTCCTTTGGGTGCTCTCCCTCTCAGCTTCTTTGGGAAGCTGGAAAAGTCCTTGGCTTAGTATAAGCATTACTTAGCAACAGCTATAACAGTATGTGTTATCAACATTATTCTCATATTAAATCCAAAACTACAGCGGCTACTCAGGACAAAATTAACTCTATCCCAGCTAAACCCAGAAATAAAGGCTATCAAAGTGTTTTCACTTTATTTTATTATACCCTTCAAAAATGTCAGTGAAATGATCTCTTGTTCTTGAGTTGTCCCTAGGCAGGTGTAGCCACCCTTCAAATTTAATATGTGAATATTAATATTATTTTATTTATTTCTGTTTGCTAAAAGTTTCTGAAATAACAATAAATCAGTTCCTTATATCTGAGAAATGAGACACAAATAGATGAATAAGGTAAACACAAGACAAATCTTATTCTCAATTTGTAACTTCAACTCTCCTTCTGTTAACAGACCTAATATTTCATGGAAATTGTGCATGACAGGCTTGTGACCCATGTACCCAGGGTGGTCCAATATTTCTGATTAAATTTGTGAAATAAAACTTCATACATCCCCTTATCACAGAATCACAGAATGACCCGGGTTGGAAGGGACCTCAAGGATCATGTAGTTCCAACCCCCCTGCCTAGCAGGGCCACCAAACAAACACATTTACTTTAACAGCAACTAGTCGCAGCATGCATTTAGTTCCCCAATCTTCTTCTTTTACTGAAAATTCTCCTGCTTCTCACTTTTTCTTGCTCTTGCCTTCATCTTTCATGTTATTCTTCTGGAGATGGAGAAATCTGATTAGAAGTTACCTTAATGTCATTCATGAGAGTAATTTATTCTGGTATAGCATCTAGAATAACATCATGACATAATGTTTTGACAGACTTAGGCAAGTGAGTACTCTTAAAACTTCTGATTACCAGAAATAGCAGCTACCATTATTCTATAAAGATATTTATATAATATGTTTATGTCTTGGTGATTTCTACTTCTACATTGTCATGGTTTGTACTGGAATGGCCACTAAAACTAATGACAGATGGTCTCTGGTCTCTTTCCCTTCAGAAAAGTAAAAACATCTCCTTTTAGGGATAGAAGGAATAGAGAGAATGTGGCTATGATTTTAAAAGGAACTAGACTAGTGAAAATATTAATAAAGTAATAAAAAGAAAAACTGAAATATATGTAAAACTGGGATGGAGTACTTGGTCAGTTTTGGTCACCTGTCCTCCCCACAGATGCAACTTCTTAAGTTTTCCACTTAAGACCTTAAAATTGGACAAATAACAAAGCTGGTTGACCTTGGCTGTTACAACAATAGGTATAAATAAGCTAGAGCCTCTGTGTGTGCCATTCCTTGGCATAAATTAGAAGCAATCAGGTCTTATCTCTGCTAGAAGCATTCAGTGTTTGACAAATACACCATAAATTTCAGAGTTCAGTTGGTCAGAAGAGGCTTAACTGAAAAGTAAAATCTCTGGAAGGAAAATTGGATCCGTTTAACCTCAAACTGGGACATCCATGAGCTGTTTCTTAAGTCCTTTGGTGTGACATCATCAGTGAGATGGTGATCATCTCTCCATCAGTGAGATCCTTACTTCTAATACCACCAGACTTGCACCACATGACAGTAAGTGTTACCAAAAGCAGAAGGAATCAAGTCAGTAGAAGTGAAATCCTCTGCAATGCCAAAGTTGCATCATTCATCAATCTTCCCTAGCCAATAACTTCTTTAAATTGCCACCAAACTGATTTTGTTTGATTGGAATATCACTACCCCACATTCTATACCATGCCCGAAGGATAAAGCAGGCTGAAATATTAGATGGGAGACTGAGTTTGCTCACTGTATAAAATAATATTCACTGTACTTTGCTAGACTAGACAAGGCTTGGTAATTCATGACCATCAGATTGATGAGGAGAATTTTATTGAATTACTGAAGCTTCACAGCAATGACAATGAGACCCTGGGAAGCTAGCTGAAGAGAAAACAAGATTACACAAGTCCAACAATTCAGAATGAAATCATCAGTCTAATGAGCCGTGAAGTTATCCCCACTATTGTAAAGGAAATTAATTGTGGTTCACAATAGCATTCTGTCATAGCTGATAGAACTCAGGATTACAGAGATACAGCAGGCAGGAGAAAATTGTCTGTCTCTGCTACGCTGAACCTGGCCTGCAACTTAACAAAAATCTGCTAGATACCAAATAATTCCATGGGCTTCACTTGAAAAACTACTTGCTGGCACTGGGTTTCTTGCTGGTAATGTACAATGCTTCTAAATAAATCAAGCATGCTCTCAAGATCATGTCCTTAAGTGAACATGCTTTCAAGTGCATGCCTTTTGAAATGAGACATGATTTGTAGATCATCTTGACTGCTCCTTCTTCATAAAAGGAGTGTTTCAACAGAATCACTCCAGCAATACCAGATATTCAAAGGAAATTAAAACTGGAGGTATAAAAACTGAGGCCAGTAGTCTCTCAATAGGAGAACATGACTGTAAATGTGCTTGCTTCAATATCCCACACTCATAAAACCCCTGATGAGTCCAAAATAAAAGTATAAGAGAGCCAAGCACAACTCCAAGCAGAGTATGTCAAGTAAATTTTGTCAAAGTTAACGAGACAAAGAAGTGATTCAACTGTGTCTACTATTAAATAAGCAGAAGAAATTGTCTAAACATTACACTTGGATCCAACAGCACCTCCATAGCCCAGAGCTTCCTCTTCTATTGTGCTGTCAGAAGAGACAGCAACATTATATAATAATCAGACTAAAGGAATTTTTCAGGCTGCAGTACTTCAAAGAAATTGAAGTGTATTTTGTTCAGCTGAAGCTCTCATCCTATAGGCTGATAAGAATGAATATCTGCAGTTGGAAGAAATGTTTCACATTGATGTGAATGAGGAATTTGCTGTCTGTGAACTTGAAGAAAAAAAAGTCATGATTAAGAAATATCCCCTATTCAGAATCTGACCATATGAAATATAATGAGAGACATTTTGCACATGAGACCAACTCCTGTTGGGAGCGTGCAGTCTGGTAACTGTCTCAGCACTGCTGCAGTCCCTTCAGCCTGACAACTTTACCATCAACAGCCACAGAGAAACCACCTCAGGGCCAGATAGAGGACAGATTAGTTGATTCTCCCTTTCTACCAAGTTTGCCTGCAGTGTTTGCCATTATACTGGCCTGCCCAAAGATTCACTGTGCGTGCTATTTCCCCAAATGTCTGTTTTGTCAGGGACTGTCTCACTTTGAATGCTCTGCAAGCATCAGAGCACCATTTCAGGTCATATTAGGGGAAAATGTGCTTTTGCAGTGCCTTTACCCTTTATACAAACCAGGACATTTACATGGAAAAACAACAAAGTTTTAGGCAACTAAACTTGGGATCTCAGATGATCCTTGTTAAAATTTCACAATTATATTAAAATCTTTGTCAGGTTTTTGGAGCTTGTTCCCACGGATGAATCATTCTTGTCAAATGTGACACTGCTGTAGCTCATAAAAATACACCAAAAGAGAAAATTCTGTGATTTTGGGAAGGTCTTGGACAGCAATATAATCATGCCTTTTCATCCCAAATGCTCAAGGCAGGGTGGGGATGAAGTGTTAGCACCATGAGACACTCTGGAGACATCCAAAGCCAGGCTTACTGAGGCTCTGAACAACCTGATCTAGTGCAGGATGTCCCTGCCCATGGCAGAGGGGGGGTTGGAACTAGATGATCTTTAAGGTCCCTTCCAACCCAAACCATTCTATGATTCTATGAGCTACAATATGAACAGGGTTATTAATTCAGAAATAGGAATTGCTATCAAACAATTGCTGTGCAGTTGCTGTCAAAATGCATCAATTTCTCAAGCCGGTGATGATTTTCATAGAATTTCTATGTAAAGCTCTCAGCTATTAGCACAAGAAATCATCAGTTTATCTGAAAACTGATGTTTTATGGCTTAAAATATTTGACTCTGTAAGAAAGTTCCAACCTTTATGCATCAGACAGAGACTGTATTTCATGAGGGGGGTAGAAGTTAGCTGCCCGCTTCCACCACTTCTCTGGGCAACCTTGGCCAGTGCCTCATCACTCTCATGGTGAATTTCTGATCTAAATCTGCACTGCTCTAGTTTGAGACCATTGCCCCTTGTCCTACCACTACATCCTTTCCTACTTCTCTCCCCAGATTTCTTGTAGGCCACTTCAAGTCCTGGATGGAAGAGAGGATCTTGACATGATTGCCAATAATACCTGGTAATAAAAAGATAACTTTCAAAAGACACATAACTTTGGTTGAGGTAATTTAGGGAACAGCTCATCAGTGACAGTAGTAGAGAGTTGAAAAGCTGTCAGCAGAGCTACAGTGTTTTTAAAATTGCAGTATTTTCCCACCCAAGAAAATCCAGGTACAGTGAAACCCCTTCAGTAAAGTTCATCTGCTGTATCTGGACTGTGCATCCCATAAAACGCCAAGATGTACTTCTGTGTCTCTCCACCTATATAGCAAGAATTGAACACTCTTTTTGGTTTCTGTTACCTCTCCTACAGCCCATATATTTCTACTAACATCCTGGACAACTGAACAGCAGCTATAACTCCATCCATAAGTGTAACACACTAAAGCAAACACTTGGACAGGTTTCAGTCCTGCAATTTCCTCATAAAAATTAATGCCAAATGTAGAAAGTGAAAGAAGTCACTGAAGCATAGATGAGCCATTCAGACATTTCCCTTAGTATTAAAGAAACACAAATTATGGCTACCTTTTTTCACTGGATCTCACTTTCTCAAACATCCCAACAGAAAACCACATGTAGAATTACTTACAGTGTAATTTGTGAAAGCCCCACCAACCCTAGAGTAATCATAGTAACATAGGAACTTATAACCCATAAACATTGTTTAAAGTACAAGGCTGTATGCTGGTGGCTCTGGATTGAGGTGGGAGCATGTGGGTTGTGGGTGATGGAAGGATTGTAGTTGGGGTTGAGTAAAAAATTGATCAGTGGACTGTAAATGGGGTGTGGAATGGTTTAACTGCTTGTTTGTTTTCCTTTGTGGGCTGTGAAATTTAGGAGCCTTGTCTCAAACTTCATGAAGATCTGGGGCATGAGCATGTGTCCGTAGTGTTTGAGGGTGTGTGTGAGGTAAAATTAAATAGACATTATGGTATATCAAACTTTCTTGGGGAGGAAATAAATCAGAGTCCTGTTCTTGCTCATGCATGGAAGTAAAAATGGTGTCATTTCATTGAGAAGTTATGAGATGACACAAGTAGAAAGTGAGGGAGGGAAAATGAAAGCCAAAAGCTATAAATATATATATTACTCCTGCACAGAGTTTTCCTGAGAGCTTGTGGAGCAGCATTTAAAGAAGGGATTCAACAGCATCTAAACGCCCCCTCTTGTGTTTGCTCTAGAAACGGCAAGTCTGTGCTCAGTGGAACAGGAGAAACCTGCATTTTATTTGGTAAATCCTTTCCAGCAATGCTGATATTTTAAAATTATATCTTTAAAATTATATTTTAAAGACTATAATCCACATCCTCATAGAATGTAAACACAAAGCCAAGAATCATGCAGAGATCTATGTAAAAACATACTTGAAAAATGTTTTGCCAAGTACAAAGTCATCTCAGTGAAAGGAATCCTGAAGTTCTGACAAAGGTTTTCCTTGCAGGAAAATATCATCTGTGCTTTGGATATGCAAGATACTTGTGTCTTCAAGTGCATTCTATATTTTACAATAAAATTACTGTGAAAGGCCAAAGTAGAAAAATTACAAATGTGAAAAGGTGTTTTATTGAAAGGCATATATAAAAAAACAGCATATCTAAAAGTTTCTGCTGCTGTTCAAATATAAACTCAGGAATTACAAATCAGTAAGACGCCTTCCTGTGTGACCTGATTCAAGAGAACTGGACTAGTTGATCTCCTGAAGTCCCTCCCAATCCCTGACATTCTGTGATTCTGTGATCTTCCTCACAATGTTCATTAGGAGTTTCTAACAAAAGTTAAGGCAATAATTTCTCTGCAAATTCATTCCAAAAGCTAAAGATGGGAGAAATCACATGAAATTTCCTAGAATCTGAGTGCTATTATCCCTCAGTTCGGTAGACCCAAAATTTTTTCCTAACTTTTTCAGCCAAATGCAGACTTTTCCCTTTGATGGAGTTTCATATTATGCGCAATTAGGTCTTGCTCAACATTATCTTTGCATGTTGTTCTTCACTGGCCTGAGGATCAAAACTCCTAATGATGGCTGTCCAAAATAAGCTTCACTGGTCTGTCTTCCATCATCCCAACCACATACTCTGCCCACTCAGGTCACTAGGATTTCACTTCATTCACCCCATTTGGCTCTTCTTAGATCTCCCCCAGTCCCTTGCTCAATAGTTCTCTACATGCATTACTCTCTAACTGGCCCAAACATTTATCACAGGACTTCATTCTCAAAGATCTTTAACTGCCTTTTTTTAGTAAATCCTCTAGTTTCCCATCCATGTAAAATAACAGATTTCCCGGTAGTTCTATACATTGGCAGTCTGGTCTTACTCTGTAATTGCCATGAGCTAAACATTATGTTCAGAGAAAAGCAAGAACCATCTCTGTACCAAGTGCAGAGTTCCCATCACCAAAATGTTACTAAATTTTCTGGAATTCATAGCTGAAATACATAATTTGGAAATTGCTTTTTGAAATTAGGAGTTCAATAGTTTTTATTAAACCACTGTCTCTATCAGATTTTAGTAATATCTCATTCATACCTCTCATAATGGCTTTATGACTATTTTCTTTTTCCCTCTCACCTAAACAATGAAGTTTCAAAGCTAAAATCTCATTTCTGAGTATACTCCAAGTTGCAAGTATGAATTATGTGTGCATTATCACTTGTACTTATCTTCCCAGAGCTATTGTTTTTTTTCCTGTTGCTGACCACCAAGCTACACAGTTCCAATATTGCATATTGTTTCCAGATTAACATGAAGGTTTCCCATACAAACAATAGTTTTATTACATTTTAGCCATATTTACTTTTTTTTTTAATCAAATCCTCTAGTATTTGATTCCCTGGCAGAGAGGGAACATAATATGCTATAAAATTAGCCTTAAATCATGTAAATATCTCCTAATTCCTTTAGCTCCAGGCAAAAGATGGTATCTCTAAGAGAAAAGATTTTTAAAGCTTACGGACTCCTATTTTGCATCCAAGCAGTAAAAGCCCCTAAAGTCTCGCTGTTACCTTTGTATCACTATTTGTGAAGAACAAAGGCCTTTTAAAGTAGTGAACAGCATATTGGTGCAATTAAAGTCTGTTAATAACAATCAAAAGTATTTTCATAAGTCAGTGCAAACTGGGGGTTTAATCTTCAGTGAAAAGATTTAATCAGGAATTGTTGTGAAAACTGACAACTCAATAAAGGGTTAGAAAGACTTTATCTCTTGTTCATCTGTCTTCCTATTTGATATTGCCTTCTAAGATCACTCTTTATCCATAGTTTTAACTTTATTCTCATACTTTTAGTCCTCGTCAGAACTCTGTGTGACCACAACTTCTGATGAAGCTTAAAATTAGTTAGGCTGTAAGAAGTTCCTGTTTGCAAAGTGGAAAATATAAACATAACCCAGAAAGAAACAGAAAAATAGTCAGCATATAACACAATGAGAGCACGGAAGGGCTGGATATCACTTTAATAGGGTTATATGGAAGATGACCGTGGAAGAAGTTAGACTTCCTACTAAATATCTTGCCAATAGAATAAGTAATCCCTGGAACTAGGGAAATGGCCAGCAGTGCATCATAGACTCACTTAGAATGTCTTAAAAATACTATTAAAAAAAACCTGCTTCTGTTTTCACATGGTCTATTGGCCTCAAACCTCTCATACTGCAGCTTGCTGGAAAGCTATCAATCAGACTATCTGAATTTTTTCTTTACAGAGATAACCAGGGGCTTTTGCCTTGCAGCAGACACCTTCTGTGTCATTTAGTCCAAGCTTAATGTTGCTAATTTGCTCGTAACACCAATAGATATGATTGTCTTCACACAGGCCTTCAAGGCAATTTAAGCAGGGGAGTTTAGGGGGTGGAGAAACTCTGGACAAAACCTGTATAAAACTTTAATGGGGATCCTCTCTCTACCCTGCATTTTGCCTGTCCTTCCATGCAAAATGTAGGACCTTAGGACAAATGTCTGTCCCCGATCACAGACCTTATTTAGAGCCCCTGACGTAAACAGAAAGATCTTTATGGTCTTCAGTAGCCCTTGGTTCCCAGTGTGTTCATGTTCAATAACCCACCTAGGGCAGAGCATGTGGATGCTGCTGTGCAACTACAGAGAAACCAGTTGTAACTCTGCCAGTAACCCTGCACCCAAAGCAGACAGGTAGCAAATCCACCCTGTATTTATTTGGAGTGCAAGATGAGTGTTTTTAAGTCCACAGGTAAACACCTTATTTCAATTTAGCCCGTAACTTGCTCAAAACTGGAACTGTCCAAGAAATTTTGCATCTGTGCCAGTGTTTTCTTTGAGTCCAGTTACACATAATGGCAATCCAAACACATTAAGATTAGGGCTGTCTGGGACCTAAATAGTTTTAGCTCTGCCCTTCAGTGATACCACAAGTAGAGAAAACATAGGATTGGGGAATCTCACGTGCTTTTAAAAGTGAAATATAATCTTAACCAGGACCACAAATATAAAATGCTTTAATTGTAATCATATAATTACGACATAGTTGAAGATATTTCAGAGCCTTAATCTTCATTGATTACCTTAATGAGTAGATCTCCCTTCAGATTAATCACATTTTCCATCTTTGATGTAATTAAAACAAATCTGGTCAATATTTTTCCTTGAATTAATAGTTTTTGTGGTTTTAACAGGGCATTGATTTCAATCGGATAACTGATTTCTAAAATGAGTGCCTACGTGCCTAGATCAATGGAAAAGCTCATTTTTTCAAGACATTCATATAACATGTCCAAAAACACTTTGCTTCAATTGAATTAAATACCATGTCATTAAGATATATAGGAAAATTACTGAGTTTTGCAGTTCAGCAGATACATGTTCAGGTAGGATATTGATATCTTTTTTTAAATAAAAAACTTTTAACAGTTTTTCACTTTTTTTCTTACAACTGACCCATTATTACCGTGATATTAGAATCCGAGTACATTATTTTATTAAATACAGTTCTGAAAGTGGAACATTAAAATGAAAAATGTTTTAAAATTGCAGTTTACCTGTCTTTATCTCACAAGTACCTTGTGTGTGCTCTAAATAGGTTTGGTTTTTGATAAGTTGTTACAAATTGCTCTGTCAATAAATGCCTTTGATCAAAATTTAGGGAGGACCACCCCCCCTTTGATTACTGTATCTATTTTTGTAAAGAATAGATAAGAAGAGAGATAAAAGGCTCCCAGGAGCCAGGATTTGGAATGCAATTGAAAACTACTGGTTAAAGTGTAAAAAAATGAGGGATCTTGAGCACCAAATACTGAGAGACTGGATGTTTTGCATGTTGGTGTTCTGGGGGCTATCCTTGCTTGTTATCACTGTTGAATGAGCAAGGACCATTTTGCAAAGGCAGTAAATTCAAGAGGGCACTTTCAGAACCAGTCATTGAAAGAGTTGTGTGTAAAACTGTTCTAGATCCACTTTCCTTTTCGTATCAAAACCCAGCAGCCTAGACTTAGTGTGTAATAGCAGTAACTACTCCTGGTGAGGTCACAGTACAGCTCTAAGATCCTGTTGCAGTCAGGATGGAAAACTTGCAACCATGCAGCCAGACTGTGAGATGGAAAGAGACCATGAGATGGAAGAAGACCACAACCAAGCTCTCTGAAGGCTGTGGTAGCAGCTGATGGAACAGAACAGTGCCTCCAAGTCAAAGAAATTATGGTGTCAATTAGCAAAAGCCTTTTAGAAATGACCCCGTGTAGAGTTCCTTCTTGCCATAATCATTGTCAAAAACAGCTGTGAGTTCATTCTGTAACAATTGTGCCTTTTTCTCATGTTGTCTCATTACTTGAAAAGCCTGCATAACACTCCAGGATGCTTCCTAGTTTGTGTGGTTACCTTTGTACAGCCTTCCCTATCTACCATTTGTTATAAATAAATGCTCTGGTTTCAAAGAATCCCTGTTGATATTCTTGGTTACCAGATACAGGTGATTAAGGGAGAGTCAAGCACAAATTGCTAAGGGAGGGCGAGGGGCAAGAAGAGCTGCAGGCAGAAGACTGTAGCAATTGCAGTGGCACTGGGGTAGAGCCATGGGCCAGGCATTTCACAGACACAGTGTCAGGAGACCATCGAGTCCCCCTGCTGGAGCAGTAACACCCAGATCAGGTCACACAGGAAGGCGTCCAGGCGGGGTTTGAATGTCTCCAGAGTAGACATTCTGGGCAGCCTGTGCCACTGTTCTCTCACCCTCACCCTGACAAAGTTTTTTCTTATACTACTGTGAAACCTCCTCTGCTCCAGCTTGCACCCATTGCCCCTTGTCCTGTCATTGGATGTCACTGAGAAGAGCCTGGCTCCATCCTTCTGACACTCACCCTTTACATACTTATAGACATGAATGAGGTCAGTCCTCAGTCTCCTCCAAGCCAAAGAGACCCAGTCCCTCAGCCATTCCTCATAAGGGAGATGCTCCAATCCCTTCATCACCTCTGTGGCTCTGTGCTGGACTGCCTCAAGCTGTTCCCTGGGGGCTGCATTTTCATATGCTGAGAGGACATGTGCAACAGATTCCTAACTAATCTCTCCACTGTAGCTCTGACTGTATGAATAATTACTTTCCACTTCAATTAACAGACATATATGCTTAAAGCTTCCTCCTGAGCAGATTTCAGCTAGCCCTTTGAGTTGTTTTTGTATTAAATAGCCTCAGAGCCACTACAGAGACAGCTAAATTTCTCCTCTAAGCAGTCACTGTCTGCAAATCATCACCTCCTTAAACCATTTATCATATGAACTTTGCATTTTCAAAGCCAAGTCAAGCTTGTAAGCTGAAATTACTTTCAGAACTTAAACCACTATCAGGTTAAGGAATCTCTTTAAGAAGCTGTTCCTTCCTGCTTTCAGTAGTTCATTACCACCTCTCAACTCAGCCTGGGTACCCAATACATGTATATGAGGGATTAGTTAGCTAAGATCAAATGAGGAAACAATATGACATTGTTAGTTTGAGGATTAGAATATAGTTGCTTTTTGATACAAGGTAAAATCTTCAGTTATTCTCTTTATAAAGAGACTGCCCCTGAGAGACTGAAATTCTTCTGCAGGAGAATCCTTCTACAGAAATCTTCTTTTGCCAAAAGATGCTACCCTCATCTTCTGTCCCTCATAGATCACTAAATGTTTTTGTAGTTTCCATACTGTCTTTGTTTGATGCAGGACTAGGAATAACAGAAGTAAATTGGAAGAGGGGAGATTTAGACTGGAGATAAGAAAGAAATTCTTTACAGTGAGGGTGGTGAGACCTCCAGCCAGGCTGGATGAGGCACTGAGCAACTGAGTGGGAGGTGTCCCTGCCCATGGCAGGGGCAGTTGGAACTAGATGATCTTTAAGGTCCCTTCCAACCCAAACCATTCTATGTTTCTATAATTCTATGACGAAAATCTGCAGCTTTTGAAAATGCTTTTTGTGAAGAAAGAGATGAAGGACTGTAGTCTTAAGAGACTGCATCATCTGCTATTTTATTCAATATTATTTCATGGGAAGTAGTGTCCACATACCAGGAGGGTATGTCCTATCCACATACTATCTAACCTACATGACTGGAGCTTCTAGTTACTGCCATGAAGTAAAAAAATTAAGAATCATTATTGTGAACAGGTATGTTGCAAATTGTTCATAACAATACCAAAGTGGGGAGAAAAAAATCAAAGTATATAAACAACCCAAAATTTAATAGCTCAAAAAGAATGTGGTTTATGTGAGTACTGGATTGGATTTGCTTTTGTAAGTAAGAGTAACATCCGCACATGCACACTTTTCTCTTGAAAAGTTGTCTCCATCTGCAGTGCGGGAATTTATCTTACTGTATATTCTCCACATCCACTAATTAATAGTTATCTTTCCCACATGGATCTGCTTTGGCATCCTGTCTTCATTTCAATCTTAGTTTTAGTTAGCTGTAATTGCAGTTTAACATATGATTCATAAAAAGCAAAGGTTGCTGGGGTCTGGGCCTTAATAATCAGATTTGTGCTATCTGCTTTCCTGCACTAATGCTTCAAATAAACCTTTGCTGAGGCAGTGGAATTTAATGGGAATAATCACTTGTACATTTGCCTCCTCTAATCCTTTAGAACTGGTGATGATGGGAATTGCTGCCTCCTTGCAGGTGAGAAAAACCCAGTTCAAGCTGCAAGTTCTTGATATACAACAAGTGTATGATATGCATATGCAATAAAATTTCTAAGAAACCTAAAACAAATCATTATGCAAGTTGTGGTTTCACTTAACTCTTTCAGTTCATGAACATATTTGATGTTTTCTTACAGCAAATTTTGTAAATGCAAACATCACTAGACTTCCTGGCCACTCTCCTTCACCAATATGTAGATCTTTGGAACTGGAATAGCTGGAGCTGACTTACATAGTCTGTTCATGCTACCTTTGCTACTTATGCTTCAATCCAGCATAAAGTAAATGAGCTTTCATCTTCTGAGCACTTAAGCTAATTATATTTAGCCTGAACCTCAAGCACTGGTATCAGTTCTATACACAGCTATTACAAAAACCAAACATCATAGTCATCTAGGTTGGAAGGGACCTTTCAGATCATCAAGTCCAACCATCATCCCAACTCTTGCAAGCTTCATACCTGGACAGGGACTTGAACCCTTGACCCTCAGATTAGGAGTCTGATGCTCTCCCAACTGAGCTACACACCCAGGTCATAAAACCCAGATGAAAAAAACATGGAAGCAACGAACAAATTTTCTTTGGTATGAAACATAAACAAAACTTTGGCCAGTGTAGCACTTTGGTGCTGTAAAATAAAAACTTATTTTATTGTGGTGGTTATACACACATGCACTATTGCTAAAATGTGTTTTTATTCCAATATTAGAAGCTGTTGGTGTAAGTTGTGTGCTGTTATCTTTGAAAATTGCACAGCCCACGTGTTCAATTTCTCAGAAACAACAGTAATAGAATAGTAATAACAAGTTACAAAGCCAATTTCAGTTTAATTTGATATTGTCTATTATTTTTCTCCATTGGAGGGATTTCCTGTATTTTCATTTCTGTCCCACAAGCACTGGGGGAATTAGTGCTTTTTCAAAAATTACTGCAAGAAATCATAATTATAAAGAACCTTTTTCAAATCAATCCAATATTTAATACTTGTATTGGCCCTACACATTTCTTTCCAAGTTACACTAAACAGCTGATAAAACTAAAAGAAAGAGCACATGGTAAAGAGTAATGACACAATCTAGCTGACTCATTTTTGGCAAAACAACTTGGATATTAGAGAGATTCTGTGATATATCAGCCTTCTGTCTTACACAGGTGCATTAACACCATGATTTGGGAGCCTATTACTCCATTCTTCACTTTGAAAAGTGCTTTTAATATTCCTTTGCTACATGTAATCCAGTAACAATATAAAGAGATGCAGAAAAGACCATTTTAGCTGAAGAAAGCTTGATTCCTCTCTTGTTACAGCAAAACTCTTCCAGCTTTAGTATTCTGATTCCTAAACTCACTCTCTAGTTCATATGGTAGTTCATGGCCTTAGGTTTGTAAGGCTGTTTGCTTAAAAGTAAGCCTTAATTACTGTATATATTTTATGGGTTCAATAGAGAAGCACATTTTGGCAGCAAAAAATCCATTTAAGAACATTTGGGAGTTATATAACACAAATTCACTGTAACTTGTTCATGATTGGATCCATTTAATAAAAGGGGCACTGAGAATGTGTGGGGTTCAATTTGTCTTGGTGTTAGAGAAGTCATTTCAGAAACAGTCATCTGGAAGTTCCTGGAGGCAGCCTGTGAGTTCATGTGCTTTTGAATTATTATGAAATGGGATACCTAGAGTCTGCCACGGATTTCTCTTCATGTCATTCTCAACCATTGTCAGTCAAAATCAAAAATTCTCAGTGGGGTGTTTGCACCAGTTCTAATGAATCACAGAATGTCAGGGATTGGAAGGGACCTCAAGAGATCATCTCATCCAATCTCCCTGCCAGAGCAGGAATACCCAGATCAGGTCACACAGGAAGGTGTAATTCTTGTCCAAAGTAAGAGAAGGAGGACAAATCCATATTAGGCTGTTCACTATTTCTGATAAAATTCAGGATTTAAATCCAGTATTTTTTTATTTAAACAGAGTTAAACAATTCCTATGAAAAAGACTGAGAAGATGCACCTCAAAAGAAGCAAATAGTCAAGTTATTCATGGGAGACTTTGAAGTCTGGGGCAGGACACAGATACAGTGGGAAAAGCTTAAAATGCTGGTGCTCATTTTTGACTGCAGACTCTTGCCTCGGAACTCTGCTGGGGGAAAGAAACATGGTCATACCACCTCAGAAAAAGCCAGTTAAATTAAATTTTTAGTGTAGCTGTTTTGATGTCATTTGATACAAGCTAGAGGGTGCTTTTGGGGTTCTTCCGGTTCCTTCCCACTAGCAGAGGAAATTGTGCACAGCAGGCATCTCTTGAGCTGGAAGACATGTTCTCCACCTCTTTAGAGTCAAGCCCTTTGCACTTTGAGCAGAACATGAAATGGGTTCCATCATAACAAAGGTTTAGATCCTAACTTCTGCAGCTTTCTTTTTTTTCTTCTGCTGTGAGATAAGAAATATCTTCCCTTACCACTCTGCCATTTCATCACAGAAATGGAGTGAACACATTGAAGAGCAGAAAGGCAAGATACTTCAGGTTTCAACTGCTCTGCTGCCTCACAAAATGCTTGTTAGTCAAAGTTTAGCTAACTTAAAAGCAAAATTTATAAGTGGATTCCATTAATTCAGCCTTCAAACACCAAAATTAAATTGCAAGCCTGACCTGACCAGTACCCTAAACTCAAGAAACTTCTAAAGTGCACAGAACTGACTTTCAATCAAAATCATTTATTAAGCCTTTTAAAAATAGACTGACCACGATTATGTTGTTGTTGTTGCATCACTGCTGGCATTCCCAGAAATACAATTATTTCTCTGACAAAACCAAAACCAAAACCTAACTCATTAAAACCCACAGTGGCATTTTTAGAAGGTGACAACGTTACAACTTCTTCATAAGGGATTGACAAATGTTTTTAAGCATTTAGAGGGATTTCCTCCTTGACCTAAGTAAGCAAGAGACCTAAAGTCAGGGCTCTGTGTTGTAGCAAGGTAACTTTTCTCTTTTGGATCACTGGACGTGGAACTCTTAGGTATCAGTAGGTATAACAGCAATTCATATGAAGCACTGAAGGCCAACTTCATTGACATTTCAGCCAGTGAGGGAGAATCAACCTGGAGACTCCAGTTCCCATGAGGCAATATGGCAGTTGAAAGATAGACGTAGCTGCAGGCCAAGATGTTGGTATTTGGCACATATCTGTGAAAATGCTTTCATTTTCTTGGCACTAGTGACACTACATTCCAAAGTAAGGAATCTGGTTTTTCAGATGTCTACCCTAATAAGCAAATTACTTGAAAATATAATTTCCTATAAAGCTATCAAGGGAAACCCTAATGATCTATCAAGCAAGCCATGTTCTTGACTTCTTCAACCAGAATGACAGCAAAAGTATCTGTCAGCGTTTTCTTAAACACTTAATGCATTCAGCTTTTCCAAGTGACATGGATATCTCATTGCAATGCTAGAACTCTGTTAAGAACAGCATTCCCTTCTAAGTGACTTTCCTGTTTTTTCCTTTTCTTTGTTTTTTTCTCCCCAAAAGGATGTCATTTTAGTGAGAGTCCACTGGGCCATTAAGGACTGTCTTTATTTTGCCTTTCCTTTTGACTGAGCTCTTTATAAGAGATGATGCGTGATTTCCCTTTAGAAGAAGAAGAGTTTTGTGAGTAGTTAAGGGCAAAAAATTGAATTTGTTAGTGGTGCATTCCACACTTTCATGACTAAGCCTGTAGCACATGTCTATGTAACTGCTACATAACATGATACTAAACCAGCCCACATAACTAAATTGCAACATACTATTGATTTTAGTCACTAATAAAACACATGCATGAGTTTCAAGTGGTTTTCATTTTCTGTTTATTATTAAAGTGTGCTTTCTCTGTTGTGTTTCTGTAGTTTTGTAAGAAAGAATTTTGCTTCCAAATTTAAGCTTAACTGTATTACTTGAGACATTTTTTAGACCAGGCGTACAGTGACAAACAGCTATATCCCAAACTATTGCTCTTTAACTTTGACCTCTTGAAGGTGCTACACAAATCCTGCCTGAGAGCTGGTGTTAAGGGAAAAACAATTAAAGGCTCAGCTGATTGCATGGTAGGACTGTGTGGTTGGCTTCACAGAAATGAACCGCTCCTTGAGCTGAGGCCAGAACAATCTGCAAACCTGAACAGCAAAGACACAGAATGACCCAGGTTGGAAGGGACCTCAAGGATCATGTAGCTCCAACCCCCAATAAGTTATAATAAAGTCACAGGAAACCAGCTCTGCCTCACGCTCTGTTCCCTTCCCTCACTGATCCAGTAATTCCTGCCTCTGTGATTCATTGTCCTCTGTTCTCCATTTTGTTTTCATCCCTTCTCTGACAGCATAGCTCTAACTCAGCCCCATTAGTCCTTTCCTCCTCTTCTGGATCTTGCAGAGCGCAGTGTGACTGGTGGTCTAAATGCCTCCCTGCACCACAGATGTGTTTTTTCCTTCAGTTCTCTCTTTTCCCTAACAAATGCTCTCCAGAGTAAATCTACTTAATCCCAGTAACTTTTTCCACATCTCTGAGTCACTCACTCACTCAATTTCCTGTATCCACTCTTCTCTCCCCTCAGATGGCATCTCACTGCCATTTTTTGCAGAGAAAATCAATGAAGCCTTATGCTTTGTCTTGCTTTCTCTTCTCCCTAGTCTTCTTTCCTTTTCCCTCGAGGCAGAGATGCTATGGCAGCTCTCTTCCTCTCAGAGCTCTGCTTTCTCCAGCAGGCCCATCCCATAACCTGAACACTTTCTATCCATTACTCTTTCTGTTGCTGTTGTCACTTAGAATCATAGAATGCATTAAAAAGGACCTTCAAAGGCCATCTAGTTCAACTCCCTCTCAGTAAGGAGGGACATCCTGCATTAGATCAGGTTGCTCAGAGCCTCATCCAGCCTGGCCTTGAATGTCTCCTGGTATGGGGCCTCCACCACCTCCCTGTAATACCAGTGCCAGTGTCCCACCACCCGCACTGGGAAGGTCTCTTTCAGCACAATCCCTATTCATTCTATCCCACACTCACCTCCCCATCCTCATCCTTCCAACAGTTTCCCACAAATTCAATGAAATTAAAAATTCGTTTCTCTCCTCTGGATCTACTACAGAACATCTTCCTGGCAACACTTGTTATACTCTACCCAACTGATGACTGCAAAAGTCTTTTCAAATCCTTAGACCACACATCCTTATCCTGCTGAATATCGACTCACAAATTTTACCAGGAGCTTAATCACACCCTTAGTGCTTTCTATTTACGTAACAAATTTCAAGACATGTACCTTCATTCCTTTTTCTCCTTTGTCCACTATTCTTGGAAGGACCTATTCCCAAACATTAACAGGACACAGCTTTTTCAGACTTCTTCTTTTGTTGTTTGTGGACAACAAGACAATTTCTAGATTACTGCCCTGCAAAGACCTTTGCTTCTCATTACTTTTACTAAATTAATCAGAAATTGCCTTGTTTCCTTGTACTCATTTTTATGGATCTGTTGGATTGTATTTAGATTATTTTTGAGGTGAAATTGTGATTTTTATCTATTCTTCATAGAACTCTTCCAGGGGTGGAGTCTCAACCCAAGACTAAGGCACCACTCAGTTTCAGTAATATCAGCCATACCTTAAAGGCTTAACTGAATTACAGCTGTATCTAAATGCACCTAATTGTTAATAAACCAGATTTCTATTTTTATTGGAATTGTTTGAATTTAAGGCCTTTTTCAGTAATTTATTCTTCTTTGTAATTAAACTTAGTGAGAAACATATGGTTACCCTTTTTGATCTGAGCAACAAGCTATATTTTGAGATCACGTAAGTCATTCCCACTGGATGGAGAAATTGATGGGGTAATTTTTCTTTCATGTTTATTTCTGGTTATTTTGGAGAAGTTTTGTTTCCAATAAAGAAATTCCCGCTTTTTTGAAGCAATCAGGATTCAAGCTACCAGAAATAATACATCCTCCAGTCGGTACCAAACCAGAAACACACTCCTAAATACACTAGACCTCTCCTAGGGCATATACCAGCATTGGCTCTTTTTATACATTCACTCCGTTTCTGAGCTCTGATTCACTTCTCAATTTCAAATCTATGCAAGCTAAGCAAAACTACTATACTTCTTAAATCTGAATTTCTGTTTTGAATCTGAAGACTGCTACTTGCCTATATGGAGGGGTTGAATGACCTCTAACAACTATTATAAACAAATAGCAAGTTCATTCCTGTCCCAACCATAGATGTATTGAACTGAGGTCTCTTTTAAGAACTGTACACCAAGAATTCACTATGAATTTGTGACATGATTTGTAAAATCCTGACAGATATTAAAACCATTTCTGTATTTTGGCTTTATGAAACTCTCAAAAAACTCTTTCACTCAAAAACATAAAAGTTTTTCATGAATGACACTTATAATTTTTTTCTATTCACCACCATTCCTAAATTTGGTTGCATATTATGCTGTACTACATACCCTTCATGCAATAATCTGTCTCCATGTAGCAGTCTTGCTACTGTGGGAGTAAAAGCTAACATGGGATCAATACATCAATATTTCTTTGGATCTTAGTTCATAGAATCATAGAGTAGGAAAGGACATTCAAAGGCCATCTAGTCCAACCCCCTGCAGTCAGCAGGGATACCTTGCACTAGATCAGGTTGCTTAGAACCTCAGCAAGCCTGACCTTGGATGTCTCCAGGGATGGGGCCTCCACCACCTCTCTGGGCAACCTGGGCTAGTGTCTCACCACCCTCATAGGGAAGAACTTTTTCCTAAAGAGGAAGTCTAGTTGAGGAACTTCCTGGTTACCTTCCTGTCTTAATGAAGCATGAGATCTCAGCTAGTCTAATTTGCTGAGAGGTGGGCATACAGTTTTGGGAACAGTGCTCCCTAATTTTGTTTGGCAGTTGTGTGGCTCCTGGATTGTTCATGGCCATGCCTACCATGCTCATGACTCTTTGTCTATGCATAACTAAGATTAACACTCTATCTTAAATATTGTGTTCTTCATTTGACAGCATTCAGATCATTGGAGCATTGTCTTCATTCAGCCTTAGATCAGGACAGGTATGGAAAGTTGAGTGGAAGACACCTGCTAGAGCTGTATATATGCATCCTCAAATGATGCTTGCAATTTTCTGGAGCCCTGTGCAAACAAAAGTTCTTTTTCAGTCTCATTTATAGTATTACAAAGTAGTTGCTATAAACTGTAACCTTTCAACACGGGTCCTGATGAATATGCAACAAAAAGATAAGGTTTTTGAGAAAAGCAATTGCAATGATCTAACTATAATAATACCTAGCCCTTGTACAGTCCTTTTCATCAACTGATCTCAGGGCACTTTAGAAAGGAGATCAGTATCATGACCCCCATTTTTCTCATTGGCTTCATTTTCTTACAGTGCATTGTCTTGATCTGCAAAATGTATACAAAACTCTTTATATTCCCCTTTCAGATCTAATGTGAAGTGGTTGTTATACTCACCCTGCTATGAGAGGGTGCTTTTTGCCTTTCACGTCCTCCGAGCCCTAGGCACAGAGACCCCTCTATTTTTTTCTGACTGAGTGGTTTTGCAGAGAAGAGATCAAAAGGAAATTTATCAGTATCTGTCTCCCTTCAGACCATTGAAGCCAGACTTCTGACAACTGTGTAGCAGCCTTAAAGCTGAAAGAAGCATCAAGAACAGGGAAAGAAAAGAGGGAAAAAGAAAAGCCCCATGGCTACACTATCATTGTCAAATTATGGAGGAGGAAATTGCAGTGTGAGAGGACCCACAGATGCTTTGAAGGTAGGCTGGCAGGGGCTGAAGACTGGGGCCTCACTTGATAGTTGGTTTGTCCAACTCAAAAGACTCCAGGGTCTCTAGTCCCTGAAGACTCTTGAGCTCTGGAGTTGAAACAGCAACCACAGTTGTGGTTCAGGGTGACCTGAAGCACTTCAAACACAAAGAGCTCCTTAAAATGTTGCATTGCAAGCAAAACATGCACATGTAATCAGAAATTACAAATATTTCACTGAAAATACACTTTAAGGTGTGTCATTTTAACATTGTCCTTCATTCAACTAGCAACTGAAAATGAGGCAAGAGCTTAAAATTTCTCCTGTTAGAAATGTTCTTGTGTATAAAAAATTAAACCTGGAGCAAAAAATTATGACTTACTGGTCTGAACTTTTCCAGACTCCTCAGGCCAGGACTGCCAACAGGATGTTAGACAGCACAGACTCTGTTCATCTAAACCACAGGAAAGGAGTCAGTGGATCTTTATGTGTCCAATGTGCTTGCTCAGTGTTCCTTCAACATTCCTCTATCTACTGTCTTGCAAGCAACTTCACTAGAAGTACTGGGGAGAGCTTTGCTTCTGCTTTGCTTTAAAAAATCATGTTACAAACGTGATTCACTGATGAAAGAGGAGCAGATAAATCCCTGAACTCTGAACTTGGAAAGCAGGAAGAAATGATGGATGAACCTTCTGCGCTGGCAATTCAGTTGGGTTCAGATAGCGAATCAAATGTTTGCCTTGTCCTCTGGATCCTATCCCAAAAAATCTCCAGCCAGTTATACTTGACACTGGGGCTTCAGCCAACCCCCTTGGAAATCAATTAACTGACTTCAGCGGGGAGGAGATCAGGCCCTAGGGTTCACACAGGTTTGTTCTTGTGTGGCTTACCAATTTTTTTTGCATTTTGGCTGAGAAGGGGACAAAACTGACAGAACACTAGTCCAAAGATTAGTCTCTAGTCAACGGGAAATGAGTCAAGTGAAAATAACAAGGACTTTTCATAAGAAAATAGGTGATTCAGTTTGGGCTATGCGGAAAAAAAAAAAAAAGATTTATTCTTATTTTGACCATTCTGGTTCACCCACACTGGCAAAATGTATTACATTTCAATATCAGTAGATAATTATTCTGACTGTGATGTTTGAAAGATGTATTTTTCTAAACTGTAGAAACATTTTGAAAAACATCCAGATTTACCTTTGAGTTAAATAATGGAAGCACACGTGGCAAATTCTCCACCTATGGTCAGGGAAGAGTTTAGAGCTTCCATATGGCAACTGGATACAAACAAAAAGAAGCTGGTCAAAGAGGATAATTAATCAGGACACATCCTCCCAGAGTTTTGCACAGTGTCATTATTACCCAGAGATATTTGACAGGATGTGGTTACATTTCATCTTCTTGGCATCTCAGAAATGTATCTGAGACTGTACTGTTGAGCCCTTTTCAGATTTAAGAGCTGTCAGTCCCAATACTTTAGTGTGACAGAGTAAAAAAGAAAAGGATATATGTTTATAAAGAGCTTGTCAACATAGGATTCATGTATTTACAGGGGGGGGGGGAAACCTCAGCATCTCTAGCAGCTAGAAATATATTTACTTTTTCAGGAAATAGTATCTTAATTTTTTTTCTAGCAGAAAATGCAAAGAATTTCCAATTGAAATACAAAATGTGGATTTTGTGTCAGCATTAAATATATTTTCCTTGTATTATTATTATTATAAAAATCTTTCAGTCAACCATTTTCTCATTACAAAAAAATAGAATCGGATCAACAAAATTATAGAATTCTAATATTTTTGTGTGGCAAGCAAATGAGTCAGTTTTATTAATAATCCCTTGTCTCTTCATAACTACTGGGTAGATTTTTTTTTGAACTCCATGGTTTTCTTCATAGAATCACAGGGTAAGAAGGGACCTCCAAAGGCCATCTAGTCCAGCCCCTTGCGGTGACAGGGATACCTTGCACTAGATCGGGTTGCTCAGAGCCTCAGCAAGCCTGACCTTGGATGTCTCCAGGGATGGGACCTCCACCACCCTCTGGTTAGCCGGTACCAGTGTCTCACAACCTTCATGGGGAAGAACTTATTCTCAATGTCTAACCTAACCCTGCTCTCTCTCTTGCTCTCAACACTGAAAGGGAATGTTCAAATTGCAAAACATTTCCATTTATAATGAGCACAGACCACATCACTACTTTCTTTCCTACTGTCTTTCAAAAGCCATGGAACCTAATTTGAGGCCATAAACCACATCTTATAGCCCTTGTAATGGTAAAAAACCCATCTGGAACAAAATGCTCTTTTAGCTACTTAGTCATTGCTTCTGAGAGGTGTCACATACTTTTATTTTCCCTTCAGTTTAGGGTGGTTCTGGTGAAAGTTGTTTCCTTGAGGAAAAAGGCAGACCTTACACTGGTTCTCCTAAGAGTTAACATGTGAACTTCACTGCACCCAATGCAGGAAAAAAATCAGGAGTTAAGGATGTTTCCTTCTGTGGCTCTTCCTTTGTGTCATTGAAATGTAATATAACATTGGCCCTATCAGTAGCAGGTCACTCCTCATGTCTGGATCTGTTACTTGTGGTGCAATGCTCATCATGGTGCTTGAGAAGACAAAGCATGCCTGATGTGCCACACCACAACCACAGGAATGTTATAAGCTTCTTTGTAAGTCTACATTTGTATGAAGAAACTGGCCATAAATCCCAGTGATTTGAGTGTGCTTATCCAAATACCATCACCCTGAGGTGAAGTTGGGCAGATACTGCATCACATCGGCATCCAAAGGCTCAGGGGGGACCTCATAGTAGCTTATCAATACCTGAAGGGGGCCTACAGAAAGGCAGGGGTAGGACTTTTTAATAAAATATGTGATGGGAGGGCTAGAAATAATGGATGTAAATTGGAAGGGGGTAGATTCAGGCTAGACATAAGAAAGAAATGCTTTACAGTGAGGATGGTGAAACACTGGAACAAATTGCCCAGAGAGGTTGTGGATGCCTCCTCTCTGGAGGAGGCCAGGTTGAACAAGGCACTGAGCAGTATGATCTAGCGGGAGGTGTCCCTGCCTATGGCAGGGGGGTTGGAACTCAATGATCTTTAAGGTCCCTTCCAAATCGAACTATTCTATGATTCTATGGCAGGACTAGGAGTAATGAATGCAAACTGGACAAGGGCAGATTCAGGCTGGAGATAAGAAAGAAGTTCTTTATTGTGAAGGTGGTGAGACAGGCTGCCCAGAGAGGTGGTGGAGGCCCCTTCCCTGGAGGTGTTTAAGGCCAGGCTCGATGAGGTACTGAGCAACCTGATCTAGAGGAAGGTGTCCCTGCCTATGGCAGGGGGGTTGGAACTAGATGATCTTTAAGGGTCCTTCCAACCCAAACCATCCTATAATTCTATGACTGTTCTGGAAACATCTTCCAGAAGTGGGCATAAAGATTAGATTATGATTTCACACACCTGGACAACAGGGACTGGCAGGGACCTCAGCTAAAGGTACTATAACCTACAGGGATGACTGATGGAGTTCCTTGCACTTTAAGCACCAGACACTAAACCGTGAGTCAGAGATGATAATCCTGTTCCTGACAGTTTATTATAAATATCCTAATTCGATAAAAATCATCAAAATACTCTTCATTCCCTAGTGATGTCTCTTTCAGACTGTTTCAGATGACAGATGCCTGTAGAAAACCACCCTGTGGTTAACCTCACAAGAGAATGTGTTCTTCCATTTAATCTAGCAAGTATTCAGGAAAGTAGATTTGAGTTCTAACCAGCAAAATTAAGAAGGGAGTAAAATCTTGCCTTTTTGTGGAGGTTATTCTGGTAGACTGTGGCAGAGCAGTTTCAGGCTGGATATACATCCATTAGACTCTTCTTTTGACTAATATAGAATCACAGAATAGTTTGGGCTGGAAGGGACCTTAAAGATATGTGCAAAAGAGCCAACACTGGTGCAGTTTTGCTGATGGAAGATACTGCTTCTGAACTGCTTATGCCTACTTCCAAAAAATTAAAAATCTAACCCAGAAAATACATGTCATTTACAGTTGTTAATTACTTTGTTAACTAAAATATTTCTTAAGACACTAGCTACTGCCACTTGAATATTTCTTAGTAGTAAAATGTCTTAGGTATGTGTTATCATTCTTAGCAGTCAGGTTAAACTACAAATTTTCAAGTCTAACTGCTCCCTGGAAGGGCATCTTTGGTCACAACCATGACTTAATAGCAATTAAATCAAATATTGGAAAATTGGAATAGCAAGCTCAGCCTATGATACAGAAGATTGGCAAAGTTATATATTTGGCCCTTCTGTTTGCTGTCTTCAGCAGGCCATATCCCGAAGTCATGACTCAATTCTTACTACTCCTTCCATACAAAAACATTGTTAAAGTAATAATTCAATGACAAATCAGCATAGTTTGGGATACAGGACATAAATCATGCAGAAGTTGAAATGTTCAGTATTGGAAGCATGAGAATAGCCTCACTTCATAAGTACCTAACAAAGCAAGTCAGTTGTCAGAGAAGTGGAATCTGGAGTCCACAGAGAGAATGATTTTTCACACTTAGAAAGTTCCTTTTTTTAATCTCTTTCTCTTCATAACTCCCTCCTCCTTTCTTCTTTTGGCTTTCTTTGCTTATAACTAAACCTATCGTGATTGCAATGTGTTTGGAGAATACAGACAATGTGCTGATAAACCTCCTTGTTTGGTTACAGACCAAAAATACAATTACAGCAATTAAATATAATAGTGGTATTATATTTTTTAAAGCCTCCCTGAGACAGTTATTTTGAAACAATAATGAGTATCCACCGTTTAAATCACTTTTGGCTGAGATTACTTCTTTTGCTTTATTTATGGTGACCTGTTTCCAAGAAAAGTTTCTGAAAAATTTTTAAGGCAGAACAGCATAGACTTACCACTGAAATTTTGTGGACAAAGATGCAAGAAGCAGAGTTAAAAGCAGAGATTACAGACACCTACTGAATTGTTTTAATTTCTGGGCTCCTTGGGAAGTGTTTTAGTAGGACACAAGCTCCTTTTGTGCCAGGTGGATCTTCAAGAATTCAGCGCTGCTTGATGAAAGAAAATCTCTCCCCATAATCTCTATCTTGGGATCTGCTCTGTGCCCAGTCCTTTTGAAATGTAAATCCCACTTACCTCTCTAGGTGGGTGCTGAGCTTCTCTGAAACTCTGGCCCTCGAGTATTCTAGTGATGAATGATCTAGAAAACTCTGAGATTTACAAACGTCTTTTTCTTGAGGCTTAGACCACAAAATACTTTCAGGGAAAAATCCAGATGTTTATCCCCTGAAAAGACATTTGCCTCTTACCTAAGCTAAAGAACTGCCTACTGACTCCTTATAAATCATAGATTCGTAGAGTTGCAAGGGACCTTCAAAGGCCACCTAGTCCAACTCCACTGCAGAGACCGGGGACATCCTTCACTAGATAAGTTGCTCAGAGCCTCAGCAAGCCCAGCCTTGGATGTCTCCAGGGATGGGGCCTCCACCACCTCTCTGGACAACCTGGGCCAGTGCCTCACCACCCTCATGGGGAAGAACTTCCTCATCTCTCATCTAACCCTGCCTTGCTCTAGTTTCAAACCACTGTCCGTCATCCTGTGGCTCCATGCCCTGGCAAACAGCCTCTCCCCAGTTTTCCTGTAGCCTCTTCAGGTACTGGGAGGCTGCTGTGAGGTCTCCTAGGAGCCTTATTCTCCAAACTGAACAGCCCCAGCTCTTTCAGCCTGTCCTCATATAAATGTCTATCAGTCAAGGCTTCCCCCCTTCTTCAGTCTACATCAGACATACCTGTTGTTAGAGAGAGAGCATACAACTAGCATAAAGCCACAGGGTCTCTTTTTTATCTCTGATTCCATGTCAGCTGACTCACTGTATTTTTGGACATCATGATGTCATATTTTTATACATTTTATAACCAGCAGTGTGCAATGCAAAATGTGACAAACTTTGTACATCCTTTATCCCACGTAATCAGATGTCACTCTGTAGGTGTGAGAATTAGGTTTGTATCTAATTCTGCATATTCAAGCTGAGTGCAGTGTGTACTGCTGCTGCTGTTTTTCTATAAATAAAGTGTCATGAAGTGACACTTAGGTACAGTTAGAGCCTTGCTGCCTCACTCATTCTTAACCCATAATGACCACTTAATAAACTGCATCCTTCTTCCCCTCTCACTGCATTTGCACTTTTCAACCCCTGAGTCTAAGTAATTTAATTTCTGAATTGCACGGGAAGCTTTGCAGTATTCAGTTGTTCATTTCAGAGAACAGGTGACAAAATGTTAGCCACGGCACTATTTGGCATAGTAACAGCATGTCTTCTGAGATACAGTTCCTAAAGTACTGTAGATGAAGCCTTTAGATTAAGAGCAGATGAAAAATGGAACAATAAAATCAATTACAATAGACAATAGTAATGTTTATATAGCCACAAGTTTTAGCCACAAAAAATAAGTTAGCATTCAATAGGTAACTTATATTCCCATGCAGCTCAGATGCATTTGGAGATCATGAGGAGAGCATTTGAGATCAGCTGGGAAGCACTAGGTATCTTCCAAGATTAGACCCATATGAGGTCATCCTTAGAATTGCCTTTTTTACTCTTGTCTAATAATTTCTCCCTCCTTTTCTCTCTTATTCACTTTCTTTGATTCAAGGGGACTGATAGGTAGGCCCTTAAGGCAGTCCCATAATGATACTAATTAATTGGTAATTGTTAGCAGTTTGGGTGTGTTGAAGAGCTGACCTCAGATCATTCATGCATTGTGACGTGATGTATTTTACAGTGCCAGCAGCAGGAACAGCAGGAGTGCCATCCTCCAGCTGCCAGAACTAATTATGAGCAGTTTGTCTTTTCCTTCAGTGGCAGATTCTGTTTGTTTCACAGCAGTCATTTTAAAAGTCACTTTTAATACCATCATCATCATCAACAGCAAAAGAATACCTGGTTAAAATGCACTTACTTGCTTTTGATGGAGAAGCTGTAGAAGGAGGTGGATTTCCATGGTCACTTTTGTTAATTCAGAGGGGAAACAGGATGCAAAAAACAAGGAAACTGTCTCACAGGAAAATATAAAAACTGGATTGCTTTTGCACAACAATGGTTAGTTAACACTGTAAGTTAAAACCTGAAATTCTTCAGTTCTGTGCTCAAGGCAAAGGACCACAGGCCACACTCCTTATGAAAAGTAATTCTGTGTAAGTCTCCATGAGGAGAAGGTGCTGAGGAAGTCATGAATTCTTTTAGAATGGTCCCAGTGTTTGTCTAAGGAGAAGGTGACACACTGTTATGAATTCTCATCCTTCCTATTACTGGGAGCACTCACACCATTCAAAATCCCTTCTTAAAATTTCATCCTTCCTCTATGGCAAGGTGAAAAGGTTAATTCCCAAGGGACTAATCCTGCAAGGTGCTGGGCTCTCTCAGCTCCCACTGACTTCAAAGCTAAAAATGTGCTTCACATGAAAGCCTCTTTAATTCCCCATTACTGTAAGGTATACTTGTATACAACAGTAGGAGCAGTTGTCATTATAAATCAGAGAGTTTATCAGGGGAGCTATTCTCTGGGGCAGAGCAGATTCTAACACACCACGACATACTTTATTTGTTAGCCTCAATTCCAGAGGAATTTTATTCAGGCAGACACCTCAAGGCATGCATCTTTTCAAAGTGTTTAGGCAGGAAGCGAAATTCAAATTAGATACACTTAGGATGCAAATGCATTATTATTTAGCTCAGGGGTCGTAAATCCTGCCATAAAGAGATCTTTCAATTACCTTCTGTTCAGTGAATCGGAGAAGAGGAACCCTTTCCCTGGCTTTTTCATGCAGAACAAATTTGACTCCCAAACAAATATCAATCACCATAATACTCTATATTTTGGCCATTACATAGACCCAACTCCAATCTGCTTTATCTTTAGTGTGACTGAAATCTGAACCCGGTCTTGAATGGATCCTACTTTCGTGAGCTGTGCCAAAACTCCAGACCAGAGGATACTTCAAACCTGGATCCAGATTTAGATCTAATTTAAGAATCACTTTCTTCCCCAACTCAAGCTTGTCCTTTATTCCCATCATCCAATCTACAGCTAGAAGTGTATTACTTTCTCCCTCATGTTTTTTTTCTGGTGGTTCACCTCCTTGCTTGATGTTTGCCTTTCCTACCACTGATCCAGTTTCTTCTCCTTCTCCTTTCCTGACCCCAGCTGTGCCAGGATGTTCCACAAACCATCTGCTCCATTCAAAAGGCAGCTGCTGTGGCCATTATCCACTGCATTGACCACAGTACCCATCACAGGCACCTTCCATCCTTCCATTAGTTACTCACATTCAACTGCATTAAATTCACTCCTTATTCTCCCCTATTTTCTCTCACTTCTCTCTTTCCACTTTACATCCATCAGTGATATCAATCTGCATCTCAGCAGCCACAGTCTGAGAAACTGTCTTTGAGTTTCGTTGCACAGGACTAGGAAATTGCTGTTTGCTTCTGCTTTTGACCTTCTGGACAGATATAAGAGCATACAAGCACAACATGTCTTTAATTGGTCTTTAATAATAAGCATGAGAACACCAGTGTCCATGGACACTGTCTTGGTTGGGAGCATCCCAGTAACTATGAAGTGTTTCGAGTCAGCAGAGGGCTTCACATCTTGGCAAGTGTATCTGTATCCACTTCTTCAGGTTGTCTGCAAGAAATCTGCTTTATCATAGGATTGGAAGTGACCTTCAATTGTCACCTTCAGTAGACCAACCCCCTGAAGTGAGCAGGGACATAGAATTACAGAATCATACAATGGTCTGGGTTGGAAGATACCTTAATGATCATCTAGTTCCAACCCCACTGCCATGGGCAGGGACACCTCCCACTAGATCAGGTTGCTCACTGCTTCATCCAGCCTGGCCTTAAACACCTCCAGGGAG
Source organism: Turnix velox (assembly GCA_013400935.1). NCBI lineage: Eukaryota > Metazoa > Chordata > Aves > Charadriiformes > Turnicidae > Turnix > Turnix velox. The sequence goes on along the minus strand of VZTY01023877.1, from coordinate 366,697 downwards.
GAGGCATCCACAGCCTCTCTGGGCAACCTGTTCCAGTCTGGGCAACCCTCACCAGCCTCACGGTAAAGAACTTTCTTATCTCCAGCCTGAATCTCCCCTCTTCCAATCTACATCCATCACTCCTAGTCCTGCTATCACATATTCTATCCATGCATTAGATCAGGTTCCTCACAGCCTCAGCAAGCCTGGCCTTGAATGTCTCCAGGGATGGGTCCTCCACCATCACTCTGGGCAGTCTCTTCTAGTGTCTCACCACCTTCATGGAGAAGAACTTCCCAATGTCCAATCTGAACCTGCCATGCTCTTGTTTGCTCCTCACACAGTGATCAACAGTGGTTTAAATCTTCTGTATGACACAGATTAAAGGAAATGTCTCCTCAGATACACAAAGCCATATCAATAAAAATTCACATAAAGCCTCTTTCTCTAACATGGAGAAATTTTGTTCTTAATTTCCAAGTTGCTTATATTTCAAAAAGTCCTAAACTCATATTTAACTATCACTTGAGATCATATTTATAACAAAATAGCCGATATTCCAGCAACTTTCATGGGAATATATATTTATGTTCAGCAGAACATCATTTAACTATGTCTTCTCAGTAAAACTTGCTAGGAAAGTTGACATCCATCAAATTAAATACATGGTTCATTTACCAGCTTAAATATTTGGATATATTCTAACTGTACATAAGTATTCTCTAATGGAATAAATAAATTGTTTTAAATGGGAGCATGCTTTTAAAAAATAATGATATGTCTGCAGTGCTAACAAAGGGTGCCAAATAAATACCTTCAGAGACTGCAATTTTCTGTGGGTTTTACCTAGAGACTACTAGTTTGCATGGACTTCTAAAGAAGAAGTACGTGTTCTATGAATAGGGAATAGCACCATGTGTCAAGAGGTCATTCCCCACCCTGCTGAACCTGCTGCTTCACCTCAGGCCACTCACCTGATTGCTCTGCATCTCAGTTTGCCCAGCCTTAAGGAGGGCTTAATCTTTCCTACCTGCTCTGCAGGAAAGCTGTGAGCTTTATTTTGCTAATGTTCTTACAGTGTTTTGAAATATTTGTCTTGAAATAAAAGCATATGATGTCTTGTGGTGCTATTTCTAATCCGCAGAACTGGTACTACATTTATAGTCATGGTACCAGCTCTCCAATAGCAGTAAAACTAAGACCTAATGATAAGAGTCATTCCTATATTGCGACTGTCTCTTTCTTATCTTTTTTTTTCTTTTTCTTTTCTTTTTTCTTTTATTTTCTTTTTCTCTTTTCTTCTCTGTTTTTCTTTCCTCTTCTCATCTCCTCTCTAATTTCTTTTCCTTTCCTTTCTTTTAATTTCTTTTCTTTTTCCCTTCTTCTATGAGTTCAAGTGAATTCTTTTGAGATTTTTTTTCTTCTGCTTTACGTTTTCCAGACTAACACCACAGCAGTTCAAAATCAAATAATCTATTGCCTTCTCCCTCAGTTTCAATCAAAAGGAGGGAAACAAAACAACAAAAACCAACAAAAACAAACAAGAAAACAGAAAAAAGCAGTCTAGTTTGGAATGTGTACATTTAAAGTTGTTTGTAAATTAGGCTTTATGATTATGTCCAACAAAGTAAGTAACCACTGTGTCATAGCTTAAAAGATAGTATCTCTGGCTCTTGAGTTTGTCCAGGCCTGCTTAGGTCTTTATCTGTGATTCCACTATATAAACAAAAGCTTATCTTTCTTTTGCTCTCCTTATCTTGTTTGTCAGTTGATTGTTTACTAAGTATCTTGGTGAACAAGCCCCCAACAAAAATGACTGTTGGTATATAATTTGTTTGGATCAGATTAAATTAGAAAGAAGGTAAAAGTGAGAAAGAGAGAGAAAGTAGAATGGACCTCACAGATGAGAAGGGGAGACCAAAATGTATTAGCTTCCTTATGTTTCCCTTCTTCCTATCTGACTTCTCTGTGTGATTTCTGGAAAAGGCCAGCTATAGCAGCGTGTCCAAATGACATTCTTTAGATCATGTGAATTTGAAATGTCCCTTATTGTTGTAATGTAAGGAAAAGTCTTGGGAAGAAGAAAAGAATCTAACACCAAGTTGACATGGTCAGCTGCCTCTGTCACACTTTTGCCTGCTGACAATTCTTCCAGTGGCTGCTATTACTTTCTTATCTGCATTTCTCAAACTCATTCATTTTAACTGTTTCATCACTGCAAGTCTTTGATATTGATCCTACATTGCTCACAGGACTGGAATAGGATTTGGAAGGGAGAACTTTACCATGGTGAAGCCCTTTGTTGTTATTTTGGGGATTTATTGGTACAGTATTTGTTTCTGAGATTTGGACCCTGTTTTGTTTAGAAGCAGTGCTGTCTTATGACATTATTTCAAGCATATTGGTTTATCAGAGGACGCCTTGGGACCTAAAAACCTCACAGGTTATCCTGTATCCTGACTTGCAAAAGACACAGCAGGCCAGGAGAGGCAGGGCCAGGATTCTAGAGATCAGTTCTGTTTCAGCAGCACTTGCAAGCTGCTAGGGTAGGCATCCTTCCCTCTTCTCATTCTTTCCCCCAGTTCCAATTAATTTCACTCCTTCACAAACATAAATCAAGAAGGGAAAAATGTAGTTATCTACTCAATTCTCCTTCATTCTGCAATTTTATGGTGTCCTCCTTCCATTTCTTCTGGCCTGGTTTTTAATTAAGACAGTTTTGCTGATTTAAAAGCAAAAAGCAAGCCACAAAACCCCGGAGTAACCTCACATCCTTGAATAACCTCTTCCAATTGTTAGTGCCTCCCATTTTCATGGATGTATGACTTATTTTTACTTTAAATTTGTCAGGTTTCAGTTTCCAGATGCTGAGCTTTATTGTTTGACTGATAGTTTGATATCTACCAACTGAACAGATGATTCTGAATGGTCTTGGTCTTCTTAAAGACTGACTAAATAGATGAGGCTGGTTAAGTCTTTCACATAGATCTTTACAGCCCTTATCTATACTTCTTCCACTTGCCAGTATATTCCTTCAGGAGAATGAGTATCCAGACTTGGTACAATATTCTGGTTCTGCAGTGGTTCCAGAAAGATGGTGTACAATTGTAATGTTTTCCTACTGTTTGACACATCCTCAGGTGATAAAGCCAGAGACTTTTCAGCCATACCACATTCAATTTGTTATTTACCATGATAGTCAAAAGTAGATAACCTACATGCACCTCAGATCTCATTCCACATGTTCACGTTGGCCTCCCATTGCCACAAGATGCTGATATTTCTTGATGATTCAACCACTCCATTTAACAGCACCCCCTTCACCTTGCCTCCCAGTGCCTGACCTCCCAGCTCTCTAAGACATCCTCATTCTGTCCTTGTGCCATCACTGAAGCCCACAAACTCCACAGATAATTTTGATCCCTCTTGTGAACATGTCCTACTAGATGTGATCATTGCTAGCAGCAGAGGAATGATTTACATCAGAGACAGCTCAAAATGAAAGGTCCTGCCCATACTTTCTGTGTGTCCCCAAGGCTGTATGGAATAGGTCAATGGGAAGTCAACAGAAGAGGAAAGGAGAATCTGTATATAGCTTTCAAGAAGCTATCTAGTCTACAGTTATATACTGTGTATGCATATACTCTTTAAAATCTGCAAATGCTTCCCTTTCTTTGCCTGTCTCATAGTGATAGCACAATATTGGCTTGTTCAGTCTGTCACAGGCTTTGAGATCCTCAGCCCACAAAGAAACTTAAAAGATTAGTTACAATTCATTAAAAATTTTTTAAAGAAGTTCAGGAGTCCCCACACCCCTGGGGTGATGAATTCACAAGTAATATTCAACCACCTGCAACAATCCACAAAAATGCCACCCTGAAGACTCTGAAAGGATCTCCGAAGCTCCATGACACTTAATAGAGAGACTCTTTCTGAGTCCAGCACCTACCAGAAGGCTTGTTCCAATAATAACAGCCTTTCTCTGTGACCTTTCACAGTAGCTCTTTCCTTGGAGCATTGCAGAAGAAGACACAGCATATCCTTTCCCAAAATAGTATGATTTACACTGGCTTTTTCTTCCTTCTTTACTGTGACCTCCATGAAGATTTCAAAACACTGCCAGGCAGGTGATTCCTACCCCAAATATTGCCTCGTGGGAGATCATGTACATGGATATTGGCTTATTGGTTGTGGAGAACCACTAAGTGTGTCCCTGAACTTGTTCGATGTTGATGTCTCCCTGTCTGGATACTTTCTTGTGTGACATGGTCTAGGTGTTCCTGCTCCGGCGGGGGGATTGGTCTAGATGATCTCTTGAGGTCCCTCACAATCCCTGATATTCTGTGATTTTGTGATGGTCTGACAGAAGGCTTGGGTGAGGACATTTCAAAGAAATGGAAAAATAAAAGAAGTTTGTTAGTGGGACAACGCTATTAAATTTTGTCAGTAGGTCCCTTCATGTGGACTCGGCTGTATCTCTTTGATGCAGGTCTGACTTCCTCCGCAGCAGCTTGGATGACTCTGTTCCCTTTGCTCGGCCAGGCTGGAGGAAGCTGCACCCCCAGGACGGCAGCACCAAGCTGCAAAGTCTTCTCCTAAACCTGAAACCAACCCTTGTTCACTTAAAAGGCACACTTCGCGCAAACAAATAATTTTGTGTAGCTGTTATGATTATTGTTAGTAACTGTCCCCATTGTTGGGGCGCAGGAATTCCTTTGGTCTCATAAATACTAAACCAAGCCCCTTCCCCCCCCCCTCCTTGAACTGTCAGATAATTACACAGTTGGCTTTAGAGTTTAACTTGTCAAAGGAGTTTCATTACTTTGTTCCTTTTGGGCAGCTTCCACCATTGTGCTTTCTGAACACTAAACAGAACCTATATTAACTGTCAGTTAATTACACACCGTTTTTCTTCAGTATTTACCAGTCAAAGGGGCAGGTAGGCTGCAATCCTATCATCTCAATCACTGTCTGTGCTCACAAAGGAATCAATAAAGATGAGTCACTTAGTGTCACCCAGTGTCTGATACTCAAAGCCACCCATTCCTAATTGCCTTTAGAGATGGATGATAATACAAACTTTGAAGTGATAATCAGCCTAATGAGTGGCCTTGCTGAGAGGGTAGATCATGTGTCAGAACAGTTTGCAGATGCTTAGGGGCAAACAAAGCCAGCTTTCCTTTTAGAGCTGAGGGGACCATGGCGAGTCTGGTACCCAGAGGCCAGCACAATGGCTGAGACTGGGGCGCAGCGGGAGGCTGCAGCCTGCTGGTCACAACCGACTCCATCCATCTTGCTCCTTGCCTTTAATCAGCGCAGTCAGAACAAGTCCTCCAGATCTCTGCCTGTTTGCGATGGATGTTTTAAGCAAAAAATGCGTTAAAAAAAAAAAAAAGAGAGAGAGAAATTCTCCCATCCTGAGTCATCGCCTTCAAATAACTGTGATTGGACTCGATAGGGAATGACCGGGAATCCCGGCTAAAACTACTGCGCAAATGGAATTAAACACAATGGGGTGCAGTCAGGCAGGCAAAGGCAGAGACCATAAAGGGCTCATTCAGACAGCAATGAAAACAAACAACGTCAGCAACAAAAACAAACTCAGTGTTTGGTTTGCTAATAAGAGCATGAGCTGAGCCCTGATCTCTGCTCCACTTTTGCACCTAACCCGTTTGACAAATCAATAATTTGGGGGGAGGAGAATAAATTAAAAAAAACCCAAACAAACAAACCAACCCGCACCAAAACCAACGCAGCAACAAATAGTCACGCAAGAAAGGCAAATGAAATTGTTATAATCCCTTAGTCTGGATGCAGATTTATTATCATAAAGACATTGTCTTTTCTAAATAGTTAAGCTGTCATCAGTTCAGTCAAGTGTGAACAAATAGATTATGGCCATGTTTGGGCTAACACGCCTGTCTCAATATAAAAGGATTGTTTTGATTTAACCAATTAAGCTCAATTTTGGCACGGCTTCAAAATGCTCGCCCATAAAGACTGAAAATCTGTAGGATGACACCAACTGGATTTCAGAGTAAAAATTAAATCTACTAATGTGAGTAAACAGAAGAGTCAATGACTTTAGCAATTGGAACTTAACAATTAAAAACTATTTATAGGACAATGGCCAGAATCTGTACTCACTTTCTTAGCACTAGTTTTCACTGTGAATTTAATAAAAAAAAGTAGTGAAAAAGCTGAACAAGCGAGTTCTTTAATAAGATGTCAGAGGTCTAAGTACTTTGTAATCAACATTTTTGCTTGTAAAACTGTCCTGAAAGTAAGGAATCATTGTGATAACCCAAATGAGAACCGTAAATTGCCATAGAAGCAAACTAACCATTTGAAATAAAAAGCAAGATTATTGCTGCCTTTAAGAAAACTACAGAATGAGGCCTCTTTCAGATAAAACCAATCACATTTACATATTTTTATCAGCTTTCCATCTGCCTCACTGCCTATCTTCAAGTTGGTGAGAGAAGTGTAATCTTTAGGATAGGAATGGATAGAAAAGATAGCTTTTATTTCTGTAGTTAGTGCATGAATTGAACTGAAGTACCAGCAGACAGGTTTGAGAGAGCTGAGCAGCTGCCTGTTGTGTTGGGGTTTTCCTTTAGAGACTGGGTCTCTAATAAGTGATGTCTAGTAAAACTTGATGCCAGTTCATGTAGAAACCTGTATATTCAAGCTCTCTGCTATAACTAACACCAGTAACTAACCCCATTATCCACCGTTAACCACATTATCTGAAGCTGAATTCATCATAAGGAGTGAGTTTGGTTCTTCTAGTACAGAACATGAGAAAGAAGACATTTCACAGAATCACAGAATGTCAGGGATTGTAAGGGACCTCAAAAGATCATTGAATCCAATCCCCCTGCCAGAGCCTGAACTCCCAGACCATGTCACACAGGAATGTGTCCAGGTGGGGTTTGAATGTCTCCAAAGAAGGAGAGCCCACACCCTCTCTGGGCAGCCTGAGCCATACTCATATCACACTCATGATGAAAAGGTTTTTTCTCACCTTTCTGTGGAACCACCTATGTTTCAGCTTGCAACCCATTGACCCTTGTCCTGTCATTGGAGGTCACTGAGAAGAGCCTGGCTCCATCTTCCTGACACTCTTAGTGACCTCTTCTCCAAGCTAAAGAGACCCATCTCCCTCAGCCTTTCCTCAGAAGAGAGATGCTCCAATCCCTTCATCACCTTTGTGGCTCTGACTGAATTCACAGGTGGGCTCCAGATGCACATGTCCAGCAGTGGGCACAGTTTGCTGGTGATTACACTGGACACCAAACCTTCCTGAATTCACAAAGCTGAAAACAAGCTGGTCTGTCTGCTTGCAGTCTTTTGGTAGTCCAGATAACTCATTTCTCCTGAGTTCCCTCAGAGGCAGATGTGAATGACACAAGAGTTTTCTCATGTGTTGAGGCCATGGGCATCCTTCTTACAGACTGGCTGTCCCTTCATCTCTGCCCACAGAGCACTACAGAGAACCAGACTTCTTTAACACCACCAAAATAATGTTCTTCTCCAAGGCTTGTCCTAATCCACAGTTATATTTCTCCTGTGGATAATATTCCTTATAAATCCTCTTAACTTACGTAAGTAACACCACCTATGCAATTCAAGTCAGTTTTTAAGTAATAAGGTTACTAACCTTTTTATTAAATATAACTGAATTTCATATGCGTCTGCATTGGATGATGTGCACACCATTGGTTCACATGAAAGTCTAAAAATGCCCTTTCCAGCACAAAATATTGCCACCATTTCATAACTTAGCATTTAAAATCACATTCAGAATCTCCACCAGAGCTCTTCAACCCTGTTGGACAAAAGGAAAACTTAGCTGTGGTCAGGGTTGTAGAACTGATGTAGGTAATTTGTGATTAGTTAATGGGAATGTGTTGACATCTGAATTGCAGGTGCACATTTGAGTGTGTAGGCTGCAGCCAGCTATGAATGGGAAAGGAAAGGGCACAATGAATTGAATAAACGGGCCTGATAGCTGATACCCATACAAGTAATCTTGATTCAAAATATGGACTGTAGGTAAAGATGTTAAAATTCACCTGAGATGATACATTGCAAGAAATTAACTCACATTTTTTTAGAAGCAAAACAAACAGGACTTCCCATGCATCTTTGAAATCTACACAGTGAACATCAACCTTAGGATATGAAGTTACTCTTATTTCAGTAGATCCTATTTGTATTATTGCATCTCATAGCCATAAAAAAGGGTTCTCTGCTGCTGAGTTCGCTATACACACCAACCAAATAATCTAGATATGAAAGATTTTTCTAAATATAAAGCCCTATTATTACTACGGTTTTACAAAATTATTTAATTTTTGGATGAGCTCAATCTGAGAACCTGATCTAAAGGATTTTGAATTCCCTAAATTCTAAAAAATAATTTAAATTGGATATGCAGAAACAGGGGCAGCCATAATCACTAGTGATCTTTAAAAATCTCAGGTTGTTGTTCCTCCATACATATATGCTGCTTCTACACTGGGAAAAGGGAATCCTCACCTCCCAGCTGCCTCTGTTTTATACATTCTCACCACATCAAATGTGCTCACGGGCACCAGGAAACCAATCTGATGGAAATATAAGCCTGCAGAAAATGAGAGCTAATCTGGTTGACTGGGCAGTCACACAAGTGGTAATGACAGCACAGGGACACAGGCTGCCAAAGCTGGCAACAGGCAGGACCAGCCTGGACACACCTTACCCTGAGAGATGATGTAAGTGTTCCACATGTTCCTTTCTATTTGCTTCTTGAGCTATGAGTATGCCCTTGCTTTAGCTTTTGATTTATGTATCAAGATTTACAGAAATGATAGGTTTAAATCAGCACCTCCAAGCTCTTGCACAAATAAGCATCTCCAGGTGTTCCAAAAATACCTCTAGAATGCCCTTAGATTTTCTTTCCACGAGGTAGCAGAGGTTTACCAGGAACTAGTCACCTGCCAGTGGAATCATAAAATGGTTTGGGTTGGAAGGGACCTTAAAGATCATCTATTTCCAACCCACCTGCCAAGGCAGGGACACCTCCCATTAGATCATGTTGCTCAGTGCCTCATCCAGACTACACCTTGAGGACAACACAGCAGGAACAGCAAAGCCCAGCAGCACCACAAATAATGGAAATAAAGGTGGTTAAAAAGAATAACTGGAGGTGAAATTTGGCTTAGACATGATGCTATACAATTCTTCTCCCCCTCTCAATCCTAGCATATCACGAAACTGCTAATGACAGATAGGGACTGGAATCTCTTTTTGTCTCATCTGAGACACATCTCCAGAGTGAGTAAGAAGTTTGATTTATGGACAGTTAGTCCTGTATTTATTCCCACTCTGGCAGTGTAAATTTTACCATTATTTGAATTGGACCAGACCCTTGGCGTGTTACTGAATAAACTGCCAAATCCTCTTCCTACTTTTCTTGGAAACATCTCCATTTCCCACATTCATCCAGTCCAGATCCTTTCTGAGCTGCTGCTCTGTCAGGTTTCACAAGCTGCTGTAGCAGGGGAGAGCTGGAACTCTGCTGCAAACTCTTAACCTCATTCAAACACAACTTTAAGCAGACAAACTGTAAAGAAAAAGTCACACTCAGAAAATCAATGTGATTTTTGTGAATTATTTGCATTTTTTTTTGGAAGAAAACATAACACATGATCACTGATCTGTTCCAATGCAGCCTGGGCTCTGCTGCCTTCCCTCCCATTGACTTCAAAATGAATGAGCTCAGCCTGGGCATTTGAGAACCCATCTATGCTGAGACACATTCTGGCAGGTCAACACAAGCATTATTCATAGACCTCAATTCAGTCTGTCATCTGAAATGAAAGAGAGCTTTTCTTCCAAAAGCTAAAAATCCATCTTTAATTTGTTATCCTAGGAACCGTTTTAAAACAGATATTAAAAAAAAACAAACAACAAAAGAACCCCAAAACAATAACCCAAGAGTGAGCTGATGAACAATTAAAGCACAGTAAAACAAATCTGGAAGTGACTACAGGGCCACCAAGTCTGTGCTTCAGCTGTTGTAGGCAACTAGCTCATACAATCTTTTTTCATAAATGCATCCAGCTATAGCTGCAAAGCAACTGGCTTAATTTCTTCAGTTACTGCTATCCTTCAGTTCTTTGTATTTCTTCCAGTTTGAGTTACAGATTCATAGATTATACACCAGAGGGGATCACGGAGATCATCAACTCCAACCTTCTGCATAACATAATCTATAGAATTGCCCTGAATTCATTCAAAAAGCACATGGTTTTGCAGCCATGAGGTTGTTGGGGAAAGGGCACAAGAGCTGTGGTATCAGTGTTAGACTGATGGGATTAATCAGCTCATGTTAACACACTGATTATCATATAGTAAAAGGAAAATATTTCAAAAGAATACTCCAGTCAGAAATGCAAAGTGAAATCATTTGGACTTCCAGAGAGGTCATGGTTGAAATATCACAAAACTCTCTTTACTCAAAGCAGATGCTTATTAAGATTAATTTAGTGTGAAAAGTGAACCAGAATGCATATAAAAGACAATGCCTCCACAATTATGTAACAGGACACCTCCTCATTACATCTGAAGATGATGGCATTTTCCTAGAGGATGCATAACTACAGTTTGCCGAAGTCCCTCTCCCACATTTTAGATTAAATATCAGGCTGCAGAGCATGAAGCCAAGTGAAAAGAAATACAAGAACTCAAATAAACATCAATCTAAATGTAGATGAAAAGGCCTGTTATGTCTGTTTCCTAAATACACATGTTCAAAATAGAAAGATACAATGATGTCAGGAGTCAGATGCAAAGAGAAGAGCATTTAATACAAGCAAAAAACCCCATTTATTATGTTTATACATGGATTTAAATGAGATACAAAGTATAGGTGCAAATATTTGCCAAAATTTTCATATAAATGGAATAACTTCTCTTTCTTGTCACCTTTTCTCTTCTTGTCTCTTTCTGTGAGCTCCCTCCAGTGTTCTCAAGGAAGTACTGAATTTTTTATCCTGGTATATTCCACTTTTATCACATGAAATACCAGTATGAGAAAGATTGGGGTCATTTAAGATAAAATCACCTGCCTCAAAACTAGATGCTCAGGCTGAGCTGAAAGTCTAGTCCAAACTAGACTGTGCAAGAAGAAGATGCATCTTGCCCACCACAGTTGTCCCTTAGAATCATAGGGACCTTCAAAGGCCATCTAGGCCAGCCCTCTGAAATGATCAGGGACATCTTGCACTAGATCAGGTTGCTCAGAGCCTCATCCAACCTCACCTTGAATATCTTCAGGGATGGGGTCTCCACCACCTCTCCGGACAGCTTGTGCCCAGAGTGTCTCACCACCTTTGTGGTGAAGAACTTCCTTCTAAAGTCTGAAATGAAGGGTTAATTTTCCAAAAGGACTCCTGGCTATAGAGATGGCTAGAAAATGAGCTGAGGCTATGCACCAACGTTGACATTACTTTGAGTTAATGCCTTTGAATTCTTTCCTTCTTTTTCCCTCAGGAGCTAACACAGCTCTAAACTGGAGGTTCATCCGTTGGAAAAGAGAGACGAGCAGGAAAGCCCAGACACTGCCTCTCAGCCATCAGCATCAACCAAGAACAAGTTGGTTCCAAGACCCTCTCAGGTGAGTACATTCTGTGCAGCAATAATAATGACTTTGTACAAATGTGAGCTGAAAGGCTGAGAGAGGATATGGTTACACATGAAGGGCACTGAATCCCATACACTGAGGACATGCCAGCCTGCTTGGAGCCAGCTCAGGAAGCACTATACAGTGCAGCTGTAAGCACACCATTAGTGCAGCTGTAAGCACACCATTCATACCAGGTTTAACTCCTGCGTCTACCAAGGTAAGCAAGAGTAGAGACAGGTGCTGTATTTTTCACCCCACTTTCATGGGCTTTGTGGAGCTACTAAGCTGAGCTGATACAAATGAGATGAAAATTATTCTCCGTGAGGTTAGTCTGCCTGGTTTTGTTCTGCTGGTTTGTTTTTTGGGTGTGCTCAATGACAGAATAAACCACCATGAGCTGGAGCTGCTGCAGTCCTTTTCTGCCCTTTCCAAGCTGTTTGTTTCCATCCCTTCCCTCCTACCCACACAAGTGCTTTGTGCAATAGAGGCATGAAAATGTCCAGGGAGCTCAGTTGTAATGAAACTGGGCAAATATTTTGAGAACCATGCATAAGCTTAAAGTCACAAGCAATAGCAGTAAAGAGAACTTTATTTGGACTGCTGCAATGCCAATTAATCTGGTGTCTTTGCTGGTGCTTTATTTATTGGGAAAGCCACTGTAACAAACCACTGTACTGCTAAACTGCCTGACACTCAGCAGATAGCAGGCTGTTGCCCAACCTCAGAAATGCCAGAATGGAGCTATGGAATGGCTCCAGTCTTTTGTGGGTTTGGGAAAAGACTTTGTAGGATCCCTAGTGACGTACACGGGGCCTAATTCAAATCCCAGCCATGGAAAAGTCTTTGATTTGGCTTATTGTTATTTCTGACCCTATAAATGCAGGGAGCACTCGAGCATTAAGGAAGACATTGTTTCTCTGACATATCAGTTGGTCATTGCAGTCAACATCAAATGAAACAGAATGAAAGTCCCACTTTGATTTTTTTTAAACTCTTTTACTTGTAAAGCTCTTACAATAACACGCATTCAGTGCCCATCCAACCATCATGGTTTGTTATGTACACACCAGGATTCAAGTTCCTTATGAGAAAATTGAACAAAACCAGTCCATATTTCACAATTCCCTTTTTTATACCATAGTCTGTAAATAGTTCCATAGAAGCTCTTTCATTTCCTTCCCTCTTCACTTACTGTTTTGTTTTTTTTTCTCTCCTCTTTCGGGATTTTTGGATTTTTATTCTATCTATCCTTTCCTAAGGGTCACCTCACCGTCACTTCTGCCTGTTGTTGCCACAGAAGCAATGGAAGATCCCATTCAAATACAGTTCCTCTTTAATATCACACATGAGTATGCTCTGTACTGTGCTCCATGATTGAGGATTACCTTAATAACTTCTAACATTATTTTCTCACCCATTTTTATTAAGGGGTTGGAATTTTAGAGAACAGCTAGGTTGCTTTCAGTCCTAAATCCATGCATCTTGAGAAACAGATCAACTCCTGCATTTGCACTGCTTTTCAGTCCTCATAGTAGGATGCTACCTGAAAAGTGTTCCAGTCCTGCTTTTAAACAGCAAAGATTTCCTTCCACACCCACAAAGCTGCATTCACTTTGAGCAGAAGCCAATAAGCAAGCCTGCTGCTTGCTTAACGTTTTTAAAGGCATCAAATACAGCTTCTCCTGCTTTGATTTGTTTTGATAACAAACGTGCACTGTAAACAAATTGCCTTCCTTATAAGAAAGAAATTATTTACAGTGAGGGTAGTGAAATACTGGAACAGGTTGCCCAGAGAGGTTGTGGATGCCCCCTCTCTGGATGTGTTTAAGGCCAGGTTGGAAAAGGCACTGAGCAGCCTAATCTAGTGGAAGGTGTCTCTGCCCATGGCAGGGGAATTGGAACTTGATGATCTTTAAGGTCCCTTCCAACCCAAACTATTCTATCATGAAGAAATCTATGATTTCTTCTGTTATTTTGTCCAGTGTGCAGCACTGCTATCACATAAAGTAAGTTCTTGGTTTTATGACAGAAAAAAAAAATGCATAAAATGAACCACAGATTGGTAAGTTTCTGTTGTCCAGGATGTCCAAATGAGGTACAGAACATGCCAAATCTGAACCTTTCTAGCTGGAGGGCACTCAAAGTTCACAAGCTTCATCTCTCTTGTTTACCTCTCACATAAAAAGAGCTTAAAAAGGGAGGAATTGCTTCTCTGAGAGTGAAGATGGACCCCACGAGTCTCTCTCTTATGGTCACCTTGATTGATAACCACAGGGAAACACTGGCTCTCTTCACTGCCAGATTCGCACGGGATATTTTACTGGCCATGTCTTCAAAGCAGCTGATGGTCTTCACACTGCACGTAAAATTCTTGTCCTTTGAAAACTCCTAATTTTTCCTCATCCAGCCATGCTCCTGCTGCAGCATAACTGAGTGCACGGTGTAGACATTCCTGCAGATCCAACTGCATTGCTTGTGGTGGGACTACAGTCCTTTTCTGTGTGTGTTTTGGAATTTTATTCCAACCTTAAAATCTTCAATTTCAAGGTTAGTCCTTTTAGCAATTACAGGAAACTCCAGCATGTACTCCTGAAACCTATATCTGCTCCAAAGTGAGGTTTAACCTTCAAAACAAGGTGGCTGTGGAAGTGCAAAAAACAAGGGGATGCAGTTACTGTACACAGGAAGCTGGGATCAAGTTCAAATAGAACCTTTGGGCACCAGTTCTTAGCAACTGATTTTAAAGCAGTTGTAATCTTCAAAGCTATCTATTTATCTCCACAGCAGAGGCCCTGGGTATTATGTACCTAATGAGTAAGACCATTTGAGCAACCTTCTTTCACATTATAAAAGTACTTTTTTTTTTTTTTTCCTTGACCAGATTAACTGTTCAGTCCATTTCCGACAGATGAGATCAGCCATATGGAATTTTAACATTGTGTTTCTTCTAAAATGTGTCTCTGTTTATTCCCTTATGCCCAAATGGAAGTTTTAAAACCCCAAAGGGTCATAACTACTTGTGCAACATTACTCTTACTGTTTTGGTGTGTTTTTCAGGAGCAACTGCTGGCAGGGGGTTGGAACTAGATGATCTTTAAGGTCCTTTCCAACCTAAATCATTCCATTATTCTATATGTGAAAGCAGAAACAAATACAAGTTCTTATCCCAAAGAATTTTCAAATAATGTCCTGATTCAGGAAAAGGATGATGTGTTTGGCTGTGTGTGCCACGTAGGGTTCCATGGACTTGAGTGGGAGCATTCACAGTGGTTGAGTACCTGTAAAAATCTTTGCAAATTTAGGCGATGAACTGTAGCATCTCTGCTAAGATGTTCTTGCTTTAACAGACTATAGTTTCTTTCTCATCCAAAAAGGTNATTTCCGACAGATGAGATCAGCCATATGGAATTTTAACATTGTGTTTCTTCTAAAATGTGTCTCTGTTTATTCCCTTATGCCCAAATGGAAGTTTTAAAACCCCAAAGGGTCATAACTACTTGTGCAACATTACTCTTACTGTTTTGGTGTGTTTTTCAGGAGCAACTGCTGGCAGGGGGTTGGAACTAGATGATCTTTAAGGTCCTTTCCAACCTAAATCATTCCATTATTCTATATGTGAAAGCAGAAACAAATACAAGTTCTTATCCCAAAGAATTTTCAAATAATGTCCTGATTCAGGAAAAGGATGATGTGTTTGGCTGTGTGTGCCACGTAGGGTTCCATGGACTTGAGTGGGAGCATTCACAGTGGTTGAGTACCTGTAAAAATCTTTGCAAATTTAGGCGATGAACTGTAGCATCTCTGCTAAGATGTTCTTGCTTTAACAGACTATAGTTTCTTTCTCATCCAAAAAGGTCTAGAGTTATTCCAAAGCACCTATATTTCATTAGAAAACAATTCAAATGTTATGTGCCACAGGCACCAAGAAATTGTTTTCTATAAAAGAAGGTGAAGTTCAAAATAACTTTTGTTGTATTCCTATGATTTAAATGTAAGGGAAAAAAAAAAAGCAGAAATTTAATTGCAAAAGTCTGTTTTCTTATCCAGCTCCCACTGAAATGGGAACACTTCAACAGAGTGTGAACATTCCTTGAATGGTAGAAGAAATGACATAGATGAATATGCACAAAAGCAGAAGTTAATTCTGTCATCTGCAGGAAAGCTGGGGAGGGGCAGTTTGCCAGGGCATGGAGCCACAGGATGAGGGGCAATGGTTTGAGACCAGAGCAGGGCAGGGCTAAATGAGACACTAGGAACAAGTTCTTCCCCATGAGGGTGATGAAGCATCAGAAGAGGGGTAGTGGAGGCCTCATGCCTGGAAACATTCAAGGCCAGGCTTGGTGAGGCTCTGAGCAACCTGATCTAGTGCAGAATGTCCCTGCTCACTGCAGAGGGTTGGACTAGATGGCCTTGGAGGTCCCTTCCACTTCTGTGATTCTGTGGGATCCCCTCTCAGACTTCTCCTTTGTCAGGGAGAGAATGAGAGAACAGTGTCACAGGCTGCAGAGAGAGGCTGTGGGGTCTCCTTCTCTGGAGACATTCAAACCCCACCTGCATGCCTTCCTGTCTGAGTGTCCCTGCTCCGGCAGGAGGATTGGACTCGACGATATCTCCAGGTCCCTTCCAATCCCTGACTGTGACTTAGGGATTCAGCGAGATGCAGCTACAGCCCCCCCCCACACACACCCCGTTCTCCGGAAACGCCGCTTCTATTCCGCACAGCTGCCGGTCGGAGGCAGCAGCCGATGTCCAGCGCTGGCCCCGGGAGAAGCCGAAATTTCCCGATCGGTCTCCCCGGAGCCCAGCCTGGGATGAGCTCCCCGGGTAGCGGGCCCTCTCACGTCGGGCGGAACGCGCCGCGCGGGGCCGCGTTGCGCGGGGAAGGGTGTCCGCGTCGGCACCGGCCCGGGCAGCCGCTGAGGCAGTGCCGTCATGGCGGTGGACATCACCTTGCTCTTCAAGGCCAGCGTGAAGACGGTCAAAACCCGCAACAAAGCGCTGGGGGTGGCGGTGGGGGATAGCCCCAGGGAGGAGCTGCTCAAGCGGAGCGCCGCCCGCTCCAAGAGCGACTTCACCGGCCGGGCCCGGGAGGTGGTGAGTACGGCCAGCTCCGCCCGGGGCGGGGAAGGACCGGCGGCCGCTGACAGCCCTTCAGCCCCTTTCACCTCACTCTCGTTGCCCGCAAACAAGCCCGGGGCAGCTCTTTCCCACAGGGATGTGGGCTGGGAGGTCCGGGAGGCCGCTGTGGCGGCAGTGCCAGGCTCCCAGCCCGCCTGTCGCCCCGCTTCCTCCGTCCCGTCCCGAGGGAGCCGTGCTGGCCGCCTCCCCGGCTTCTCGGCCAGCAAAAGCCACTTCCCTTCGTTCTCGTGACCGTTCGCACGGGCATGTCCTCATGCCACGTAGGAGTAGGCTTCCTTGGCAGCCTGTGGCCGTTGCAATGTATGTTCTGTCTGCAGAACATGTTTAAAAGCTAATCGGGATGAAAAAGGCAAGCGAGGGGTAGTTTAAGGAATTAAAGGGTATCTGAAGTCTGTACAGGGCTGACTGTAGACCTCAGCCCACAGTTGTTCTCTAAGAATAAATGTTTGAAGATAGTTTTCCTCCATAACCCCGATTAAGGGATTGGAGCGTCTTCTGAGGAAAGGCCGAGGGAGCTGGGTCTCTTTAGTTTGGAGGAGACTGAGGGGTGACTTCATTCATATTTATAAATATGCAAAGGGTGAGTGTTAGGTGGATGGAGCCAGGCTCTTCTCAGTGTCACCCAGTGATAGGACAAGGGACAATGGGTGCAAGCTGGAGCACAGGAGAAATATGAGAAGAAACTTTGTCAGGGTGAGTGTGAGAGAGCAGTGGCACGGGCTTCCCTGTGGGGTCTCCTTCTCTGGCGACATTCAGAGACAGGTTCCTATGTGACCTGATCTGGGTGTTCCTTCTCCAGCAGGGGGATTGGACTCAGTGATCTTGCCAGGTCCTTTCCTATCCCTGACATTCTCTAATTCAGTGATACTGAGTAAAAAACAGTCTGATAGCAAAGCAGAGCTTGAATAAAGCATGTTTCATAAGGTACCAGGCCATATTTTGAAATAAAGGTAGAGAAGTCTTCTCTCACTATTCAGCACATTCTCTGAGAAGACAGAGCATTTACAGACTTAGGACTGAACAAAGGGTGCTCAAGTGACCTTGTTCTGTGACTTTTCTAGTTTGTGATTAATTTAACTTTTGAGCACGTATATTGATATCACATTTCTGTGTTCATTGTACTTTTCCTAGTTCTGTGTGCTTAAAGCTAGTGTGTTTTATAACACTTGATTTTTGATTTGTTCAGTGGCTCATTGGTTGCTTTGAGGACTAAGCAGAAGCTATTAGTTTGGGTACCCATTAAGTCAACTTTAATTGTTAATAATGATACGTTGAAGTGACTTGTCAGCTGTCAGCAGTACGTTTTGCTGTAGGATCTAAGGAATGTGAAAATTTTCACGTCTCCCACCTATCCTTTCTTCCTGGGCTCAACTTCTCTCCTGATTTTCTTTATCCTCATCCCCTACCGGCTCAGGGGGGTGGGGACTGTGGTCAGTTCATCACACGTTTTTTCTGCCATTCCCACCTCTACAGGGGGAGGACTCTTCACACTCTTTCCCTGCTGTAGTGTACGGTCCCTCTGACAGAAGACAGTCCTCCACAAACTTCTCCAGTGGGAATCCTTTCCATCTGCTGCAGTTCTTCATGAGCTACTTCAGTGTGTGTTCCTTCCACAGGGTACAATCCTTCAGGATCAAACTGCTCCTGCATGGGGCTTCCCAAAGGGAAACAAGTCCTGCCAGCAAGCCTGCTCAAGTGTGGGCACCTCTCCCCACAGGTCCTGCCAGGAGTCTGCTCCAGCAGGAGCTTCCTATGAGGTCACAGCCTGCTTTGGGCATCCATCTAGTCAGGTGTGGGGTCCTCTGTGAGCTGCGTGTTGAGATATGTTCCCCTGTTAGCCTCAGTGGGCTTCAGGGGATTCACTGTGGGCTGCAGGAGAATCTTTGATTTAGCACCTGAAGCACATCTTCCCCATCCTTCTTCTCTGTCTGCAGAGCTGTTGCTCTCACATGTTCTCACTCTTCTCTTAGGCTGCAGTTTCTAATGCAGAACTTTTTTCCCCTTCTCAAATGTGTCATCCCAGAGGTGTTCCTCCAGGGCTCTGCCTTGGCTAGTGGTGGCTTTGTCTTGGACCTGACTGGCATTGAGTCTGTTGGACATGGGGCTTCTCACACAAGCCACTCTTGTAGCTCCCCTACTACCAGAACTTGCAGACATAGTATGCTAGTTCCTTGGTATGATATCAGATTTGAGATTAAGTGAATTACTGTCCAAAGCAACTCAAGATTTTTAAGGATTAGAACAAAAGTATTTGGCTTAATGTTAAGTGGTCGGTGACAAATGTGGAAGTTCAACCCCAGATTTTGTGACACTTGTCCACAGCTTTACCATGGTCTTAAACTTGCAGTTTTGGTTATTTTAAAGGTCTGTCAGTTTCAGAGGGTATTTGGCACTTGAGCTTCTGTCTTAGAGCAGTCTTAGGAAAAGCTTAGTCTGATTTGCTGTTACTTTTGACTGATTGTCAAATCATGGGCTACTGGGAATATCATCTGTGAAATACACTTCTTTCTTAAATATTTGAAAATATTGAGGTAATGAGAACTTTTTGCAGAACTTCATGGTGAGTTGATTGCAGTCATGAATGAAATCTTGTGTTTTGCTGGGGAGAATCTTCACGTTTTTGTAAAAAGCTAAAAAATAAAGTGCTGGAGCGTGAGCTCTTCAAAAGCAATACCAGACAACTCTGAAAACATCCTCAAGAATGGAAAATTTGAAAGGTTAAATGTTTCTAAGTCTTAAAATGCAAAATTTCAGAATGATCAAGTGTCTGTGTTTAAGCTGTTGAATGCATAAGGATACCAGATTTAGGAGGCTACACCATATGCTATCCATATAACTTCAGTGTATGGATTCTGTGGGACAAATAACCGATTTTGCAAAAAAAATTTGATATGATAGGCCAATAGTCACATCAAAAATCTGTTCAGCTGCTCTGTACAAATGTGTAATGAGGAGGAAAACTCACATAAAACTTGTTCTTATGAAAGCCAGAACAAATGGCACTGAATATAAATTTTGAGAAAACCATTTAATTAGGTGGCCAACTGACTTTTGTATTATATTGCTCTGGCTTCACATAGGTTAGCGGTGGCTTTTTTTTGATGGTTTTATTTTGTTTTTTATTTAATTTTACATCTTGTTTAGATGCAGCCTGTGGAATAATCCAGAATAGCACTGCTATTAGAAGAGATGGAGAACTGATTCCAGACAAGGGCTCTTCCTCCATGTCTTAACACAGTTTGGTATTTAGAGCAATTGGAGAAAAATGGGGTAGTGGCTATATTAAGTCCTTAAAAACACGTATTTGCCCAGTATAGGATAGATCTGAATAGGGCTTGAACCTGAAAACGTCTTTATCCATGAATGGCAGAACCCAGGCAATGCTCTATGACTGTGTGGTCACGTAATGAGCTACTTCTCTTGCAGTTGAATAGCTGATAGTAACCAGTGCTCTGAGGGAAATGGCCAAAACCTGGTTTAAATGGTGTGCTGTAATGGTTTTGGTTTTATACTCAAGCTGAAAAATTCTAACCTGATTTACTAAGCTTAGTTTATAGGATCATTTTGGCTCTAATGATTACATAAGAATAACTCCCCTGAGAGTATATTTGGATGCAAGGGAAATATATCCTGCTTATGGTATAGCCAATTATAGTCTTTATTAGAAATTAATGACTGTGCCAAATGTTGGACAGCAGGTGCTATTTCAGTTCACTTCTTAACTTTAATGAGAGGTAAGTTCTAATAAATTGGGCCCATAGCTGAGGTCATTAGGATTAATTCTGGCTTCTCCCACATACAGTTATGAACAGCCACTTTTTTCCTTAAAGTTCAAAGTACTGGTTCACAAAGTACTCGTTTAATTGCTCGTGGGTTCCCCTCCTCCTTTTTTTCTGGGCGGAAAATGCTATTCTGAATTATATTACTTCAGAGGAGAGTTACAGTGTTCTGCTTTCTAATGCTTCAGATTTATCTCTTCCCCTCTGCAAATTACGGTTAATGTCAGTTTTTTATGATGAACTTTCATTGTTTTTGCATCTAATTTCCTTTATCCTTGTTAGAGAAGAAATTTAGCCCAAGAGATGGAAGGTAAAGAAGTTGATAATTTTAATTAGTGAAGGAGAAACACATTAAAAAACAGTTAAGGAAATAGCAGAGGAAATATATTTTTTAAATTTTTTTTTAAAGTTTTGTGGAGTGGAACAAAAGGTTGACCTTGTTTAAGGCAATAGGGCTAAATGCCAAATCACTGATGTTCTCCATGTGATGCTTCTGGCTTTAGCAAAACACACAGGAGTAACATTGATGAGGTTATAGGTTGGCCTGAGGGAAAAGTTTTGAACACTTACACTTGGGAAACGTCTATGTGAATGTCTGTCGTCTCCTTCTTCATCTGTTTGTTTATAAGTACATTCTTAACTCCATGGGAGTTGTTTTCTGAACATCACTGAACATCAGGACTGGAAGTTGGCTTGGGAGACAACTTCCCTTAATTGCCCATTGGTTTTGTTTAGACTAACTGGACCTCATGTGGTGTTGAGGAGCCCAGAAGTATCCAAAGCTGCAGTTTCAGTTTTGAAGATCCTCACCTCCTTCCAGGCAGGTTGTGGGAGGTCCTTTCCTGACTTAGACCTTTTGGAGGAACTGTTAGGTCTTGTGGCTGATCTCCATGAATTCTTCCCAACTATGGCTGTCCATTAAACTGACAACTCCCTGTTAACTCTTGAATTGTCATCCTGCCACAGATCAGGACAATGTTTATGGAAGTTTGCAGTGCATGGGGAAATGTAAGAAAGCTAGAGTTTATCAGAGCCTCTTTTTTTTCTCATCAGTGTGCCTGAAGAACATAATCATGATGTCTGAAGGAGAAAGGTGGGCTAAGGGCAGGGAGGTGAGTCCTGTGGCACCCAGAAAGGTCTTAATATACAGTAGAGGAGAAAGGCTACAGAAAGTGAGTGGGTTTAGTTGTGAGAAAATAGAATGAGGCATCTCAGAGAAGAGACAATCTGTCTTGAGAGGTAGAAATACGGGTAAAAACCCAAAAGAATGCAAGGGAATTATATGGAGGTTGTGGTAGAATACATCTGAGTAGGAAAGAAGGGAAATGGAAAGAAGGGAAATGGAAAGAAGGAAGAGCAAGGATGAAACCTAATATTCACAGCTTAATAAAATTAATTGATGCTTTCATGCTTTTTATTGGTTCTCTGGAGTTTTTGGAGCAAGAGCAGCTCATTATTTTATGTACTTTGCTACACTATAATTGCTAGAAGCTTTGAGCTCTGTATTTATATATTTTTAAAATTTAGCTACTTGTTTGGGACAGAAATGAACTAAAAAATAAGCAGACTAAAGAAAATATCAACCTGATTTGTTAGAGATTTAAATGTTGGCATTTATTTTTTCCAGGTATTAGCATGAAGCCAAAATAAAGCAAGCTTCTCTAGAAGTTAGTGACTTTAAGGTTCTGATTCGCCTCAGAAAAAGAAGCTTAAATTCTCTTAATCTCAGGGAACAGCTATTTCAGAGCACTCATATTTTGCAACTTCTCAAAATATCAGTTAGAAATCATTGCTTTCAACAAGTGGTACTGATGAGTTTCTGCTAATTTGGGCTCATTTTGGTCACCAGGAGTAGTTATTTCTGTAATGCTGAGCCGATTCCTTGTGATTTTTGTTAATGAGTGGTTTAAGTTTTGGTGTGCTTTGCTGTAGACAAAAGGATATAATTTTCTAGTGAAAGATTAGATAATTATATGCTCTGACTTTGAAACTTCAGACCACTATGCTTGAAAATATTTTTCCAAACTGGCAAATATTAAATCCTTGTAGAAGAACTTCAGCAGTGAAAGCAATTAAAGGGTGAAAATTTGAGGCATGAATTGTTTCCCGCAATTTTTGGAAAATGCTCTGTTGAGTTGCATGAATTACAGTGTGATATAATTGCGTAGAATTTTAAAATGATGGATAGTTTCTTAAAAATATAAGTTTCCTGACTTCAGGGTGGTGTGTTAAAGCTTTCTGTTTGCCAAAAAGAAAAGGATTTTTTATAGTGATCAGGTACCAGCCTGGGGCTGTTTGTTGTCCCTTTTACCCTTTCGTTCTGATACCTCCTTTCCTTTCAGTGGAGGGTGGTGAGAGTGATGGAAAAGCAGATGTTCTGCTTCCACTCACATTTATATGTATTCCATTTGTGTAGATATTATTCAGCTTTTGAAAATACAAGCAAATAAAGCAAAAAATAGATACAGTTAAATGGAACCTACCTTCCTTTCTGTCTTTGTTTTTCCACTATTAATAGATTGCTTGATGCTTCCCACTGGGTATTTGCTGTTTTGGTTGACCTTTGAATGGTTTTGAATGTAGATGACTCTTCCTGATTCAAAATTGAGTATTTCATGTCTTTAGTAGAAGATGCTGGTGTTTCCCACCTCTCTGTATCTCTAATGGATAGTCAATGTGAAATGGGTTCCAAGTGAGTGCCAGTGGCGAGCCCGTGATGATATCCAGCAGCTCTTCAGTGTTTTGTTGGTCTGTGCTGAAAATAAGAGAAGGGGTCTTGATCAGAAGCACCTCTGCTGTGAGGACAGGCTGAGAGAGCTGGGACTGTTCAGCCTGGAGAAGAGAAGGCTGTGGGGAGACCTCACAGCAGTCCCTGAGTGCCTGAAAGGGCTACAGGAAAGCTGGGATTGGGCTCTTTGTCAGGACATGGAGCCACAGGACAAGGAGCAATGGTTTGAAACTAGAGTAGGGAAGGGTTAGATATTAGGAAGAAGTTCTTCCCCATGAAGGTGGTGAGGCCCTATTCCTGGAGACATTCAAAGTGAAGCTTGGTGAGGCTCTGAACAACCTGATCTAGAGCAGGATGTTCCTGCTTACTGCACGGAGGTTGGACTAAATGGATTTTGAAGGTCCCTTCCAATTCTTGTGATTCTGTGATTTAACTCATACTCTCTGATATGGAACAATATTAGCCATGGTGGGGGTTCCTTGGTGGCAGTGTGTCAGGCAATGCAAAGTAGCCAGAGCCCTCAAGCAGACACCAGAGGAGGGGAAAATGGATGAAAGGGGAGGGAAGACAGGGAAGTTTGTCACCAGTGTGTTGAAACCAAGGTGTTCCACTGATTATTTATATTTTGGGGAGGAAAACATACTTCAGGAGTTCACAGTTATTCTAGCAGTATTGTATCACCAGCTGGTTTTCTGATCAATGAGTGAAACACATACTTCATTTCATCATGGATTTTTTTCCTTGCCTGTTTCCATGTGTTTTGGATGTTCTTGCAAGCTAAAATAAACCCCAATTTTGAATTCCCAGGCTTTTTGAGATTTCTCTTTCTTAAGCTAGAATTCCTTTTCCTTTGAGAGGTTTTGGCTTTGCTGTTGCTCTCATTTACTCTCCCCTTCCCCGCCCCTACCCCCCCTCCATTTTATCTCAGATTTAACAAGCTTTTTGTCTTGCTTTTCCTTTTGCTCTTTCCTAGAAAAGAAACAAAACATTGTTTGAGCTGCACAGGAAGAAATCTCTTATGATGTAACATAAGGCATGTTATGCATTATATGTCTTTTTTTATAACTAGTTCTCTTAAAAATACATAGGGATAGCAAACTGTCATGGGAAAGACAAACATGTAACAGTGATGAAAACCATTTAATGATTATTAGGGAAACAAATATTTATTGAAAACAAAAAGCATGTCTAAAAGGCTGTAATGCTGCCTTTTGGAAACACAAGCCTGTTGTGGTATTTGCTGTACCCTGTGTCCTGTACAGTAGATATTGTTTAAAATTGCTTGGGAACTGGAGCTTGCAATTGTGAGCTTGGAATGTCCTGCAGATAATTAAGTTGTGGTCAGGCTTTAGAAAAATAAAAAGTTCTCGAACTATGATTTTATAAACATGCTACAATAACATTTCCTTATATTTAACAGTTTCTTACAGAAAACTGATACTCTCACGAGGCACTGACTAAAGGTAAAACATCAAGAAAGAAAAAATATTAAATTAAAACTTCACTTAGGATGTTGACAGTTGGCTTGTAATATTAAACAGATGTGTGTGTGTTCTCAGATATTCTTCTTTCAGAACCTCATTGTGTGCCCATTTTCAAGTCGCATTACAAATTCTTGATTGATTTCAAATTCTTCTTTCTTCACTTGTATTTGTTAGATATAATGCTCTTGGGGTGGATGCAGCTGGATGGTGTGATGAGTCCTGTAGTTTCTACTGTGTTTTTGAACCAAGTGTGTTCCTTTCTGTGAGCATAAATTGAGGCATGGCTTATTCACCTATTTTATATGTATTCAGAGAATATTTGTCATGATGTTGCCTTTACATGTGCCTCTAATTTCTCAGTTCTGGTTGTAGATGTTAATTTGGCATAATTTGGTCTCTTTGGCTCCTGCTCAATACTTCACATAGAAGTCAGTACTAAAGTAAGAAGTTTTTTAAAAATCTAAGCTTTATAAATCATAGAGGGAATTATCAATTAAGGGAAAAGCAGGTAGCACTACTAAAATAATACAACACTGTCCATTTCTGATGTGGTGGTGGCGGAAGGTTTTTGTTTTTATAGAAAGGAGCTACAGAAATGAACTAAAGTCTGAAAAATGAGGTGTAGCAATTTTTCATCCTATTTTGTTAGGGGTCATGGTCTCAAGCAAAAAGGTCTTCTGCTTGCTCATGGTGTTAATAAAAAATAAAACTAAGCTGAAGCACTGAAAAAATACACATTAATTGTGATGTGATTCACCTGATTTTTTATTTGGGAAATTCACCATCACCCAAATCTCTTAAGTGAAACTCATATATTCCTAAATGCATTCAACACTTAACAAATACTGCAGGAGTTAGTGCCTGGGAATGGTCAGGAATTCCTTTTGCCATATGGGACACTGCTTTGTACCACAGTTTCCCAAATCCCAGACTACTGTTCCAGTGACCTGTGGCTCTGATCAGTCTGACCTTACACCGTGTGAGTGTATGAATGTTCTGTCTTAATTTTTAATAATAAACAAACTTACAGGAAACTGAGTACTTCTAAATACTTACAGTATTTCTAAAATAAAATAAAATCTAAAATGTTAGATTTCACTAAGTGGTTAATCTAGTTTTCTACCACAGAAGTTAGTTATGGAGAAGTTACCCTCCCAGTTATTAGTTTTGTTTTTGGTTTGTTTTTTTTTTTCTGATTTCTTCCTTATATATTTCAGAGAATGAATAGATGTGCAAAGATAGCGAAATGTTTTGGGTTTTTTTAAAGGAATCATTAACCCCTGTGAGGTATTTATTGCTGAAGTTGTATCATACTGCTGTAGTATTAATGTAAGAACACACTTTGTGTCTCTTAATGATCTTGTTTCCAATTCCCAAGTTATTTAGCTCACCCATTAAAGCATAGATGGGAAATACCTAGAGAGCTCAGATACTATTTCTTATGGTTTTGAATGCATCTTGTAAATACAGGAAAGTACTTCTTAATGATAAGCAAAACGTAAAGGAGAAGAAAGAGGAAAAAAATATCAAAGAGTTGATCTAAAATGTGGCGTAGTATAACATTTTATATCATATTTATTTTCTTCTGTCTGGCATACAGGATGGACAGTGCTGTGCTCTGGCCAGTGCTTTTCCATTTCACAATTTACTGTCTGGAAAATGGTAGTAGTTTCAGGAGTGGTTTGTGGGATCACGCAATACACTCAAAATACTTATTATGATTTGATTTTATAGGGAAAAAAAGGCATGTAAATTTTAGAAGCAAATTTTTTTTGCTCGCAGTGAATGAGAAGAAGCTTTTTCTGTATAGCTTTTAAAGATAGATTCTTATTTTATTGAATTAACCATAAATGCCCTAAGTAAATCTAATCTGAATAATATTCCAGTTTTAAAGAAATACATTTAGAAGCATCCAGTAGAGAGATGAGAAGTAAGATAATGCAAATATTACATGGACTTTATCTTTCTTGTAAATGTAAGGGCTTGTTTTTGACTCTAATAAGAATCAGAAGTTAAATTCAAAGCCCGTTTAAAAATTTGCTTATACGTGGTTGTTAGTGATGCCTTTACATTAAAAAAGAGCCTCTATTACAAAAACCCACTGTTTGTTTGCAGGCATTTTATGGATTAAACTGTTTGGAACAAAGTGATTTGCAGCTATCACTTCTTAAAATATGGGGGGGAAAGTTTCATGTTGCAGTGAGATGTGTGTGAGACATCCAGTGATGGGACACCGGGGGTTCCACAGAAATAGGAGAAAAAACTCTTGTCAGGATGAAGGTGACACAACAGTGTCACAGGCTGCCCACAGAGTTTGTGGGGTCGCCTTCTCTGGTGACATCAAACCCTGCCTGAACGCCTTCCTGTGTGGCCTGATCTGCATGTTCCTGCTCCTGCAGGGGGATTGGACTTGATGGTCTCTCCAGGTCTCTCCCAGACCCATTCTGTGTAGTGGGAATTCTGCACAGCTCAGTGATGATAGACACCATCTTCTGTGGTAGCAGGCACATGAATTCTTGTTATTACCCTGCCTCATTCCTCTGGAGCTTTGGGGTGGTAGATTCTGACTCCAGATTTTGTCCCTTATGTGGAGAACTTTGAAATAATAAGAATAAAATGTTAATCATGGAAATTTCATCAGGTAACTTGCTATGCTCTTAAACCTCTTCATTAGCACACTTAAGAAAGAGATTACATTAATGTATTTCCTATTATTCTTATTACTGGTGCTTAAGGACTGGCAGGACAGTGCCTGACCCTACTGAGGAAACTGAGATCGAGGCCTATGCCAGTGATTGTTGATTAAACATGTATTGCAACAGAAAATACTTTCTTACTGTGACTTTTTAAGGAAGAAGATTGTTGTAACAGAAAAAAAATGAAGTTTCTGAATAGTAGGTTGTTTGGAATTTTCTACCGCTTTTAAGACCATGAGCTGAACTATTCTGTTGCCTTCAGATGCTGTGGTGTGTTTTCTACCTTGAAATTGCTGTTTTGGCAGCTCTGAGGGTCACTGAGAGCAAAGCTATTTATCCATTGTGGGGCATTTAAGCTTGTAACTAAGCAAGACATTCAAATATGTAAGATGAACTCCTGGTCCTACTGAAATTAGGGTTGATTTAATTAAAGAGAAGATTTTGCAAAGAATTCTTAGCAGAGTGAAAGTTTAATCCTGGTTGTTTATTCCAGATTTTACTTTGTGAATGAGGCTCAAATAAGACAGAGCTAAAAGTGAATCTTTTTAGAACTTTTATATTAGAGGAGAGTTCCTCACTTTTTTGGTTTATGAGAAGCAAAGTGAATTTTTTGTGATTTTTCAAACATTGTTGACTTGGGTCTTATGAGGTCATTCTCAGAAACTACTGACAAATGGGAAGGAATTTCAAAGAGGGACATTTCTAATTTGTGCTATTTATTTGTATTTCCAAAGATACTCGACAACCTAAACCCTAATAATTTTACATATTTTTTTTTTTGCATGACAGTTGCTGGGTAATTGTTTCAAGTGTAGTTTTGAAAATATGTCAGAGTTGTAGTGATTAACCTACATGCACATTTATAATTCTAGAAAATGGCCAGTGTGTTACACTCAAAGACTGGATCTGATGGACCCAAATTGCTTAAAACATCAGTTATTGAAGATGTCCCCCTGGGACTTGAGAAACTATTTAACAGATGAAAGTCCATTTTGAAAAGTTTGACCTTACAGGCAATCATAAAATGCATCAGAACAGCTCTTTCTTCCTCTAAAATGTACAGAGCCCATCTGTATCTAATCCAGTAATTACAGACTGAGCTCAATTACCTTTTCAAACTTGGAGCAGACTGGAGACAAGGCAGCGAACAAACATAGGGTTTTGTCTAGACCTCAATTGACCACAGTCTAAAACTTGAATTTATATCTCATTTTATTTATTTATTTCTAGCTTCGTTTGATAGCTTTTAAAGGATTTATTTTGCTACCTAGTCACTCCATCATGGAAGTGTTTACTGCTTCACCTAGTGTTTAGGGCTATGTTTTGATCCCAGTGAAGTTAATAAAATGACACCAAGTCCTCAGAGTTTACTGGGCGAGTCATTCCAAATACAACAAAAGTGAGTTAATCAGTCTTTAATGTTGCTGCAATGAAATTATCTGAACAGAACAATGTAATTTATTCTCTGTGCTCGTATATGTACTTATTAAAATTCAGAAAAAGAAACTAAACACTTTGCTTTTTGCTCTTTAAATTAACCCAAGCCTGGCAGGCTGCAGTGCAGCCAGGAGCTGTCACAGATGAGAAATTGGGCTGAAGATGTTTTCAACTATTTTATTAACTTGCTTCAGTTGGAGCAAATAGACTATCTGTTCAACCATGTGGAGGGTATTATGCATACACAGCTACAAGTTGTAGCAGCTCTGTAGTTGATCCTTTTGACCACCAAATTTGAAGCTCGAGTGTCTTGTGCTGTTATCCACGAGTGAAACAAACCACATGATCTACATCTTGCTGAGATCTATCTGACCTAACAATGTTCCCTACATGATGTCGTTGCTTCTTGCAGGCTGGTTTATGTGTAGCCCTTGCTTCAGAAGGGTTCTTCGTAGTAAAGATGTAATAAAGATGCAGCAAAGATGTGGAACCAGCTCTAGCGTAAGACTTGTGTTGGAGCAATAGTGTGTTTCCCATCTCTTGGGCAGCAGCAGAGGAGCAATGATTAAAGGTGAAAATAACATTATATTTTTAACTTTTAATCGGGTGTACTTTTGATAGTCTGGCCTCTCTTGGCAAGGAAGGGCTCTGATAATTGCTGCTTTTGAGTTTAACTTACTGATTCTTACGAGCAATCAGTATTGCGTGGCAGCCGCCGTAATTAGTTAAGAATGTGGTTCGTGATGACTTCCAAGTCAACACATATTCAGTGAATAAGGCAAACTGTTCCAATAACTAGTAAATGTGATGTGACAAGCAGGGATCTTTTGATGTTTAATTGGCTTTCCTTGTAACCCTGGGGGGGGAAAGCAATCTAATGAAATGTTACGTAACTGTAAAGCCGAGAGGCCCAAGAGATACATTGATTACTCTGAAGATGTTTTGTCTCTGTATTTTTTAGACATGGGAAAAGTTTTCTAATGTTTGTCTTGTATTTGTTACTGTAGTGTGTAGCAATTTTCTGAAAAGGAAATACATAATTTTTTTTTCCATAATAATAATTGTAAAGAAAAATTATTAATAAAATATGACGAGGAAATGTAGTTTTTGAGATATAACATCAGCCTGTTTTTTAACTATGGAAAAAAGGAGGGTCGTCACTCACTCAGACATCAGAAAATCAGTCTTCAGTTTCAGTCCTTCATCAAAGTCCTATTTCCAAAAGCTCCAAAGTCTTGTTTCCTCCCTGCCTTCACTCCAAATCAGAAGCAAAGACCTTTCAGCTGTTGAATGTCATCCTGATGTGATGTACAGTCTTATTTGTATTAGTAGAAGAGAGGAGCATACACTGCCTTAAAACACTGATCACCTTCAGTGAACCTCTGAGTACTTTTTTGTCCCTTTTCACCATAATGGGCATAAAAATAAATAATTCACCTGGAAATTGTGGTTCATGCTGCCATTCAACATAAGATCAGGCTTTGTAATTGAAAGTAAGGATGGGCAATCTAAATTGCAGAACTTTAAATTTATGTCATAAAATTATGTTACAGCTTCCTAGGAAAAGGCTGCTACATCTGGGATGCTGAGTGTTTACTTGTGCTCTTTTTCATTTTAGAGGGCTTCAATGGTGCAAAGCACTTCAGAAATGAAAGCTTTTTAGATGAACAACTAAAATGAATCAGTTATGAGAGGGAACTGTGGCAATGCCAGTAGTCTAGACTAAGAAGATTTTACACTGTGTTTAGTCTGAAATAGCAAATTTTAATTCTGAGATGAGGTGACCACCTCTCACCCCATATGCTGAGACTACTGGCGGTTATTCAAACTCTTGTGCCTGCTCCTCTACACAAAAACTGCTGCAATGAAAATGGAAAAATGACTGTGTTTTAGGCTCGCTCTCAAGATTTTTCATGACCTTACCAACATTCTGTCTGTCCGAGGTAAGGTTTGGGTTGCCACGGTTCCACCTCTTCACTCACTAGCAAAAGGAGTGTTTGTTCTCTTGACTGTTGAATTTCAATTTTGGAAGTCACATTTAGCTCATGCTTGCCCCAAATATTTTCTGTGTGTGCATTGCACACTGTATTTTTATGTAAATGACTGTCAGTACTATTTTTATTTTTGCTTTTTTAAATCAACTGTGTTTTCAGTTGGACAGGGAATTTTTAAAAGTGAAAGTATTGGTCTTTTTTGATTCCCTGGGTTTTTTTGTGTTGCTGTTTTCAAAGCTAATCACTAGATTCAGCTCTTGCCGACATGGTTTGTCCTCTGCCCAGTAGCCAAGCAAAGAGCATGCATCTTTAACTGCCTCTGTTCAAATTTATTTTACATGCAGAATAATGTTGAAGGCTGTATTAACTTCACTATAATCACTGGACTTGACTCTGGCAAAAAGATTGTGTCTCTTTGGGAGTCACCCCATTTTCTCCTATTTCGCTCACATAAAGAGAGTAGCTGAGTTTGACCTCAGGTATTTCAATTTTTTGACATTGTGTGCTCTAATTTCTGACTCTATCTGTCATATTTCATCATAGCTTTCTGTTGGAATCTCTTTCTCGGTAGAATTTTTGCTGATTTCATACTGTCTGTTTTCTTCTTCGTTTGTGCTCTGTTTTATTCCTTTGTTAGTGATTTCTTTGCTGATTTTTCTGCTTGCTTATTAAATAGCAAGAAAACCCTAACTACAGGAGGGATAATTTGGTTGCCCACAAATATCTAGTCAAATTGTTTTACTTTCTTCTACAACATAAGAGAGGCTTATTCTTTTTGTTGCTGACTAATTTGTCTTGTAAGACAAAGAAATGAAAAGGAAGAGGACAGTCTGTGTGAAGCTTTAATCCATATAATTAATCTTTCCTTTGTATTTTTTTCCCCTCTCTTGTCCAATCCCTGCTTTTGGGGCTTTTTCTTGATTATATTCATACAGTTAGTTACTTGTTTAAGTAACTAATAAGTTACTAAATAAAGGCTGCTAATTGCAGCTTATTGATGCTGTAGTCAGACAGACATTTCATAGAATTATAGAGTCATAGAATGTGTTGGGTTGGAAGGGACCTTCGAAGGCCATCTAGTCTCACCCCCTGCAGTGGGCAGGGACATCCTGCTCTACATCAGGTTGCTCAGAGCCTCAGCAAGCCTGGCCTTGAGTGTTTCCAGGGATGGGGCCTCCACCACCTCTCTGGACAACCTGGGCCAGTGTCTCACCACCCTCATGGTGAAGAACTTCTTGCTCATGTCTCATCTAACCCTGCCCTGCTCTAGTTTCAAACTATTGCCCCTTGTCCTGTGGCTCCATTCCCTGGCAAACAGCCCCTCTCCAGCTTTCTTCAGGTACTGTTAAGCTGCTGTGAGGTTTGTAAAACACAGTATCACCTCTATCCTTCTGGTGAGAGACGGATTCTGTGAACAATAAGAGCTGTGAAACATTGGTGTGGCAAATTACAGCAGCATTTCATCATGAAAACTGTATACAAACCTGTGTCCATCTCCGTGTCCAGAGCTTATCTATACCTGAAGGGAGGCCTACAGAAAGGCTGGGGCAGGACTTTTTGGTAGGGTACAGGATGGTAGGACTAGGAGTATGGATACAAATTGGAAGAGGGTAGATATAGGCTGTATATAAGAAGGAAGTTCTTTCCTGTGCGGTTGGTGAGGCACTGGAACAGGTTGCTCAGAGAGGCTGTGGATGCCTCCCTGGAGGTGTTTAATGACAGGCTGGATGAGGCATTGACCAACCTGGTCTAGTGGGAGGTGTCCCTGCCCATGGCAGGGAGGTTGGAACTAGCTGATCTTCAACATCCCTTCCAACCCAAACAATTCTATGATTTCTATAATATCCATTTTTTCCAAAACAAAGTATTTTCTATCCAGTTGTTTTGTTATTTCCCTGGCAATTGAGGGTAATGGCCCAGCCTGGGCAATGAAGTTGTCATGGCAGAAAACAGAGAGGACACATTAATTTCTTTAGGGAGGATACAGTGAAATTGCTCCATGAATCTTAATAAGAAGCCTCTCAGTAACTCTTAGAGCTTATCTATAAACTCATAGTTTGTGTCTCTGCCTGGTGACATGGTGATGTTTTCCTGCTTGCCCTACTTGCTGCACTGATGTCCATACCCAGACGCGCTGAGTTGAGAGAAGTTAGGACTTCGGGAAACCTTACTGTCTCCTTTTCTGTATCCTTTCTTGTATCTTTCCTTCTGTCCTTTCTTGTATCCTTCTTTCTGTCCTTCCTTATGTCCTCCCTTGCATCTTTATTCATCTTTGCAATGTTTATGTCTCACAAGCTGTTCAATAACTTTGCTATTGCTTATAAAATAGAACTGAAAAAATCCAGGAGGGTGGGAAGAAGCAGTCCTTGCTTTATTCCTTCTAGTTGATTTTTTTCAAGTAAAATCAGAACTCAGATTAATTTTGAGAAATTGTGTCTTAATAGATTGTCTTCCTAAGCTTTCCTGATGCATCAGAGTTTACAGAATAAGCACAATGTCTTTCTTCCCAGTGATAATTGACATTCTATCTCATCATCATTAGGCGCTGCAGAACTGAAGTGTGCTCTCGCTGCNTCTTTGCAATGTTTATGTCTCACAAGCTGTTCAATAACTTTGCTTTCGGCCGAAAACCATACCTCAAAAAATCCAGGAGGGTGGGAAGAAGCAGTCCTTGCTTTATTCCTTCTAGTTGATTTTTTCAAGTAAAATCAGAACTCAGATTAATTTTGAGAAATTGTGTCTTAATAGATTGTCTTCCTAAGCTTTTCTGATGCATCAGAGTTTACAGAATAAGCACAATGTCTTTCTTCCCAGTGATAATTGACATTCTATCTCATCATCATTAGGCGCTGCAGAACTGAAGTGTGCTCTCGCTGCAAACTACTTGTGAATAGGAATTTGTCAATGAGGACAAGATGTATCAGAGTGTGTTTCACCATCTTGCTCACTAAGGTTGTCTCATGCTGCCTCAGGCAGTCTCAGGCACTCAGTTGTGTTTATAGCCCCATAGTAATCTCAGAGTGGAGGAGGCTTAGTTGCTTTCTTAGCAGTCATGGAGATAACTCCATAGTTTACAGCCTTGATAGGCCATTTGCAGTTGATTGTGGACTGAAACCTCAGACCTGATGTGGCAGTAGATGTACCTGGTGATGTGTCTCAAAGCAGATGCTGTTTCCTATTTGAGCAACTCTCTCTCCTCTTCCTGTCTATTTGTGGTAGGGTTTTGCCATAGATTAGGGGCTTTATTTGTTTGTTTCTGTGTTCGCTCTCTATTTGAATGGTATGTTTTAATTTCTGTAGGTACATAACTTCAAACATCTGCATACAATTTTAAGCCATGGCTTCCTATGAATTTGAGGCTTTGTGGACAAGGAACACAATGTTTTCAGAACTGCGTAGTAGGTTGCAGGAAGGTGTAGCCTACTGCAGTAACCAGGTGACTTAGTTGTGTTCTCAGGTGTCTTATATAGCCCTGTAAATTTCCCATCATCAAGTCTCTTCTTTCCCTTTCATGTTACAAGACAAATTTTCATAGTTTTGCATGAGCCTTGAGTTTAGCCAAGTCTCCTTGACCACTCTCCTTTATGTACTGGGATAAGCGGAAGAGACCAGAAGCTTGTATCCACCATTTTAGCATTCATCAGGACCAATCTTCTTCTGTTTCTTACCCAATTCCTATACAAGTTTCTTTTCTTTTGACTAATAATAGCAGTAACGTTGCAGGAAAAAGTATTGCTTTGGGCCACCATCCTCCAGGTCCTAAGTGTGTGCTCCTTTGACATATTTTTGCCATTGCTGCTGAGGAGAAAGCCATGGAAGTTTGCATAAATTTCTCTTTGAGGTGCTGGTAAGAGGAACATACTCATTCAGTATCATTAGGCTTTGGATGCCTGGAAGAAATAGAAGTTTTTCCTGGCAGGGTATATGAGCATGAAAGCGAAAGGAATGGGTTAAGGAGGCAGGAGAAGGTAACTTTGCTGGGTAAAGTTGGAGAGAGAAGTCTTTGGAGAAAGCTCACGTGAAGATGTTGTCAGTGTCCTGGAGCTCTTCTAGCTTTTACTTAGCTAAAAATTAATTTCACTTTGAAATGTATTTATTTTGAAAATTATTTTCACTTTAAAGTTGTCTGCAGTAGCCTTGATTTTGAGGATTTGCACATGGGAATGTTTCATGCAACCTCGTATATACTCTTAGTGTATGGAAAACACTGGACTGTTTTTTAAACTAAGCTGGCATATAAAAATATTTCTCTGCTGTTCCCAAACTTTTTATATTAAAAACTTGTAAAAATGTTAGTGCTGTCTTCTTGGTAACCTCAAGGTGTCGTGGCAGTTTTCTCATGATTGCCCTTATGTTTCTAATATTTAACTTCAACCGTTTAAATCTGAAAAGTCTTTTTTCTTACCGATTGATGTCTATCTTGAGTAAAACTGAAACACTCAGAAATCCAGTTGCTTTGTTCAAATTGGTTGAATACAGTCAAGTTGTAAGAAGCAGCCCATCAGGTAAAAATCTTACTACTATATACAGAACTGTCTGTTGAATTAAAAAAACCAAGAACTCAACAGTGTTCTGATTATCATGAAATAAATTATGTTTTACTCTATTTTGTTTAAACTCAAGATCAATTTCTATGGTAACAGTGGATATAAATCTCTAGATTGCCTTTAAAAGAGATTGCTTATTCAGAACAGGGCTGACAGTCTCTCCTTAAGAGAGGCTATTACTTAATTTTATTTTTCTAAGTTTAAATGCTTAAAAAATATTTGTAGTGATACCCCAAAGGCATCGTAAAAATGTAAAAATAATTATACTCGAAAATTACCAAAATTACAGGAAATGGACATTTAAAAAAATCTTACTGAGATTCATGGCTGAGAAAAAGTAAGAAAGGGAAAGTGCCTCCCTTCACAGCTTCAGTTCTTGTCAGGAGTTTCTGCTTTCAGTGATGAAAAATACAGTTTTGAGTTGTTAGATGCAAAAAAATAGCATTGATTTCCCTTCTAATTACAGCTTAATGTTCACTGCTCCCAAATTCTGCAAGCACTTTCTCAGGAGAAATTTTGATGTGCCACTTTGGAATTTTTTTTTAATTCCTCGAATTTGTTCTCACCTGGAGTTTGTGAGGACCTTTTTTTTTTTTTCTTTTTTTTTCAAATTTCCCTGAGCAGATCAAAATCAACATGAGGAACATTTAGTGGTGAGCAAATGCAGGGGTCCAGAAACACTTTTTCATGCCACATCAGACATTACTTTGGGCAGCTAATGCTATTTAGGTAATTAACTTAATAGAGGTGTGTCAGACAACATGGCTGGACTTCAGTCAGGTCAGAAGATTCCTGAGTGGGGACAAAGTAAGTTACTTTCACTCTCAATGATGCTTGTGCTCTGATAAATTAAAGCTCTTGCTGTAACATTGAGAACCTGTCATTGTTTGCCTTAATTAACTTTTTATTAGTTTTTCCTATTTCTACAAAAGGGGCAGGGTGGCAGGAACAGGATAGTATTGGCAGATGGGATTCTAGACTGGTTCTGAAAGTGTCACGGGCAAAAGTCATTGAAAGAATTTATTTTTTTAACCTTATTTTAAGGACAAGTGGAGAAGAGCTACTTCCCTTAGGGATGGAGGAGGGCTTTTTTTTTTTTTTTACTCCCTTGGTGCTATAGCAGGGAGAGCAGCTAATTCAGAAAAAGCAGCATTTTAAGTGGGGCAGCACTAAGGAGATCTAAGTGTATGCCTGATTGATAAACTTTATGTAGATTTACCCAAGATGTGTATAGCCTCTATCAGGGTGTCATTCCCCATCAGCCACCTAAGGACTTACAGTCACCAGGGCCCTGTAAATTCCTAAGGTTTAGGGCAGATGATCCAGATCTTGGAGTTTTCTGTTACATTTCTGAGGGGGCCCTTTGTCTTAATTTTTTCTACCAATGCCATAAAATGCTTGTATGGAAATCCTTAAGTGTACAGATTGGGTTTATTTTCCCAGTATTTTGTTTATTTGCTTTTATGCCTGATCTGTAAGTGTTCTTTAGATAAGGAATAATAAACTTTTCCTTTCCAACTGGATGTTTTCTTTATCTAATGTGATGTTTCAATGAGGGAAGAAACTTACTTGGCATAAATGCTACTAAAGAAGTGTTTCATCTGTTTATGCAAATGTTGAAAGTAATGAAAATGTTTTAGTGCTGAGAATTGTACCAACAATGTCAAATTCACAGCAATGATCAGACAGAGGTGTCTTTTATTACCATGTATCTGTTACGTGGGGCTGGAAATGTCCTTCTGGAGTCAAACATCTCTGAGTGGAGAAAACATCGTGCTAAATGAGCTCCCACTGTGAGAACAAGAGACAGGAGAAATATCTCTTACACAAAGACCTAAGCAAAGTTGAATGCAGTCACTGAAAGGCTGTAAATGGAGGGTTTTGAGCAGCGATAGTGAAGGCCGATTATTGCAAATATATATTTTGACCAATTTACTTTTGTCTCACAACCGAAACATTCCCCACAATTGTTATGGGGTTTGTATTTTAGTTAGTGAGGTTTTGTATGACTGTGTAAAAATATAAATGTTGAGGAAAGTTATGATTAGAGTTGGACAGTAAACAAGAGAAAGAGAAATAGTAAGTTTTATTGAAGTCAGATGTTTCTTTTTTATTGAAAGTATTTGTTCCCACAGAAAATAAATGAGGGCTGGTTGCTGAAAGCATTTAGCATGCTCTTACGTTGTAGAAAACCTACTCTTGATTTCTTCTGAAGAAAGATGTTTCTCTCTGCAGTCTTCTATGTGTGCAGATAGCAACCCATGTATTCCCAAAATAGTGACCAAATTAACGAAGATTAACAATTAACAAGATCAGTTTACCTTAGATTCAACATTGATTGCAGTTTTCTTCCTCAGAATTGAAATTCAGGTTTTAGAAATAATTATTGAATAAGTTTCCTTTTTTCCTTTACTGATACGTGCCTGAAATACAAAGTATTAAAATACTATACTTGATGCATTTTTAAAACATACAGAAACCTCACTCCCAAATAAGAGCCCAGCAAAACCTTCATCCGGGGATAATTCTGGGTACTTTCAGTCTTTATTGTGGTCAGTGGGGAACTGGAAATTTCCAGCCATTAGATTTAGGTCTTCAGTTTTGCTTTCCTTAGTAGAAGGGTATTGAAGGAAAAACGTTTTGCAATTGTGTTACAGAATTCCACAAATAATCTCATCATCATTCACTTGACTAAATCTTCTTCCAGCTCTGGGTTATTTTAACGAAAGCATGGGAAGATGAAATGTGAAGCTTTTAGGCTGGTTGTGAGTTATTTACTACCACATTTTCCACTCTGTATAATAAGTGGTGAGTAAAGTATCAAAATAACCAAGTGCAGATCAAAAATGCACTTTGGAGGCCAGCAAAGCATTTCAAATGTGAACTGAGCAGCAAAAATCAATGAGAGATAATTTTTGGTATCTAGGATTATATGCCAAGTAAAGCAAACATTTAAAAAAAATTTTTTTTTCTTTAAAAGCACACTGCAAGTGTGCAAGACAGTACTGCAAGACAGTACTTTTCTCCTTTTTCCCAGTTGGATATTAAACAAAAGGCAAAATTTTCTGCTCCAGGCCAGGTGTTTGGAAACTGGCTTTGCTTCATACTGTGGTTTAGAGGTTTCTTAATAACTTCCTGAATGATCACTGAATCCTGTCCGTGGTGATCTGCAGACAGATTTGATTTCCAAATATCTCCTAATGGATAATGCAAATTTTTGCAGTGATTATTCAAAAATTTACTTAAAAAAATTTTTAAATTAAAAAAACCCTGATAATATATTTTTTTTAATTTTTAAAAATATTTGTACCAGCCAAAATGTGTCCATCTTCACTTTCATGGCTCTTAAATCAATGTTGGATGCTATCACACAGACCACGCGGTTTATCAATATGACGTCCCTATTCTTAGTTGTGTTAATCCCTTTCCTCTGAACACAAAACTACGAATAAAATGCAATTAAAATACTCTGCTCACTGTTGCTGCTGTAGCCCATGCGCTGATGTAAAGCAGAGACTGAACCCGGTCCCAATTTCCCCGAGATTAGGGGTAGCCAGGCTGGCTGTCTCCTCACCACCAACTCCCAGCCTCGGGGCCACCCCCACGCCACAGCTTAGATATTATTTGCTGGTTTGGGTTTCGGATTACCAAATCCATTGATCTGCCTTACCTGGTTTAGAAACTTTCAGATTTTCTGGGGAAACCTAAACCAAATGTATCCCCTCAAGAGACAAATCAGCTGAACGCTGGAACGTTTGGAAGTGGGCAGTGCTCCTCTGCCATGGATTCTGGTAGGACAGCACCACCTCATGGCCTGCTGGCAAGTCACCATCCAGGCCCCTTGAAACAGCAGTTTTCACAATATTAAATTCAGAGATGGAGCTCTTGGATTTAAACTCACGAGTTTGAATGTAAACTCTTGAGCTTGCTGCATTTAAGCATTGGATTTAAACTCCGCCTCTGAATTTAGACTTTGGTTTAATCTTTGTTTCGTGTCCCTGTGTCAGAGAATGACCTCATTTTGTCCTTTGAAGGTCCCAGGCTCTGAAATATAGATAATTGTATTTTTCAAGCCAAATATCTTTATTCTCAAACAAAAATCTTGTCTGTTTTTGGGCAACATCCTGCAGGAGGCCCATGAGTTCAGTGGGCTGATAGTGCTTAAAATACAATATAAAAAGGGAGTTGTGTGGCTTTTCACACACTTCTTGTTTTTCAAAAGTCCAGATCTTTGATCAGACCTAATCAAAGGTAATTTGTAATGGAAAACTTCTTCATAGGAGTAATTTCTGCAGCAAAAGCTTTTCTGACTAATCTTTCCCAACTTTAATTGTGTAGGTAACAGCTTGAGCTCTTAATTTTAAAATTTATTTTGTTTAAATTTGATTTTTGTTTACAGTATCTATTTTGTTTGGGTTTTATCCCATGTTTCTGAAGAGATTTGCCCTCGTTATATGCATTATGGAAGGCTTTTCTTTTTTTTTTTAACATGGTTTAGACTTTGGAAACCTTTATTTAAATAAAAAGAGGGTTATATTCTTATGTCAGTTGCTTCTCCTAGTCCTGAGACTGCACACAACTGTATATGCAGTGTCTTTTATGACATTTTAAGATCTTTTACCTGTTGCTTTTGAGCATTTTTAAAGATTCCTTTAAGAAAGTGCATCTTTTAAAAACTCCAAGCAGAAGATGCTGGCTGTGAAGTGTTAACAGTTAATTTTCTAAGGTAGTAAATAGTTGCTGATTGTTCTGTTGGAGGAGTAAACTTGATAAAACGCTTGGAAATTACTATTCAAGCGTCCTTGAATTCTCTCTACAATGTGTCACGGGAAACTACCCCAATCATTTGAATCGCAGACAATGCTGCTGAGGGTTAAACGTATGCAAATTGGACCCCACTGTTTCACGAGTGAGCAATTCTTTGTGGGGAGTGGAAAGAAATGTTCTATGTATTGCTGAGAGACCGAAGCAAGCAAAGTCAGCCTCTTCCTTCTCCAGTCTTTTGAAGGTGCTGCTCTGGAGGAAACGCCTTCCTGTTCCTCTTTACTTGTTTAGACTCTGCTCTAAAATCCTAAGAGAAAAAAAAAAATCTCTAAATAGAGGAACATGTATGTTTTCCACTCAAGTACAAATAGAGCCGTGCGTGCCACCTGTGGTAGCAGATGGCAGCCATTCACAGCTTCCTTTTGTGCTGGACCTGCATTATAGGCAATATTTGCTTTTATGCTTTAGTAAGAGTTCTTTGAAAAAAAAAAATCTACAATGGCTACAAATCCCAAATATATGCATTACAACATTTTTAGTAAAGAGGAACTTTTAAAAGTGCAAACCAGAACCTAAAGTAATTTTTTTTTCAAGTGGCATTCCGGATTTTGATATGAATTCAAGAAGTGTTTTTTACTTACCTGATACTGATGCTTTTGTTGACACCAGGTGGCTTCACTGCAGAGAATCAACTGGTTTTCTATGGTCACACTAGAAAGTTTTTATATAACTTTTGGGGCCTCTGACTTTGGTACCTGAGCTCAGGAGGTTGTCATGTTAAGTTTTCTTCAGTTTTCACTACATATACTTCCTTTCATGGCAGCTAAATCCATTAGGAACTTCCCTGCTTGTGCTATTTAGATATTAGAAACAAATTCTTTGCTGTGAGGGTGAGACACTGGAACAAGTTTCCCAGAGAGTTCTATGTAGTCTTCTTGTCAGAAAGGAGGTAACCCTCCCTGTTCTTGTAGTGAACAGAAGCTCAAGAGCATGTTCTTCTTTAATGATATAACTGATGTTGGTAATATTAAGAGAAAAGGGGTTTTTTTCTTCATGTTTGGAAATTCTGTGGTGTTCTCCGTAAGATGTTAGACTTGACGTAACACAGGAGTGCTGCAGCTATGAAGAGCATTTTTCTAAGCCTTCTTATCCGTTCAGGGGATAAAAAAAGAAATAATTTTATTATTTTAAGGTTGATGTGAAGGCTTATTTCTCTGCTGCAGATGAGCAGTAGAGAAAGCTAATTTCCAGAGGCAGAGAATGGGAATGATGACAAAAGGCCAATACTCAGATGTGTTTGTGCTTTGTCTTCAGGTTGCTTGAAGTCATAAGGGACTTCAAATTGTTCTAGGTCTACTTGGAAGATTAATTATATAAGATACAAAAAAAATGAGCACAGAGGCAGTAAAAAGCAGGAAGAGAGAGAGACTGGCCAAGAAAATTGTTGGGGGAGGAAAAACTTTGTAGTGATAAAATCACACTTGGCAAGATTCACAGTGAATTAACTAATAGTGTTAAAGCTCACTCCTCCCTCCCCAAAGTTAAAATATTCTTTAGCCATGTAAATAAAAAGAGAATTAGCAAAAGAGAAAATTTGTCATG
This sequence comes from Turnix velox, assembly GCA_013400935.1. Lineage (NCBI taxonomy): Eukaryota > Metazoa > Chordata > Aves > Charadriiformes > Turnicidae > Turnix > Turnix velox. The sequence goes on along the minus strand of VZTY01023877.1, from coordinate 324,874 downwards.
CAGATGGAGTATACTTTGAGAACAGTTCAGCCATGGTCTCCAGAGTAAATTAATAAGGTAAAAGCCAAGGAGTAGCAGGGTGAAAGTAAGGGATGTGCTGAGAAGCAGAGGGTGGAACTAGGAATCTGAACAAAATCTCTGAGCTTTAATGCAGTGGAGTTGTGTTTAGCAGATAAACTCACTGAGGTGGACTCCAGAAAGGCAGTGAAGATGGTACTCTTTGACTAGGGGGAAGCAAATTTAATGCCTGTAATTAAGTCAGCAGAGGGAAGCTGGTAATGGCATCAGCCAGGCCTGACTCAGAAGTGGGCCAGGATTCAGGAAGGATTATAAGTGAAAAAGATAAATAGAAAGCAAGGCACAGTGCAGGATGATTTGCTGTGTTACTGAAAATAGGATGTGCCCAACCAAGTTGATGCTTTAAGAAAATCTCATATTCCCTTGATAAAGTAACCTGGTGTCTGATGGTGTTAGTTGGAAGTCTGAAGAAGATTAGCAGAGAAAATATTAACAGAATAAAGTGAATAAGCAGAAGGAATGGTTCTGTGTTGAAGGAGAGATTGGGATGAAGAGAGATTAGGAGCAGAATTACTTTTTGCAGTCCTAAACAAGAGTTTTAAAATGAATCCCAGGGTAAGAAGGTGCAGTAAAATTTCCTGACAAGGGAGTGCTGGGAGGAAGGGACATGATGAGTTACAGCAAATGCTGAATGTCTCTGGGTCTGGAGTTGTGGGGAAAAGGAAGAAATTCAGCAATGGAATATGCATTTAGAGACTGAAACAAAGAATAAGCTCAAAACTTATCAATTAAAACAGTGCAAGAAAAGCTATTTCCAATTTAGTCACCTGCATTTGGAGAAGAGTGTTTACAAACTGGAGAAATGCAGAGGAAAATACATGGTTTGGGTGACCAGGGCTATCTTGGGAGAAGAAACTAAAAACTTGAGGTCATTTGTCTGTGGCTATAGAAATTGGAGGGACACAGGATCACTGCTGGCAAGCTCAGACACACAGCCAGGGGAAGCAGAGCCCAAGGAAGGGTCTGATTTGAAATCAAGAACATAAGGACAGAAGATGGTCATCAAGTAAACCTGGAGATTTAATAGTTTGTATTCATATTAAGAGAAGTAGAATTCTAATTTTTGAAAGAGGAGGTGCTTTACTATTGCCTGTAGGCTGGATTTTGATAACTTTTTATAAGTAGTATTGAGTACTACCCTAGAGCAACTGCAGTGGAGATATCTTTATAAGACATATATTTGTGGAGTTTGATAACTTTGTGAAGAGTATATGGAGTTCTGCCGATAACCCCAGAGTAATTGCAGTGGAGATATCTTCAAACGATATATATATTTGTATATATAAGATAGATTTGTATACAAGATTTATATTTGTATCATCAGGGATATTTTGTGCCTGCAGATGATGAAACATTGCATCAAAAAAAAAAGTTTGTGTTTTTTTTTTTTTTAAATAAAATTCACATTCTTGGTTAACTACTGAGAACTTGTTCATGAAAATAGTTTCATTTTTATTTTAATATGATGAAGAAAAATTAAATTCTAAGCTATGCCAGGGGTACATGGTGAGAAAAGGCAAAAGAGAAATGACATCAACTCAGGGCTGCAGAAGATGCTGTAGGAATTTGAGGAGAAGTAGAACAAGAAGTCTCACTTCTGATGCAAATCTTGGGAACCAAGAGCGTGATGCGAGTGTGGACATAATGGTGTTCATTCTAAATTCATGAAAATAGCTTTACAAATGAAGGAGAGGCAAAGTGGGGTCAGTGCAATTCAAACACACGATGACAATTTTAGCCTAAATAGAATGCTCTTTGTGAGTAGATGAATTAATTACTGTAAGACAGTGTTCTTGCTTGTCATTCTGATTCTTTCTGCTTGTTAATCACTCCTAAATTGTAGCCATTGCAGCAATATTGAGATTTATGGCTTATAAAGTTTTGCTGATCTCTTTTTCTGGTTTAGTGTTTGGTCACTTATTAACGTAAACATTTTGAAATGTGTTACTTATTTTACATTTCTATTCTTTGTCCTCTGTAGTACTTTCTTTCTGCCTGTTAAGGATAGTTGTTCTGCTGAAACATTGTATGGCTGTTTGAAGTGTCTTGCTTTCATAGTTTCAAGCTTCATTTACCTATTCAGCTAATTTCATTACGTGAGCCAAGTAGGAGCCGAGTACAGGAAAAAGAAGTCCCAGTGGTGATGAGAAGGAACATCTGTAGAAAGGTTTAGCTTATTCCTTGTCCCTCACTGTTCTTATAGTGATTTCAATATTCCTTACAAAGGTGTTAACACATTGAATGAAAATTGGGACCTACTGGTGGTACTGACAGAACCCAGTTTGCTGTGAATGGATTGAATTGCCCATCGTGTTGATCCCCTGGAACATGAAAACTAGGGAAATTTGTATCTGGTATGAAGAGCTGTAGGAAAATTGGAATAAAGCAAATCGTAGTATTTGTATTAATTTGCACTGGGAAGCAATTTTAGTAAGCACATTTTTTTTTCTCTGACTTTTTACAAAGAGCTGCTGATCTTTTGAAAAAATTAATTGGGAGAATTAATCTTCCATTTATCCAAACCATTCTGTGTTCTTTCTCTCTGTTGTGGTTTTTTTTTTTGTTTAATTACAAGGAGCATTTGCATGAAAATAGGATTTTAAGTCTTGAACAGCTTCTTACGCTTTTTCCCAGACACGTGGAGTAAACCCCATTTATTCTGTGTGTAAACTGAAGCAACTGTTGTTTTGTTAAATTCTTTACTTGCTTTTTTACACTGAATTTTTAATGAATATTTGAGAATGTGCTTTAGAAAGGTTCCCTCTTGAAAATAGAAACTATTAATGTATATATTCGCTCTCCCCTTCCTTTTCCTCCCTCCCTCATAGCTCCTTCTCAACCCAAGGAAGTCTCACTGGTGATCATTTCATTTCAATTCAACTTGATTTCCGTAGTTCCTCCATTCTCAAAGATAAGCTACAGCAAATCTTTTGAAATCAGACTCTGGTTTGCAAAAGTTCTTTCAGAATTTTTGGAGTTTTTTTCATTGTTTCAAAGAATCTTTGTAGAGACTTTTAATGAAGAAAATCAAGTGGATTTGTAGCAAAGTGGAAATGGAGAAATAGATATCTAGTAGGAATGTATGTTCTTGCAGAACTTAGTAATGGATGTTATCAGATGATGGAAGTACCAAACTGGTCACTCTTTTAAGGCAAACCAGAAAGGAGAAGAATAGCACCTTGTTCTGCAAGTTCCAGTAACTGGACTTCAATGTTTATATAATTTCTTATCAGTAAAATGTTTAAAACTTTCTTATGTGGATTTCTAAAATGAAGTAGTTTTCTTAAATGTACAGTAGGTTTCAGATTACCATTTCAGATAATGTGTTATCATCTTAATGTTTTCTGTTCTTAATGTTTAACATTGTAGCTTCATTTAGTATCTGGTTCAGTTTGGTTTATGCTTTTTGGAAAGAGGGTACATATTTTTACTACATCTCTCTGTTGTAACTCCATACTTCCGTACAGCATATCTTGTTTAGATTATTCTTATGTATTGACTGGTTGCAAAAAATGCAAATTCTACTGTAAGAGAGTAAATTGTATTACTCTGTTTAATGACAGGGTCAATTTTAGAAATTCATATTGTAGCACAGAATGCTGAACTTCAAACATAAAAGCAGTGAAGTATCTCATTGAAATTTAATTATGATTTTTTTTTCATTTAGATTTCTCATATTGGAAAGCTGAAAGATTTTCTTCTCCAGCACAGAAAGGATTACATTAATGCTTACAGGTAAGTCTATATTGTGTTCAAGAAGATCTGTCTATTTTCAGTTTGATGAAGTGAGCTGCTTAAACCTCTTTAAGTATAATGGCTGAAATCAAAATGTAAATTGCTTATTAGTTAGCCCACTGAAAACTATTTAAGATGAAGGCACTTCACAAGAAAAGAATCATTCTAAATAAAATGAGACTCAGAAATTTGAAATGGTCTCTCACTCTTAGGAGTGAGTTGTGATACAGAACAAACTGGCACCTTTGAAGGATCTGCCAGTGAAGTTTCTGAACAATTCCTGAGACAGAAGAACAGTAGATTCCATGTTCCAAGTTTCCCATTTCACTCTGTGACACGAAACCTACCAGTTATCATTTAGTTCTACAGTCAGTAGCATCAGCAGGTCCTGGATAAGAATTATGCCAACTCTTCAGACTTCAGAGGCTGGAATGTGAATTCCAGATGAAGGACATCATTGACAACACAGTGTCAGGGGACAGCAGGATGGAATAATTCTCCAGTAGTTACTATTCTGTGGAGAAAAGTTTTATTCTCTTCATACATCAAGAAATACTCTAAACTGCTGTATATCAGCTTACTTACTGATAGCTTGAGCATTAGGATTCTTAAAAGATTAAAATACAAGTTTACAGATTGATGTTGGCAAAAAAAGGGGGACCTGCAGTTTTAACATTCCCAGTGAATTACTAAACCAAGTTATCCTAAGATTTGAATCTTACTATAACTTGTATGTGGGTGAACTGAGTACAGTTAACTTACGTTGTTTGAGAAATGTAAAGCTTGCATTTTAATGAAGCTCTTCTTCTGTTCTGATTTAGTCGTATCCTACATGGCACAATGTTTCATTCCAGAAATAGAAAATACTTCATATTCATCTCCACTTACCTACCTTTGATGTTATAAATAGAAATTGAGCAGTTCAGTTGAACTAACCACAGTTTTATTTCCTTATGTAGAAGTGACTGCTTTAAATATTTACTTGAAAAAAAAGTAGTTAACCTCAGTGTTTCTTCGTGGTGCAGACCACACAACATCCAACTAATTATTCTTTTCCTTCCTTTTCAGTCTGTAGTTGTGTTTGAGATAAAAAACAAACATTGCAACATACGTCCACTGCCTTGTAGGGAAATTAGGGGTAGAACTTTTTAATAGGATATGTAATGGCAGGACTAAGAATAATGGATGTAAATTGGAAGAGGGGGGATTCCAGATGGATATAAGAAAGAAATTCTTTCCTCTGAGGGTGGTGAGACACTGGAATAGGTTGCCCAGAGAGGCTGTGGATGCCCCCTCTCTGGAGGTGTTTAAGGCCAGGCTGGATGAGACATTGAGCAACCTGATCTAGTGGGAGATGTCCTTGCCCATGGCAGGGGTGTTGGAACTAGATGATTTTAAAGGTCCCTTCCACCCAAACCATTCTATGATTCTATGATATTTGTGTGGGGAAAAGTCCCCACTGAACTTTTCTGGCCTTTGTCACCCTGTCACTTAGATAGCGAGTAGGTGATGCATGGAGCCGCTCTCCTGCCTTCTGGGACACAATTTTATTTTGAGACTTGTGGTTCAGAACCAAAACTTCACAATTTCCTACATTGTATGACCTTCTCCAGCCCCTAAAGGGAACTATAGCATTTTATGGGGTGAGACAGCTCAGTCTGCATTCTGGGTCTGCCACAGCCCTGACTAGGGCTAAGCTGTTGTTGCAATCAAAGTAGACAAAATGCAGACTTAAGTCATCTTGGGTTGAAAACACTGAGTCACAAATCAATTTTATAGCTTTCTGCAAAGGCTTCATATACAGGGGTGTTCATCAAGTGAGCAAGGTGCATGAGGAACTACTTTTCCAAGCAGCAAGCACAAGTGATAGCAACATAGAGTTGGAAGGGACCTTCAAAGGCCATCTAGTCTCACCCCCTGCAGTGGGCAGGGACATTCTGCTCTACATCAGGTTGCTGAGAGCCTCAGCAAGCCTGGCCTTGAGTGTTTCCAGGGATGGGGCCTCCACCACCGCCCTGGGCAACCCAGGCCAGTGTCTCAACAACCTCATGGGGAAGAGCTTCTTCCTAATGTCTCATCTAATCCTGCCCTGCTCTAGTTTCAAACCACTGCTCCTCATCCTGTGGTTCCATGCCCTGGCAAACAGCCCCTCCCCAGCTTTCCGGTAGCCCCTTCAGGCACTGGGAGGCCACAGTGAGCTCTTCCCACAGCCTTCTCTTCTCAAGCCTCAACAGCCCCAGCTCTCTCAGCCTGTCCTCAAAACACCTACACTCTGCTTCCCAATTTCTGTTGGAATAGGGCATGAGCTACATTAGGTGGAACTCCCAAATTGGGACTGAAATAAATATTTCTGCTGTGTGAAAGCTTCATGTGACTGCAGAAGCTGGAAAACTGCAAACAAATGCAGTAAAAGCAGTCAGTAGCAGTTAAATTTTGGGTACTATTTGTCTTTTATTAACAGTGGCATGCTTAAAATTGAAGTGATGAGAGAAGTAAAAATATGTCCAAGCTATTTTGGTTTCTAAAAGCTTTTTGATGTTCTTTTTAACCAGTTATCATGGTGATTTTCACTTCCGTACAGCTCTCCCATCCTTGGAGACATCCAAGGCCAGGCTTGCTGAGACTCTGAGAAACCTGATCTAGTGCAGGATGTCCCTGCTCACTGCTGGGGCGTTGGACTAGGTGGCTTTTGAAGGTCCCTTCCAACTCAACACTTAAATTGATGGCACTGTCAAATTCCATACCATATAAGGGAGTTGCCCCAGCCCTCTGTTCATCTTTCTGGCCCTCCTCTGGTCCCGCTCCTACAGCTGAATGTCCTTATGTGGAGGTCTCGAGAACTGAACACAGTACTCCTTGATTGCTTCTTTGGCATGCATGAGATGTCCTGTTGCAGAGGGGAGGAATGTCTTCATTTTTAGAGGAAGATATTTAGCAACACAACTGGGAGAAGGCTTAATAGAAACTAAGGCCTTGACCTGTTCTATTAAACTTTAATTGAGCCCAAAAAGCTCAAGAATTACTAATTGCTTGTTCACCTTCTTTATTCTTGATTTGCCTGTTGGCTATAAAATATGCAAAAGGCAAAAGCCATGGAACTAATGCTGCAGTGATCTAAGCTTACTGATTTACAAGCGGTTGTATTTCCTTGTTTATCATGGTTCTTTTAATTTCTCTGACACTTGGCTTCCAGCTTTCTGTGATAAGGAACTTCTCTCTTTTGTCTTCTTGCCTGCTCTATCCTGTCTACCATTATTCTCTCCTCTGGATAGAGTTTCAGAGAGACTTAGTGCTACCAGAGATCTTCCACGTACAGTACAAGTTACAGTGGAGAGAAACTTGAAACTGACCTGGTTAGAAAACTCTGATTTACAAAGAGATATATTAAATTTCTCTCCACATATATAGTTATTTCTTGTTATTTGGTTTAAAAGGTTGTATCCATCCTAAGATCTGAGGCAGTAATGCTGAGAACTCATGCCTTGTCTGCAACACCCACTGTAGGGAAAAATAACAAATAATGAAAACGCTGAATGAGTAGCAAAGGCTGAGTGACTCATGTTGTTATTGGTTACACCTAATAAAGCTGTCATTTAACATAAAGCTTTCATTTAACATTAGAATCTTGGCTTCAAAAATAATAAATAATTTAAATTATACTCTTTCTTCAAAGCTAACAAAGCCTTTTGGGTATCACAGTCAGGGTGATGGAGTATTTCATAGGAAGCGTGAGGCTAAATCCTGGTCATCATTATTGCATCATCCCCATTCCTGTCTCTGGGTTCTCACTTGTGATAATGTCAACTGCAGTATTCAAGAATCTCTTCGAAGAATCAGAACTCAACAATCAAGAGGTGCTTCAGTCTGTCTCAGAGTATTTGAAAATTATTTAGCTTCTATTGCAACATGCTCTGATATTAGTTAAAGATAGGAAGGTAAACAGAGTTTGGTTCTGTGTTTATATCTGGTCTGTGATTTATCTCAAGGGCTTCCTCACCAGCTTTATAAGGAGGGTTATTGAGCTTCAGAGTGATGTTCAGGGGGTGTAGTCCTCAAGGCAGTGTGTAAGCAAAATAACCAAGGGCTTTTCCTTTAACAGGACTGATTAAAAACACAGAAGTAATTTTCAATTGATAAGATCATAAACATTCATCTATTAGAAAATTATCCCTGCTAAATTATGATCTTTTCAGGGCTTTCCCAGCATTGTTACATTTGCCTAATGAATGTCTTCAGTGAGTCAGTGATAAATAGTACCTTAGCTCCTTTCTGCCTCTGTAAAGTCTGATACTTATTTTTTTCATAAGGGGTATAGTGATGAGACTTTATTGACCCCCGTGGAATAATTTCTTGTTGCTGTGTCAGCACAGCCATAATAGAAAAATTAATAGGACCGTGGCTGCTTCATTTATCTCCCTTTGGTCGGAAGGTGTTTCCAGTAGAAGCTGTTGATCCAAAAATCTGGAGTGACCCCTCCATCAGCTGAGGTTTCTTATGCTTTCCCACCAACATAGCATCACAGAAATGCTAGCTGAGAAGGAGCATGGATGACACATCCAAAAAATGACCAGGCCATTGTACCACCACATTTTGCTTGCTTTTAAATATTTCTCTCACTGGGACTGCACATCCTCCCTCTGCTTTTTCCTGTTTCCTTACATATGCTACTGGGATTTTGTTTGGTTTACACTGGCTTGATTTCTCCTCAGTCTCTTCTAAATTAACAATTTCAATATATTTGGGATTTCATACCATATATACATTGTGAGGGTGGTGAGATGCTGGAACAGGTTGCCCAGAGAGGTTGTGGATGCCCTCTCCCTGGAGGTGTTCAAGACCAGGCTGGATGAGGCACTGAGCAACCTGGTGGGAGGTGTCCTCACCTATGGCAATGGGGTTGGAATGATCTTAAAGGTCCCTTCCAACCCAAACCATTTTATGATTCTATGATTGTACATTGTCCTCTCCTTTGGACCCTGCCCTGGTTGGTGGTGCTGTGAGGTGCTGAAATGAAGCAGAATTCCAGCTGAGGCCTTTCCCAAAGCTAATCATAGCTGAAAGATTACCTTTCATCTGTAATGGATTAGACTGCATTTATGCATCCTGTTGTAATGATGACTTTTTATGCAACAACATGTTGTTATGTTTGGTTTATAATCCCAGATGACTTTCTGAAGAACTGCTCCCTAATCAGATGTTCCCCATTCTCTGTGGGTTCAGGCAATTGTTCCTGCTGCAGCAAAGAGCCTCTGACCATTCCTTATTCAAATTCTTTACGTAATTTCTCCAAGTTGGCAGTATTGTTTTGGACTGAAGTCTTCTTCTCTTGTTACAATTTGGATTCACTTTGCTTTATGCCTCTGCAAATTTAATAAGAACATAGTCCATTCTATTTTGAGGTTGTTAATGAAAGCATTATCATAGAATCATGGAACTGGAAGGGACTTTCAAAGGCCATCTAGTCCAACCCCCCTGCAATGAGCAGGGACATAATAAGCTGTGATGAGGAAACTCAAGGTGAATGTTAAGATTAACTCTGTAGCAAAGTTTTATCATCCTGTTTTATATGTCTGCAGAAACACTGTTAAAAACTGTTATAGTGCATGCTTTTCTGGTGGTTATCTACAGTGTCTTAATGTTTTACTGCCAGGCCTCAATTTTTATTAATCCAGAGATAAAAAGGTATATTAATCCTGTTAGGAAAATATTACTTAATAAATCATCTTAAATAAACAACAAGAACATGTTTAATAAGTCTTACAGTCACCATGATATTTAAAATGTGCATTATTTTCCCATATTCCCCTTCACTGTGGTTTAAATTCACAGATTTCATAGTACAGCTGCTTCAAAAGTGCAGCTCAGTATTCAGGAGAGTGAAAGAATACATTTAAGTAAAATGAGTTCTTATTTTTTGTACATTTGAGCTGTTCCTTTATCTTACTTGTTTTCACGTTTTTAGGCTTGAAACATGATGATATCTTGTATATTGCTTTTTCGACATCATTCTCTAGTCAAAAGTGTTTTTAAAAAACTCTCAGCTTTATAGATGTGGCATTTTTATTGGTGATGGTTGTTGTACTTCCAAGTTCTTTTCCTGTGGGGTATCAGTTTTGTAGAAGAGCTGCTGCCAAGGTGGTGAGTGGAGAGGTGGTCTTAGTTGTCTACTTGTATGTGTTATGTTGGGGATTGCTGAAGTGACGATTTGCCTTCTTTTGCAGCCATATCATGTCTGAGTACGTGAGGATGACAGACACGGAGCGTGATCAGATAGACCAAGATGCTCAGATATTCATGAGGACATGTGCTGAGGCCATTCAGCAGCTGAGAATAGAAGGTAAGTTGAGCAACTCTTCAATATTTTCTCTTAGTTATTAGTAAAGGCTAATACAGTGCTCAGGATCTAGATTATCTTTAAAGTGCCTTCCAACCCAAACTGTTCTACAATTCTATGATTCTATTCTAAGTCTTCCTGCCCTTTTTGTTTGCATCTGTGTAATCCCACTGGCTTATTAGTACTGTACTTCCTTTTCTTCAGTGTTAGTGAAAAGAGAAGCCAGAGCATAGAATTCTGGTTTTTTGTTCAAATGTGGTAATTAGTAAGTGTGCAAGAAGTGATCTTCAGTAATAGTTTAGCCCTGTGGCAAGAGGCCTGAACCAAAGTTCACGCAGTTTGGGGCCACATCTGGAATATTGTGTCCTGTTGTGGGGCCCTCAGTTGAAGAAGGACAGGGAACTGCTGAAGAGAGTCCAGTGCAGAGACACAAAGGTGATGAAGGGATTAGAGCATTTCCCTTCTGAGGAAAGGCTGAGGGAGCTGGATCTCTGTAACCTGGAGGAGACTGAGGGCTGACCTCATTCACATTTAGAAATATGCAAAGGGTGTGTGTCAGGATGATGGAGCCAGGCTCTTCTAAGTGACAGTCAGTGATAGGACAAGGGGTGCAAGCTGAAACACAGGAGGTTTCACAGGAAGATGAGAAAAAATTTTGTCAGGATGGTGGTGAGAGAACAGTGGCACAGGCTGCCCAGAGAGGGTGTGGCACCTCCTTCTCTGGAGACATTCAAACCCCACTTAGGTGTTCCTGCTCCAGCAGGTGGATTTGACTCAATGATCTCTCCAGGTCCCTTCCAATCCCTGACATTCTGTGATTCTGTAATTGAATGACTGTCTCCTTGTGGCTGTGAGTTATGACAAGTCTAATCTTTTCAAGGCTGAGATAATTAAATAACTTCAACACAGACCTGGCAAAGCAAGAGCATTTTTGACACCTTGAGATCATACCTTTACAGTGCTGTCTTAAGTAATTGTAGAGAGGGCTTCTAGTTTGGCATTTTCAACTTGACTGGCTGGAAGCGTGTGTGTTATCAATATATTAAAGATTTCTTTGTTTAATGCCATCTAAGCATACTTCTAGTGTTATTCAAAATGATTGAAAATCAGGCATACATGGTAAAATCTGTAAAAAGAAAATAAATTAATATGAGTGGAATTAAAGGATGCTTAAGGGAAGAAATCCCATATTTTTCCTCATACTCTATACACTGGAGAATTGAAAACATTAGAAATTCAGTGTTTTAAAAAGCAAGTTAAATCTCTAGACCTGTTTTGCTGAGCTTAGTGGTGACAACTTGTTCTTGTGTAGAGGTTTAATTGATGTCAGTTAGTAGCATATGTAACAAACCAGGAGCATAAACATGTAAGACAGCAGTTGTTTTCAGCTTTTGTAGTGATTTGCTATTTTACAGAGCCTTTATTTAAATATAGATATACTTAAAATAATATGTAACATAAATAAAGCGTTAATAGACTCGTGAATACAACTTGCATGCCAGATGAAAACAAGAGCTTTTGTGCTATTCAGCAATAAGTTAAAGCATCATGTTATATTTTTCCTTTTTTTATTACAGCACACAAGGGTGTCCAGTCTGCCCAGGTAAAGGAGCACAGAACAGCTGTCTTGGACTTCATTGAAGATTACTTAAAAAGTACTTAGTATTTATTGAATGGTTAAAAAAAGAATTATTTTATTTTCCAAGAAAGAAGTGATGCTTTTCTAACCTGAAGTTTTGTTTAATGCTGTCTCCCACAGGAGTGTGCAAGCTGTACTCCGAACAGAGAGCCATCCGAGTCAAGCGAGTGATTGACAAGAAGAGACTGTGAGTAATGCCAAAAATTACTTTAACTCTGCCTTTTGTTTGTAGGACAATCAGCAACACTCTTGCTCATGTTTGGGTTCTAAAGAGTTGGTTTTAATGGAAATCTGTGGCTTGATGAGCAACCTCTACTGCCAGCAGCAGCATTCTGGGGCTACTTTACACTTGAAACTGAGCAGAGTGACAGTGTAGTGTTTTGTTTCTCATTCACCTACATGATTAAAGCATCAAATCACTAAAATATGGGTCAATAAACTTAGTGGACTTTTGCAAAATATTTGTTTGTGTCCTATGAAATAATATTCTGTATGAAATAATTTTAAAGGAAATCCTCCACATAGGTGGTAAATCTCAAAGATGCTATTTAGCCTGCTGTCTCTAATTCTTGCAATCTTCATTCACATTAAAGATTTCCCAATCAAGATACAAAATATTCTTAGCAGAGAGAACTACTTTATTATTTTTTTAAGCCACTGTTTTCTGATAAAACAAGTGATTATAGAGTCAGAGACTCACAGAGTTGGAAGGGACCTTCTTATGTTGCGGAAAAATGCTACTTGAGATGGTGGGTCTTCATGGCAAGAAGAAATAAGGTAAAAATAAAAACCTTGAATGTAATTGATAATGTAATGTAATTCTTCATAAAATTATGTAATGATGTAGTGATAGAATGTGATGATCTGAGGGTCAAGGGTGCAAGTCCTTGTCCAGGTATGAGGCTTGTCAGATTGAATTGATGGTTGGACTTGATGATCTCCATGGCTAGATGACCTTTGAAAGTCTCTTCCAACTTAAAACATTGTGTTATCTGAAAGCTCCCTTCCAACCTTGGTGTTTATGAAATTATGATTTGGAAGTGATCTTCCACGGCCATCTAGTCCAACCCCCTGAAGTGAGAAGGGACATCCAGCACTAGATCAGGTTGCTCAGAGCCTCATCAACTCTGGCCTTGGATTTCTCCAGGGATGGGGCCTCCACCACTTCTCTGGGCAACCTGTTGCAATGTCTCACCACCCTCATGGTGAAGAACTTCCTCATGTCTCATTTAACCCTGCCCTGCTCTAGTTTAAAACCATTGCTCCTTGTCTTATCGCTCCATGCCCTGGCATATGCTTCATTATGTTTCCTTTTATATTCATTAACACCCTCAGCTCTTCTACAAACTGCCTGAGTGCTCACATTTGCTCTTTTGCCTTTCTGTATTAATTCCTAATTTTTGATTCTAACAATTCCATGGGACTGGTTCCCCAGAACGAAAAGCTGAGAAAGAAAAACACAAGTAGCCTTTTTCTGTAAAAGTACTTTGTTGTGATGTTCAGTTTTTGTGCTTAATGACACTAAAAAATTATTTTTTATTTCAAGCTTCATTTTCCATTAGAATTATGTATGCAAGTATTCAAATCAAGCTGATATTTTTCTCTCTATGGGAACTAGTGTTTTCTTCGTATCAAAGCTATTATTTGAACTTCATGGACATCCAGGCCAAGTTTTCTTTTCCTCATTATTAGGAAAATTTGGGACTCAAGAGGGAACAGATGAGAGAAGAAGAGTTATTTTTTGTAAAAGTACCTAAAGCCAACACTTACAAAGTTATTAGAATTAAGAAAGTTTCCCTTTTACTGTTTTGTTTAAATAGCAGTCACAGAGCAATGAATAATGCATAATATTCTATTTTTCTCCATATTTTTCCAATTATGGGTTAGAACTTCAACACAATATAAAGAAGGAACACAAAATGCAACACCTTCTGTTAAGCGGCAGGGGAAAATTACAGATCCTAATGAGATTAACTGTTGATTGTATTTCAGAGGGGAAGAAGTGATGAAGGTGTCACAGCAGGTGACTCAGCCAGTTGCTTTGGGGTTTTTTCTTCCTTAGCATCTCTAACAGCTTAATTGCTAAACATTTAACATTTAACTGTCTGTCACTTTGCAGTGACAGAATTCTTTGCAGACAATGATAAACCAGGGAAGTTTACCGCAAAAATTTTTTTGCCACTGGTTTTAAAGGTTTTTTTTTAGTGCCAGGGTGAAACATATTTGAAAAGTACTTTATATTCTGTGAATATGCTTCTCATTTTCTACCTTGTCTTCATATTAAAATTAAAAAATCAGGAACTTAGTTGTAGTATGTATCTGCCCAAATGTTTCTTTTTCTTTGCTGCTGAAGTGTCTTTTGGCAGAAAGGAAGGATCATTGTCATCCTGCTTAAATTGTTCTTTAAATCTAGTTCAATAATACTTCCTTCAGGAAAAAGGCAGTTCTTTTATATTTACTCACTTTCCCTTTATGATAATTGACAATAGAGAGTAAAATTTTAATTACTTGGAAAAAATGAAGGTAGGGTGTTGCTGCTACAGAGGATTTTCAGTATGACCAAAATGTTGATTTAAAAAAGAAATACATATTTTAACACACTGGATATTTAAAAGAATTAGATTTAAAATTTAAAAAAGTTTTAATGTCTGTGGGTTTATGTTTCTATCTTCAGAATTGTCATCAACTCTGAACATGCAGTGTGCTTTTTTCAGGAATTCTATTAATATTCTCTTTGCTTTTGTAATAATTTTTCAGTGAAAATTCCCTAAATGCATTTTGTATCTTGACTGGGTATCTTGACAGGAGTTCATGTGTTGAATTCAGTTGAATTTTAAGAGAAATTCAGCTGTGGAACATGAGTTAAATCACAGGCTCTTGCTTCTAGGTCCAGGCTTGAACCAGAGCAGAGCAATGTGTCCAAATCATCTCTTCCCCTTGAAAAGTCTTCGCAGAATCCTGTAGGTGATTCTGAAGAAAAACTTTCTGCTGAAGAAAGCAAAGGTAAGAATAAAACAGAATTATGTTTTCCTTTTTGTTACAAGGCATGTCTGGTCACTGGTACTTCCTTCTCGTTACAAAGGGCTGTTTCTGTTTTCATCTTCCCTGAGCTGATCACACTTCTGTGAGACTGTTGAAGTGAAATCTACATTTTTTTACATTCTTTTCCCAACCAGTTAGAAGTGTGTTCTGCTTTGGTGGATTCCTCACTCTCTCAATAAGCTCTTGTAACTCCTTCCTAGTTAGTTTTGTCAACATTAATTGTCCTCTCTTCAGCTGGAAAATTGTCAGTTCTTCTTTCTAGTGAATGCTGTGAAAATAAAATGTCAATAGCATCGTTTTTAAGAACTCTTCAACTTCCTATTGAAGCTGAGAAGGAGCATGGGCAGAACTGTGGAATGGCCAATGGAATATTCTGTACCATGTGTATGATGTTGCATACGTAAAAGGGGGTCGACATTGTGGTGGTTGGCTCTGGAGGAGACCTTTGTAGTAGTCTTCTGGTACTTAAAGAAGCCTAAGGAATGGGTGGCAAGGGACCCTTTCAGGGAACATAGCAGCAGGACAAGTGGTGATGATTTTAAACTGAGGGAGAATAGACTTAGATTTGATACTAGGAAGAAATTCTTTATTGTGAACACTGGAACAGTTTGCCCGGAGAAGTTGTGGATGTTTCATCCCTGGAAGTGCTCAAGGCCAGGATGGATGGTGCTCATGTGCAGCCTGGTCTGGTAGGAGGGTACCTGCTCACTGCAGGAAGGTTGGAACTAGGTGATCCTTATGTCCCTTCCGTCTAGATGGTCCTTAAGATCCATCTTGAACCATCTTGATCCAACTCTAACCATCCTGAGATTTGCAAATATTGCTTCCAAATCCTTGGTGGCCTACTTCTGGGGCCAGGGGATCTAAATCCTTTCTCTCAGCCATTTTGCTCTGTCCTGGGATGTGTACACTGGCAGGACTTCATTGCAGAGTGCCTTTTGGAGGGCCACCACTCTGCAGACAATTTCAGACAAGAGAAAATTTGTTTGTGCAGTTGCTTTCCATGGCTCAAGTTCTCCTATTTGAGAGCTCTGTATGGTCTGGTGGAGCTCAAGGTAACCCAGTGATTCACAGATAGAAAATAATTTTTGGAGTGAAACAGAAACTGTATGAAATGTGACATTACCTTAAGAAAATACTTCATCAATAGAGGGTAACTGTAGTGGATAGCATGTTACCATTTATTATTTCTTTGGTTATCTTTATCAAAAGAGTTAAATTCCTCAGGTTGGTGGCTTTAGGGCTGTACAAAGGGTGGATTGCTGTGGAGTGGGTACTCTGTCTCTGGATGAAGGCTCTAATACTAAGTAACATCCAGCAAGCAAGCAGTTTCATTTTCTGATACAGCCTTGCTTATCTTCCTAAGCAGTTTCTGCTTCTGCAGCCCTATCAGGATGCTTTTATTTATTTTTTTTTAAACTCTTGCCACTGAATTTGTTGTAAAAAGTAAAGGTTTTGATTGTGTGTCGTTTCTAGTGCTTATAGTATGTCTTGAGTGATGCAGCACACCGTGAGTTTCACTTTAATGTGTTATCAGTGCTTTGCAGCTGTGAGCTGGTGCCAGCAGAGAAGCAGCAGCATCTTTATTGCCCTGTGCTCTTGCCTCTTTACAGAACCATCTTTGGAATTTTTAGCTCCAAAAATCTCTGTCACACCATGAAAAATGCTCTTCTTTGGTTGCCTTGGATACAGGAAGCCAGTGGAGTAAACTGAAAGGATGTCCCTGCTCACTGCAGGGGGTTGGACTGGATGAGTCTTGAAGGTCCCTTCCAATTCTATGATTCTAAGCTTTGCTTCTTGCATGTTAACTTTGGTTGCTCCAGCTTTTCCCTTCTATTAGTTCACCCGTTCATTTTGTCATGAGAATGTAGAGGTCCCCATCACATTAGTGATGCTGATACAAGGCTTAGGGATTAATGACTACTCTTTGAGAAAACGGAGTTTGTGTGTCAAAATAAATCTGTCTGGAGCAGTTTATAAATGCACACAACCTGTGATTCCTCACCTAGGTGCAAATTAGGGGCTGAGGGAGCTGGGTCTCTTTAGCTTGGAGAAGAGGAGACTGAGTGGTGACCTCATCCATGTTTGTAAAGATGGAAAGGGTGAGTGTCAGGAGGATGGAGCCGGACTCATCTCAGTGAAATCCAGTGATAGGACCAGAGGCAATGGGTGCAAGTTGGAACACAAGAGCTTCCACAGAAAAGTGTGAAAAAACTTTGTCAGGGCAAGAGAACAGTGGCACAGGCTGCCTACAGAGGGTGTGGTGTCTCCTTCTCTGGAGACATTCAGATCCCACCTGGATGCTTTCCTGTATGACCTGATCTGGGTGTTCCTGCTCCAGCAGGGGGATTGGACTAGATGATCTCTCCAGGTCCCTTCCAATCCCTGACATTCTGTGATTCTGTGAAATGTTGGCTGCTGCTGCCAGGAGAAATCAGCCCTGGGGTTTGCTGGTAGGTGGTTGCCACAGCATGAGAGTATTGTGCACGAGATGACTAGGAAACAAGAACATTATTTTGCATCTTGTAGCCTTTGGTAATTAATTAATTTCTTTTTTTACTAGTAAATTTTAATATTTTTAAGAAACTGGAGGAATGACCATGTTCAGAAATAAACTACTTGATCTTCAGGATGTTGGTGGTTCAGAGCATGGTGGTCATTTGTGTTGATGAATTAGCCATCAACATCCTGCCTGGATTCCATAGCATCAAAATCTAGGCCATAAAGATAGTTCTCCTGAGAACAGTTTGTGGTCCTGTCCTGAACCTGGAGGTTGTGATGGACATCTGATTGTCCTGCATGCTGTGCTGAAGTACAGCTTGGGTTCAGACTGGTTTTCTTTGGTAAGAAACCACAGCAAGAGGTGATTACTTTTGTTTTGAGGCCAAGCACCTGTTTACATTAGGATTATACTGGACACACCACATGGTTGGAAAATAATCACTCCAGAGGCTATGCCTTTATAAGCTGACACTATTTATTTGCACATTACAAATTTGACCTTTAGTTTATGGAAATTAATGCAAATGATGAGTAGCTTTTGAACTGGTCCACAGGCTTTGCACTAGTGGAAAAGGGTTAAGAGAATTTGATCATTGCTTTGTATCTCTGTCTTGTCTTAACTACTTCTCTTTCTGCAAAAGACTCAGTGTGGCCTTTGCTTGAGGTGTTGTAGAAAAGCAGTAATGTCACAGAATCATGAAATATGTTGAGTTGGAAGGGATCTTCAAATGCCATCTCGTCCCACTCCCTGCAGTGAGAAGGGACATCTTGCACTAGACCAGGTTGGGCAGAGCCTCAGCAAGCCTGGCCTGGAGTGTTTCCAGGGATGGGGCCTGAGGCCTCTGGGCAACCTGGGCCAGTGCCTCACCAGCTTCATGGGCATAAACTTCTTCCTAATGTCCCATCTAGCCCTGCCCTGCTCTAGTTTCAAACCACTGTCCCTCATCCTTTGGCTCCATGCCCTGGCAAACAGCCCCTCCCCAGCTTTCCTGTGGCCCCTTCAGGTCTGTTCTATTCCAGACCCATTTCTTCCATAATTCTTGAAACTATGAAACTATAGTCTTCTTCTCCTCTAGCTGGAATATGAGCTCAATGAAAGCTGTAGAAAAACTTTTCCCAGTAGCCACAGACGTACTGCAGTGAGAGGAGAGACCCTGGGGAGATCCATGTTTGTCATTTACTTCTTATCCCAAGTGTATTTGCTTATTAGCAGTCACGCTGGATACAGGTGCTGCTTTGTTGACAGTGCATGAAAGTAATTGGTTCCTCTGGGATAAAACAGGAATATACCTTATTTCTTGCCTCCATAAAGTAATTATCTTCTTTTCTTTGAATTCAGTAAATAATTCATTGTACTCTTAACATAATGTAAATACAGTGGTTAGCTAAAAATGTGAGGTTTGTGTTTCCATGAAATAGACTTAAAATACTGATGATACAAAAAACATAGAGCTAAATTCTTTTTAAACAATCTGTAAAGTTATTCTTGGTTTTTTTTTTCTTCTAAGAAAGATTTATTTTGGGTTTTTTTTTTTAATTTACTGTATCCCATATCCACATCCCTGGTTTGCACATCCTGATTTGCAAATGGTGGCTGGGAAGCAAAACATACATTTATAAAAGAGGTATCCTCAACAGGCCTCTTGTAATATTTATTTTTCAAGAGTTTTCACAAATATTAGAATGAAGGATAAAGGGGAAAATTTCTGCTAATAATCCTTTACCTTTATTGGTTTATAAATATACTGTTCCTCTCTCTGGCTTCCCAGGAGACACTGAGCAATGACGCACCAGTGCTACTTATGCAGTTGAAAACTGTTAAGTTTAGAATTAAACAACTGGAAATACTTTTAAGTGCCTGACAAACTGCGTGGTGTAAATAGGAAGTCTGAAATCTGCAAAAAAGTAAAAACTAAATCTTTCTGCCTTTTTAATTGGCAGCCTGAATCTGATTAAGTCAGAGCAGGCTCTGCTTTGATCCATTGGTGGGGTGGTGTAAGAGAGAAGGTTATAATTAAGCCTAAAAATAAATCTTCCAGAAGGGAGTATCCCAGAAATTGACGTTTTTATGATCTCTTCTACCCAGTTCCTTCTAAGATTATTGCAGATGATTAGATTTAATCAAAGGGGAAGTACTGAGGAAATCAATGAAGCGGCCGTGATGTGCAAGGCTTGGTTTGTGGGGTTGGATCTGATTCCTCCCTTGCCCATCATGCCCCAGAATTTGCACTGTGACACGCAGTTTGGACAGTGTGAGGAAATAGTTTGTGTAGTGAACTTCGTTTAAAATGCCTTTTCAGATCCTGTTTTTACTTTTTGGAATCATAGAACTCATTGAGTTGGAAGGGACCTTCAAAGTCCACCTAGTCTGACATCTAGCACTAGATCAGGCTGCTTAGAGCCTCAGCAAGCCTGGTCTTGGATGTCTCCAGGGATGGGACTTCCACCACCTCTCAGGGCAGCCTGCAAAAGTGTCTCACCACCCTCATGGGGAAGAACTTCCTGATGCCTCATCTAACCCTGCCCTGCTCTAGTTTCAAACCATTGTCCCATGTCCTGTGGCTCCATGCCCTGTCAAACAGCCCCTCCCCAGCTTTCCTGTAGCCCCTTCAGGCACTGGGATAAGCAGCTGGTGGTTCTGTAAAATCTGTGGTCTGGCATTTGGAAAACTCTGTGTTTTCTTCTGTTGAGAGAGAAAAGGTACAGTGTTTTGTGTCCTAACCAGTCAGTGCACTGTGAGTTGTCTGATTGGACTTGATGGTCTCTCCAGGTCCCTTCCAGTCCCTGACATTCTGTGATGTATCAGTGCAGCTCCTCACTGTTCATGAAATTAAATATTGATATAGACTTCGGTCCCAGTTTAGAAGTTAAAGGTTGTTGTTGTAGTTAGTGCTGTAAATACAAGATGGATCTCAGCTCACTTCAAATGAAATAAGAGGTTTCATCAGCATTCTGAAGTGGATGAGAAATGATTGTCACTTGTCCAGCCTTGTCTTAAGTGTTTTGTGGCTCTTTTCCAGACAGGAATTTGCCTGATGCCCAAAGTAACCTGGGGGGACTCTGGGGGGATGGCAAAGGTGAAGACGAGCTGTCACCTGAAGAAATACAAATGGTGAGTTTGCCTTGTGTCTTACTGTCCATTTTAGTGTATTTTCTGCCATATCCCGTATCTGTTAAGAAACTCCACATTCACCAAAATCAATTTTCATCTTTGATTTGATGCAGAACAAGGCTTCCCTTCTGCACATGGCTTCCTGGTTCTTCTGGTAGCAGCTGATATTTCAGATCTCCTCAAAATACACATGGGGCCAGGAAATTAACGATGACTATTTTTCAGTACTTGAAATCAAGATGTTTTTTAAAACTCCTAATTATTAATTGCTTTTTTTAGTGGGGAAACAATAGAAGGCAATGTCAGGAAAAAAGTGTTGTCAAATTTGTGAAAAGGAATCAAGTGCTTGGAGTATTTCTCAAAGGCACCTTAAATACTTATACTCATTAACTATAATTATGAACATTAGCACACATTGCTTTGTTTTCTATAAAGAAAGAATAAATTATTCATTAGCAACCAGTAAAGGTGCAGTTTTCCAAAAGGGTGAGCTTTACTGAGGCAAAGGGCTGTGCAAGATGGACACGTGAAGCTTCCTTAACTAACTACAGATGTTCTCCAGCATCATTCTTCCTATCAGAGATGAGTTGCACAGAATTATGGTGTGACCCACCAAAGAGTTAAGGTTTTTCAGAGGCTGCTCTTGATGCCCTCACATTGTTCTGAAGCACCATCTGAGATCTAAAAGCTAACTCCTGCTTTCTGTTGATTTTTTTTAAAAGAGAATTCTTTAAAAATTTTCATCCCTCTGTGTGTAGGCATAGCATTATTAACCCCTTTGTTTTTTGAAGAGGAGGGAAAAAGCCCTGTGACAGGGCTCTCAAATAACTGAAGACTAAATATTGGATTGCCTTCTGAAGCAACTTCTGTCATTATTTTACCCATGAGGGAGAGCTTTATGTTGTTCTAAGTGGTTGCAGGCTATTGTGTGATTTGCACAATAAATTTCAGTTTATAGCCCTGCCCATAGGTGTACTAAATGGTCTTTACACCAGTTGTGAGCAGATGTCTTGTGGTTGCATTGAGTGGGAAAAAAATCTGGCTCTGCTGCTTGAGTTGTGAAAATGCCTCATTTTCATTTCCTTTGGTAGAGTTTGTCTTAAATTCAGGAGGAGCACATCTCCTGGCTTATCTTACGGGTGATAAGAAAGAATCACAGATCCACAGAATCACAGGGTTGGAAGGGACCTTTAAAGACATCTAGTCCCACCCCCCTGTAGTGAGCAGGGACATCCTGCACTAGATCAGGTTGCTCAGTGCCTCAGCAAGCCTGGTCTTGGATGTTTCCAGGGATGGGGCCTCCTCCACCTCTCTAGGCAACCTACCCTAGTGGCTCACCACCCTCTGGTGGCCCCATGTCATTGCTCTTTGCCCACACTTTGTTCTGAGGTGACTCCAGTAAAAGTAGAGACAACATAAGGGAGGGCAGGGATGAAGCACCTTCAGCCATCCACTGCTGTGAAGTAAATATCACTGCAGTACTCACTTGTGTCTGAACAAATGCTCTGCTCTGGAGGGGACAACACTGCAGACAGCAGTGACAGGGACATCTGATCTGAATGTCACAAGACTGATAGTTTTTAATTTAGCAAAACCTTTGGATCTTTAGGGTGGAAATCAGCAGGGTTGCAGGGAGCTGTGCAGGAGGTTCCTCTCCATTCCCTCTTGACCCACAGTGAAAGTGACAGCATTTTCATCTGCCCTGCTTTAAAAAGGACAACTGAGACCTTTCAGGGTGGCTGAGAGGATGATGATTGTTTGCTGCTAATGAATTCCAGTGTGATTGAATGATGCCAGAGTCTCAGAGTGCCCTGCAGGCTGTTTCCAAAACAAGGAGAGGATCTGAAGGAGAGTGGGCCTGGCTGTCCTGCACAGCTCCTGGGCAGATTCTCTGCATCCTCAGACTATTTTCTGCTGTTGACATGTAGGTGATGATCTCAGCAGCGGTGTAAATTCTGTTTAACCACATAGAACAGGCCCTTCCCAACTTTGGGACAAAAGGGCAAAGATCAGGCCAGTTATGTCCTTACCATAGAATCAGAGAATGTCAGGGATTGGAAGGGACCTGGAGAGATCATCTAGTCCAATCCCCCTGCTATAGTAGGAACACCCAGATCAGATCACACAAGAATGTGTCCAGGTGGAGTCTGAATATGTCCAGAGAAGGAGACCCCAAACCCTCTCTGGGTAGCCTTTGCCACTGTTCTCTCACCCTCACCCTGACAAAGTTTTTTTTCATCTTTCTGTGGAACCTCCTGTGTTCCAACTTGCACCCATTGCCCCCTGTCCTAACACTGGGTGACACTGAGAAGAGCCTGGCTCCATCCTCCTGACACTCACCCTTTGCGTATTTATAAACGTGAATGAGGTCACCCCTCAGTCTCCTCCAAGCTAAAGAGACCCAGCTCCCTCAGCCTTTCCTCAGGAGGGAGATGCTTCAATCCCTTCACCATCTCTGTGGCTCTGCACTGGACGCTCTAGCAGTTCCCTCCCTCTCTCTCTTCAACTGAGGGCCCCAGAACTGAAATCAATACTCCAGATGTGGTCTCACCACGGCAGAGCAGAAGATGTCTACTGACCACGTCCCTTAACCACAAAGGCCCAGCTCTTACCTTGTCTCTGGCCATGTGGTATTTTTTGGCAGAGCACATGCATGCACTTCCCCTCCTTCCCCCAGAATGGAACCTGGGACCCTTCCTGGCAGGAACCTTTTTATTTTCCTGTGTAAAAGCTTCTATCTATACCTGGATTTAAAAAAAAAAAGTGCTGAAAGCAAATTGAAATGTTCCATTAATTACTGGGGAGGGGTTTGAATGGCAGAAGCCTGCTGGAACCACTAAAGCCAACACATTTTCTAAGCATGAGATGTCAAAGTATTTCATATTATAGTGAAATGTAAAAGCTCTCAACTTGGGCCCATCAGGGATGTGAGTGGCAGTGCAAAGGCAGCACAAACACAGTGACCTGTTTTCACCAGTGTGAAAGCTTTCCCTGCTCAGATGTCTACATTGAAAAAGAACAGATTCATCCACTGCATTTTTTTCTTACTTGAGAAAGATGGTCAAGATATTTCAGGGCAGGAAGAGAACAAGTGCTGCAAAACAAGGGTTGCAAATAAGCAGGTTCATTTTGTTCTTTTAGGCCAGGATTAATAATTCTCAAAGGTCTTTTAAGCTAAATGGGTTGTGGGGACAGATGGAAGTTGGTCAAGGCTGGGAAGGTTGAAGAAGGTTCCCTAGGTAAAGACTGGGGAGGCTGAAGGATGTATCCACCTGAACTCACGGGTATTATTTTCTTTCTTTCAGTTTGAACAGGAGAACCAGCGCCTTGTTGGTGAAATGAATAATCTCTTTGATGAAGTCAGGTACGGTGGGGTTCTCTGTGGTGTTGTGGTCCACTTGCCAGGCACGTGATAGTTGATTTTGCTGCCATCTGGAAGTTCAAAAAAAATCAAGACAAGGAAGCCCCGGGGGCTGTGCTTCAAACAAACTCTGCAGTTTTATTGCTTTATCCATAAGAGGCATAGAAAGAGAGATAGAATGTGGAGAGGGTAAAGTAGAGGATGGTAGAAAGAAGAATAATAGCTACCACCACATGTCCAAGGTGTCCCAAGGTCCCAGGTCCAGGCAGCATCCTACCAGTCTGTCAGCTTGATGGGAGAAGGTTCCAAAGAAAAGGTTGCTGAGGTGCCATCTTTTATGCTCACCAACACTCCTGGTCCCTCCTCCATCTCATGGTGTGTCTTGTGGGTCTCACCTTCATCAGGTTAAGGTACCTTGCATGCCCAAGGCCAGGTAGCCTTTGGCTAGGAGGTGTCTTTTCATATTATGATGGCGAAAGTTCATCCAAGGTCCATGCAGTAGTGATCAATCTCCTTTGACCTCCTAATCTCAGGAGCTTCATCAGCAGCTCTGGCTTGTTGCAAGTTTTCAATTGTTAAAGGGGGCCATCATTCCATCTTGAGATTACCTCTGTGTCTCCAGCAGGCTGCTGCAGACTCAGACTTCTGTCAAGGAGTTAGCCTAAGTTTTGGGGTGTCCTGTTGTCCAAGTCTCTGATGACAAGGTTGAGACAATCTGGTTTATTGGACAGACTTGTACATGTGGGCTTTGTCATGTGAGATGAAAGAAGGAAGTGAAGGTCTCATCTGCCAATTCCCAGGCAGTGCTTTCCTTCCCTAGATCTTAGCAGTGTCTTCTTTCAGCTGTGGGCTCTCAGAGCATTAATGGTGGCTACTGCTGCAGAGCCTGTGGCTACCAAGAGCCCTCTCCAGCCCAGGGAGCAGGGAAACCCTGGTGCTAGTTCCTCATGGAGTGTTTCTGTTCTTTACCAAGGCAAATAGAAGGAAAAGTGGTGGAAATCTCCAGACTACAAGAGATATTCACTGAGAAAGTCCTGCAACAGGTGAGTGTCACCTACTGCTGCAGCAGCAAATGCAGCCCGAGGCTTTTCTCCTGGGTTTTTGATCTGGATTGTGAAATGCAAATTTAGTGTCTCTTTGATGCAAGTGTGAAAGGAAAGGTTTTTGTTTGGTTTTCAAATGCTGTTGTTACTCCTCAGCGTGTACTGGGTACAGGAAATGCAACAGGAGTGACCCTTCTGCCTCAGAATTACTGCCCTTTAAATATGTCATTTGGCAGCATCTTTGCTGCATCTTTGTCCCCTCTTCCAAAAGAGCTGACAAAAGCGAGAGGTCAGATTTGGTTCTAGATAAGTGGGAGATTTGCTGATCCTGGTGGTCTCCCTTCAGGCTCATAAAATAAATCACAGTTAAAAAAAAAAAAAAGATAATTTAATTGCCTCCAGCCCTTTGCATCGTTGTAAGCAAGAAGTTGGTAACAGTAGATTTGATTTTGAGATGTGCTTGTTCCCCACACCCTAGAAATACGTGTTTTTCCTAAAGCTGGTAAAGAGTGATGAGTTTTATTTTTTATTTTTCTTTAACAGGAAACCGACATTGACAACATCCATCAGTTAGTTGTGGGTGCAACAGAGAATATCAAAGAAGGGAATGAAGACATAAGAGAGGTGAGGGCTCTGAGCTGTATCTTAAACTCAATTTTTTTCTTTCATTATTGCCCAATTGTTGCGTGAATCAGGAGGCAGGAAGAAAGCACAGAATGGGAATAAAAATAAAACAAAGTGCTGAAATTTGTTAAAAAGTTGAGCAAAAGAGTCTCTTTATCATGCTGAATGCATCTTACATGCTCCCAGTAAACAAATCTATCTCATTCTCTTCCTAATTAGAATGAAATGATGTTTTCTTTCAGGAACTAAGATTTGAATAAATCCAGAGTTCCTAAATTTAGGATTTAGGTTACTGAGTTGCTTAGTTCTTTTTTCCTTTTTCCTCCTGAAAGTGCACAGAATGTGTAACTCAAGGATGAGTCTTGTAGATCAGCTCTCCTGGAAGGTACCTCAGATGCACGCTGGCAACTTAAGGACTTAAAACTGCTGATTTGGAATTTATTTCCACAATTCTTCAAACAGAGTATCTAGAGACGTGGACAGGCTGCAGAGCTGGGTGGGGAGAAATTCAATGAAATACAAGGGCAAGTGCAGAGTCTTGCATCTGGGCAAGAACTACCTCATGTATCAGCAGAAGTTGGGGACTGAGCTGTTAGAGAGCAGTGTATGGGAAAGGTGCCTGGGGGTCTCCTTCTCTGAAGACATTCAAACCCTGCCTGGACACCTTCCTGTGTGGCCTGATCAGGGTGTCCCTGCTCTGGCAGGAGGATTGGACTTGATGATCTCTTGAGGTCCCTTCCAATTCCTGACACTCTGTGGTCTGGAGTATTCTTCTCAGTAGCTGTCCACTAGGCACTAGGTGGGATGGCACAGGATGGGAAGATGTTTGGCTTTTTCAAAGACTTCAATCTAGAATAAAGTTACTGTACCTGAAAAGAGGGTGGTAGACAGGTGGGATGAGTCTCTTCTCCCAAGGAACAAGCAATAGGACAAGAGGAAATGGCCTCAAGTTGCACCAGGGGATGGATATTAGGAAGTTTTTATTCACTGAAACGGCTCTAAAGGCTGCCCAGAGTTGAGGCACCATCCCTGGAGGTTATTTAAGAGATAGGCGGATGTGCCTGGGACTGAGACAAGTGTCTGGTGGCACTAAACCCACCTCCAGGTCCAGCTGTCAGATTTTGGCTGTTTTTTTGTAATCAGAAGATGTTTCTGAGAATGATGGAGACCTGATTATTTGCAATCACAGGATTTCAAACTTAAAACCCAACTTTTAATCACATGGTTTTTGCCGCAGTCCTTCATGCTTTGAGTATAAATTCCATTTGGGATCTTAGGCTTTATCTATTAATTTTTTTAAAAATTACCTATTTTTAAGATTTTGAGAGAAATTTTACCAACCTCATGTGGTGTAACCAAACTGAATTCCATTCACCTGAAAATAATGGCAGGTTTTGTTCTTTCTCGTGTGGGAGGGAAGAGTGAAGCCACTAATGCTCAGCCCGTTGGAGTTCACCTCTGTTTTACTGCTGATGGTAACGGACATCATCTTTTCTTACAGGCCATCAAAAACAACGCTGGCTTTAGAGTCTGGATCCTCTTCTTCCTTGTGATGTGTTCATTTTCCTTGCTTTTCCTGGACTGGTATGATAATTAATTAAAAGTCTAATATTGCCAATATGATTCTGATGTATTCTTTTTCCCCAGTCAGAGATCAGGGGGATTTAATAATAATAAAAAATTAATAATAATAATTAGTCAACTGAAAAGCTTTACTTCTAGGTGAAAAGAGAGAATACAGCACAAATGTGTGTTCTGAGATGGCAGAACAAAGCCAAAGGATAGAAACATTAAAGGTAAAATATTCAAAGCACTAAATATTGGGAGGGAAAATAAAAAGTCTCGAAACCAACTGAGGAGATGAATCAATGAACTCCATCCCTAATACATCAGAGGAAAACACGGGTTTGGCTTCAAGAAACATTATCACTCTGTGTCTCCCAGATGGTAAAGCTCATTTATTGTTACAAGAGAGAAAAATAAGTTGTTTCTCATCAGTATTTACTTGTGCATTGAAGATTTTATTGTCCTAAATTTAAGAGGGGGATGTATCATGAATCATTTCTGCACAGAACAAGCTGAGGGAACAGATCTTCCCATCTGGTCACTTGGAATGTCCTGGTGGTATCTGCCACCACTTCAGATGTCTGCTTGTGGACATGACAAGCACCAGGCAGCAGCATTCCTGTCCCATCCTCTGCTCAGAGTGAAAATGTCAAAAGTTCCCCAAGAATTAATCACTTTCAATAAAGCAGATGCCAATTAGAAAACACAAACATGGTCTCTTTGGAAGATCTTAATGTAAGCTTGATATTTTGTATGGTTTTTAGATGTTCCACATTCCATAATGACTTAATGAAAAGCCTTTTAGAGTTATTTCTGTCATGCAAATTTCAGCTCATATCCAGAGGATTTCATTTTTAGTTGTTGATAAAGCAGTTCTACACAAGAAAAAATACAGGTAGAGCCAACCATGTTTGTTCCGTTCTGGGTTTTGATGTTTTCCCTTCATTTTTATATAGTCTCTACTAAAACAAGAAGGAACTTTTGACATGTCCACTGCACCCCATCCCATCCAAGTTACATGACTCAAAAAGGGACTTGCTTGCCCAGATGCTTCACAAACTTCTTCTGTCCAACTTTTAAATTAGTAAGAAGTCTTTTTTTTTTATAACACGTATTTTAAGATTTATAATAAAAATGAAAACATGGTTTCACACAAAGAATAGGTAAGTTTGTTGTTACAATGGAACTTGAACGTGCACCCACAAAACTACATTCTTCTACATCATCTCCCCACCCAAGCCATACAGGAACAGTCTTACTCCTCCCTCAACCTCGTGTAGCCCTAGCCCCCTGTGCTAAGACGCTTTTGTTTCACTTGTGTTTTAAAAAAATACAAACCTGCAAACCATAGAGAAACTGAAATCTCTTCCTAATTCCTAAAAAGGGACAATGTTGATGTGGTGAATGAGAAAATTCAGACATATTATTCCCTCGGCTGTACCAAACAAATCACAGAGTGGACTACATCTACTGTGAAGAGGCCTCCTGCCTCTTAAGCACAATCAGAAGATGTCATTTCTCATTAGCACACCCCCAACCGTCTATTTTTTCATGCTACCCTCAACATCCATCACTAAAACTGCCAGTGTTTGTTTGGATTTTTTTTCCATAATGCCTACCTACTTTGTGTTTAGTGCACATCCTTACCCAGCTGCTAAAGCCACAGTGGAAATGCAGTTAAATCCTGCTGACAGCACTAAGAAAACATTGAGCATGCCTGGTTGCAGAGAACTTCATTATCACTGACAAAGAAAGAACAGAAAAGGAAATGTAAGAAAAAATGCTGCCCTACAGAGTCTTCCTCCATCCAACTCACTACATTGTGCCCTCCACGTCAGAGCTGGCTCTAATCACTCTTGCTTCAGCCAAAGCTAATTATTAAATAAAGCCTTCAGCTAAATGAGAGATCACTCTAGTTATGGCTGGGGTGTTTCAGTTTGCGAAAGGACAAAGAACAAAACAAAAAAAAGAAATAAAGCATCGTTTCAGACAAGGGAATGTGTGATTTCTCTAAAGGTCTGAGCCTTGAAAATTCAGTGAAGAAATGTGTCAGTATCCAATGAACTGCAAGAACATTTCTAATATTGGACTTTTATTTTTGTTATTTTTCTTAACATTGAAAATGGTGTCAAAGCTCTAAAGCAATGCTGATATGCACCTTGTTCTATGCCCATGAATGTTCTGCAGCAAGTTTTTCTT